>JAWZYT010001627.1:325000-412548 GCA_034508575.1 Petrolisthes manimaculis
AGAACACAAGCCAAGAAATCACACTTACTGGTGGTGGAGATGACAGACACGACTTTGTTTATAGACTGTACACCACACACATGAATTCATGATACAGCCCCTGTGGAGGATGATTGACCACTTCCTAATGACTATCGCCCGCTACTTTGACCAGTCTTCTTCCCTACAGCAACTTGTGCCCCTTGGTATGTACCTCAGACTGGGACCTTAGTTGCTGGGTATTGGAGGAGGTCGACCATCATCCACCTGAGCTGCAACAAAGAGTTCTTATGCACCGCTGAACTTGTGTTGACCGTAATTGTTATTGATGTCTCCGGGAACAGGAGTGACGTACCGGCCAATTAGCCACTTGTCGTAATTATTCCATTGATAAAATGTAAAGGATTATGGTGATTTGAGTTCAGCACAGAAGTTATTAATCTCAGCGACTTGTCAGTGCAGAGTTACGGTCGTCATTATGAATTCAACATGGAATATTTTATCTTCTGCTTCATGATTTTGTGTTGTCGTACAGCTGATTTGGTAGGTAAAATTAGGTCGAGTTAGTTTAAGCCAGTCTAGCTGACTTTAATTGGGTTGAGTTGGGCTTGATAGGCTGCTTTAGATGTTTGCGATGATTCATATATGCATCATCTCTTTGTCTTCAAATTCTGGGATTTCTCAAATATTAGATAACGATTCTTTATCATCGGTTTTTATTAGTTCACTGCAGTACAAAGGTTGATGCAAATTTACTATTATCTTACATTTAAGCTCGGGCTGGCATATTATCAAACTGATGTGATAGTTTGATACATAACTCTCTATAACTTGGACGCTTATTGAAGAGAAATATAGTTCACCGTTTGTCTAGAAGAAATCACACCTCTTCCTTCCTAAGACTACAATGCCCACATCTCTTTACTATCCCTCCATCTTTCCTTGCTTTCCCTCCACTTCAGAATAAGGCTAATAAGGTAAGAGTAGGCTACTTCCACGTAGCTGCATGGCTGATAAACCACTTGTGTTCTGAGGAGTGTAATTGATGACCTGCGTGGACATAAGTCACTTCGGTGATCAAGATGAGTTTACCTTCAGATTTACCCAAGTGTACACGGGCTGAGGAACTATATCGTGTCCATTTGAATCATAATGTTTGTTTCGATACGTTATATTTTTGTTGTGTAGGAATACATGAAGTGATTCTAAGTATTATTGAAGAGAAAAAAGTTTACCAGTGACTTCACCCTCAGGACAACAAAGTAAAACCATTCATACTGAGATTACAAAAGTTAATGTAAACACAAAGGACAATAAGGTATAAAGAAAAGCAAAAAACACGAGACCGTATTCCCAGTTCTGTGAGTCGGGTATGCAGGCTTTCTATCACAGGCATCGAGTAGAGCAGTTGATCGGGTTTGTGGCACTGGAAGCTGCTGACAAGACCAAGAATCGGGTTCACAAGACTGTTGTACCGATTACAGATATTTCAGTTTTGAAAATTGTATCTGGATAATGAAGTGTGCCTTAAATCCTACGAAAATAAACACAAACATCCTGTGAATAGAAAACGATTATAGGAAATAAACTACCGGTACATCTTATCAAAAAATAATTAAAACAAACGGAGATCGTGACATACCGTAGTCATACCTTGTACACTTAAGAAATTATCACTGTTAACAAAAAATTATATAAAAAACGTCAAATCTAGTACACGTCGAATAATAACAAATCAGATATAATTGAGTATAAAAGTCACAATGAGTCAAGTACGCTTGGCAAATCAGTAGAGTACACAACAGATATCCCAAGACAATAAAATGTACTGTAGACATTCTTCAAGCTTAATGCAATTGAATAACCAGTGAAGTAATCAGTGACATACCGGTAGCGTGAAAAGGTACCGGTAGTTGTAAAGACGTCGGTCCAAACTCACTACACTATAGAAATATATAGACTCAAACAAAGTACTCGAAAAGATAAAGAAGCATCCGCAAAAGAAACACGAACACCTCTACAGTATATAGATTAAGTGAGCAAGACACAGACGTCAAAGCGTGTACATATAGAAAAGGTGGCGGGTTGACAAGGGGAAAAACTAGCTGGGAAGAATCAAGTATAAGTGGCCTGTTGGTGCGGTGTACAATCAGGACCAATAATGTACTGTCGGCCTAATCACACCATGCAAATCAAGGACCCTGTCGACACAACCCCGGTAGCCTGTTTTTTTTTTTTTTTTTTTTTTTTTTTTTTGGTGGTGGTAGTGGTGCAGGGGAAGAGGGAAGTTGTTGTTGTGGTGGTGGTGGTGGTGAAGGAGGAGATTGAAGTGTGGTGGCAGAGGGGAAGAAAGATGATGTGGTGGTGTAGAAGATGAAGGTTAAGGTGTGGTATTGGAGATTAGGGTGCATGGTTGGGGTGTGGTGTTGAAGGGGAGAGAGAGAAAGGGATAATGGAAGTGGTGGTGACTGTGATGGGAAAGTGTAGAAGTGGTGGTGAGTGTAATGGAAGTAGAAAGGATAGTGGTAGTAGTGGTGGTGACTGTGATGGGAAAGTGTAGAAGTGGTGGTGAGTGTAATGGAAGTAGAAAGGATAGTGGTAGTAGTGGTGGTGACTGTGATGGGAAAGTGTAGAAGTGGTGGTGAGTGTAATGGAAGTAAAAAGGATAGTGGTGGTAGTGGTGGTGACTGTGATGGGAAAGTGTAGAAGTGGTGGTGACTGTAATGGAAGTAGAAAGGATAGTGGTAGTAGTGGTGGTGACTGTGATGGGAAAGTGTAGAAGTGGTGGTGACTGTAATGGAAGTAGAAAGGATAGTGGTAGTAGTGGTGGTGACTGTGATGGGAAAGTGTGGAAGTGGTGGTGACTGTAATGGAAGTAGAAAGGATAGTGGTGGAAGTGGTGGTGACTGAGGTTGGTGTTGGGGTGGCAAGCTGTCTGACCTGCATCCTCGGGGCTCTTAGTACAGGTGGTGGTGGTGGTGGTGGTGGTGGTGGAGAGGAAAACTTGGGTGATGATAGTGATGATGATGGTGATGGTGATGATGGTGGTGATGATAGTAATGATGATGATGATGATGATGGTGGTGATGGTAATAGTGATGATGGTAGTGATGATGACGATAGTAATAATGATGATGATGATGATAGTGATGGTGATTTGTATACAGTATGCGTATGGCGTGCTATATTCCTACATGCATCGCCTCTATGCATGCGTATGTTGTTACCTATATTTTATTTACGTATATTTATGTGTATTAACATGTCAAAGGCTGCATACGAGTAGGATGTATTTCACACCACTATTTTACCTTTTATATTTATTTTTTATTGATTTACTTATATTACTAATTTACTTTTTATACGTTTGCAGGTGTGTGTGTGTTTGTTTTTACGACTGCTAGTGTGTGTGTAGATATTTATTTCCCTTGTCTGTTTATATGTAAGCTTAAAATGTTGTTACTGTGTTTAGATGCTGTGAAAGCGTGTGTGAATGTGTACGTCTATGTGTGCATGTAAATATGAACGAGTGTTTGTTTGTTTATATTAATGAGTTTTTATGTTTATATGAAATATAAAGTCAATAGTATTTTATTTTTTAGTTGTGTGCGTGCAGGATTACTTTTCTCAGACCATTTCCTTTCTGTTTTACACAACAATATTATTTGTTATTTTCTGCCTTTTATTTTTTTTACAGAGTGTTTTTTTGTATCAGGCATTTAATTTTGTTTTTCTCTATGTTGTTTCGTGTTCTCACTTTTTTTTTTTCGTTACGTCTCTGGTGTAAATGTCTATATTTCCGTCGTATTCTTTCTCTCTGCTTTCTCTGTCTCTATAATTCCTTCATCTTCTCTCAGTTTCTTTTCTATAACATGCACGATGAGATGAATAAACCAGTCAATTTATTTTCTTCGTTGCTTTAATTGTTTCCGTACCTCTACAAGTCATCATGGAAGACAGTAGTTACGTAGATGTTCTTCCGGCTCAGTGTATCTGTTTGTCTGTCTGTCTGTGTGTGTAATCTCTCAGTCTAGATATCATTATATATAGTTGGACGTCTGTGATGTTGTTTCCGGCTGTCTATATGTCTTTGTGTGTGCCTGTCTTTATACCTCATTATACGGGTATCTATTTGAATCTTTATCTGTCAGTCTATAATGATGTGGTTAGCATCATTATTTTATACTCCATATGACAAACGTATCAGTCTATCTTTCTTTTATATATATATCATTATGTGTGTGTGTATGTCGATCGTCTGTCTGCTGTTATCCGTTCATCCCTCGATCTATTAACGAAAAAACAAAGAGCAAAGACACTTTCCACTCTTTTAATTCATTCGTCTATGTTTGTCTACAAGATCTCTAGCAATATATATGTCTAGGAAACTAACTCTCTTCATACTTTCTGGTGTCTATCTCAACCAGGTGTCTATGCATCCCGGGCAGCAGTGAGGCAGTAACCTTTGACCCACATACCTCCCCGCTCCTTACCTGACTTAAACATGGGCCCTGCTATTACTGGTCAGCTATATACAAGAAAACACCTGGGTTGCTGATGTCAATGAAGCAACCCAGCCATCGTAACAGTCATCATCAGCTCCTCGTCAATGGCTTTTCTTACTGCAACTCAACTAATCTAACCCACAGGACTTCATAACATATCGAATCAGATAAATACAAGGTAATGCATGAATGATATCAGATCAATTACCGATCCTTGGAACCATTACTCTCAAAAGATACGCCAGTAGAAATAAGTTGAAATTGGAATTGGTAATTTATGTGTGTGTATGTGCGTTTGTCGCACACACACACACACACACACACACACACACTGGGGATGGTAAGTGGGACTGGATTCCCCTTCAAACCAGCCAGCCAATACACGTCACACTGCGGCCACACCAGGAAATTTCCCGTGTCCCTAAAAGTGACCTTCACACAACACTAAATTGTTTCTAAAATCCTTAACTCACATTTACTGATGCTGCTTCTCTCTCTCTCTCTCTCTCTCTCTCTCTCTCTCTCTCTCTCTCTCTCTCTCTCTCTCTCTCTCTCAAACATATCAGCACTTTCAATAGTAAAGACAATAAACATAATATGACTGGAGCGTTCAGAAACTCTAACCATAGCTGTACGTATATCTTAACTTTGTGTAGGTACCAAGAAAATTAGTAAACCCGTCCACCACAACTACTTACCCAAGGCACTGACAACCAAGAAAGTAAGCTCTCCTCTGGTGAAGCTTCAGTTGAAAAGCTTTTAACCATAGCATTTCAGTGGCAGTAAATTGTGTTAACCCACTCAGAGATATTCAAGCTCGTAGAGTGAACAAATATAATTATGTTTGAAGTGTCACGCATGTGTCATTGTCGGGTTGGGCGATATTTTAGGAAGAGGAGAAAGAATTGTTGACTTCTGCTGTACCCAAAAACCTTGATATCCGTTTGCGTCACTCGAGTGGAGAAGTATTCATTAATTGAGGCGAACCTGTCCCCCACACCCTGCCTGCATCCTGACTGACCAGCACGTGTGTGTGTGTGTGTGTGTGTGTGTGAGTGGATGACGCGTAATGTACAGAAGAGGTGAAGGTATAGAGAGCCGGGAAGCGGATATAGGGCAATGGGTACGCAATTACAGTACAGTCGATAACCAGATTGCCACACACACACACAAACACACACACACAATCCTCATGCAACTCACACATCACAACATGCAGCCACACGCATACACACAACTAGTATACCCTTATCTCTCTCTCTTTCTCTCTCTCTCTCTCTCTCTCTCTCTCTCTCTCTCTCTCTCTCTCTCTCTCTCTCTCTCTCTCTCTCTCTCTCTCTCTCTCTCTCTCTCTCTCTCTCTCTCCAACATGCAAATACACCACACCTTTCCCAAACCCATGATCCCCTTCCCATGCATGGCCCAACAACCAACAACACTCACCACAAACAAAATATTTCCTGCCGGCGGTATACAAGTGAATCGATGCAGAACGAAGCAATGGCGTAGTCTGCCCACCTGCCCCAAGGTGCCTCAGACTTGTTTTGTTCCGCCACGCCACGCCACGCCCCAACGCCACTGAAACAAGAAACAAGAAGAACAAAAAATAAGTAAGATCCGGACGCTGAAAAGAAAAATACTATGAGAGGGAGAAAAAGACTATAAAACCTTACGTGAAAATGGGGAAAAAAAAGGAGTACTAGAGGTGGAGGGAAAGAAAAACGATACATTTGTGAAGGTTAAAAAATAAAAGTAAAAACAGAGGAAGTCGAGGAAAAATGAATACACGACGTGTCTGGTATAAAAAAAATAATGGCAAAAAAATGTATTGTACACAAGAAAGAAATCTCTGTGGCAGACTTCATGGGTACAGACAGTCCCTCTCGTTTTAGATTCATACTGATTAAAACACCCGACCAGTGTAAAAAAAATAACAAGAAGGATAAGAAAGATAGAGAAGAAAAAGTAATGAAAAAAAAACGAATGACAAAAAAATAGACACAGGAAACTTCACTAGAGAAGAAAAGGTAAGGAAAAAATAAAACGAATGAAAAAAAAAATAGATACAGGAAACTACACTGATTGCCTCACTACGATATATATATGTCTCACTTTTAATCTCACTTGGGGACAAGAAACGAGTGACTTGGAAGACCCAGCTGGAGGGAATTGAGACGATTTTCTTTATTTTTGCACTAATCTGACACTAGACCACCTCCCTAAACTATCCTTCTTGACTCAATGGCTGCATGAGACTTTCTTATGATGAGTTAAATCCTCTAATGGTAGACAGTGTATGGTATATTACGAAGGTTGTAGAGGTCAGTATTGTCCTCTAAGCCGGTATTTCTACGCTTCAAAATAGCATGTTGGTTGGAGATGTATAGCATTGCATTAACCATCATGTTAGAAACCGTAACATATTGATTGGTTAGATACATTAGCCAACACAGAACATTAAATTTTATCCCAAGAATTTTGGAATATGCTGCTAAATTTAGAAGTCTAATCTTACCCCTATCAACCCACGGAGAATGTACTGAACTACGAAGAGCAGATTTTACTCATCTTCTGGTTTTAGTGTAAATATTAGTATTGTAAATGTGTTTGCTCTCCTTGTATTTATACTTAATGACATAAGAAGTGGCGTCCCCTTCGCCCACCAATTTTGTGATGGTACAATGTCAGTCAGCCTCGTATTCCCTACACTACAGGGAAGGAAGGAGTGAGGTTTGGGGACCCCACTCTCTATAACATTGACCCAATTAAAGGTTCATATAGCCTCGGAGATGAACCCCTTTACTTGTCTGTCAGGGGTCTTGTACTTGTCATAGAAGCTCCTCACATCTTGATGTTGATGATGATGTATTTAAACATTTAATTGCTATATTTTCGCTGGTACGGGGATGTGTCTAAGGTGTTGATGATGTGACCAATGTTATAGTTGCAGACTTTGGGAGAACCTGTGAACTTGTATTAAGGGGGTAATTCTTTTTTTGTACATTGGTGTGCCTTAATTCCTCCAAAGTATGCCAGGAAATAGGAAGGACCAGACGCGTGCACATGCGCGTGCGTGTGCGTGTGTGTGTACCACGACATGAGAATGGAGTCTTTGTGTACATAAAAAGAAAAAAGAAAAAGAAATTTTGAAGTCAAATGAAGATTCTCCACGGGCTAAGATCTGTCATCCTTCCTCAGCACCCATGGAGTATAACTGCATATAATGACCAGTCTGTCCGTCATCACCCTTGTATCACGTCATTGTGGCTTATTAATGGTGTAGGTCTGGAAGCCACCATCACCTGCCCAACTACCTCACAACTCCATACCAATTTTACCAGCAAAAAGGTTGAGATGATTCCCCCTTGGTCGTGTGGTCGTCACCTTTGCATCCACCGTCCTGTTCAACTTCTGGGTAAAAAGTGACGATGGATGGGTTCATAACACTCCTCCTCAGTGGAACTCTTTTAGGTCTTCAACTATTTATTTTTCGTTATTTTTTTTAAGAGTCTCCAGTCCCTCATCGCCTATTTTTACCCCTTTGGCCACATATGAACTTATTAGATTTCTAGACAGATGTTGTTTATCTGTCAAGCAGGAGGAATAATTTTCGGGAACTTGTAGACCACAAAACAGACAACCAACATATATTGGAGACTTATCTTATTTCTCTCAATGTTCTTATGGAATCATTGATCTCTAGTTGTCCGACAGTACGGTACCTAACCCTTTCATGTTAGCCTACTACTCATAAAGGCACGAATTACGAGTCATTAAGAATGTGGCCCTCTAGCGACAGCAGCTACAACTCCTGACGAGGCTCTATTATGTGTGTCTTGCTGAGGGGAATGTGTGGCGGCGGGTAGCCAGTTTGATGAATGGGTCTATATTTTATATTAAGTGTTATATGATTAAGATAATGGAAGTTCTTAAGCTTCACTGACGCTTGATGAGATTCACTATAAAATGCTGTGCATAACAGTTGTTTTGTTTTTGTGGCTCTATTATTGCCATCACTGCAGTGACAATAATAAACTAGGAAGGTGATCAGTCAACGTAGACATCTTTCAAGTTTGATATTCCCCTCCCCGAAAATGCCCTGAAAACTCATGTTACATCACCTGCTGTGTCTACCGATGAACTTCAATATCTAATATAAAAATAAGCGACAAGTTTAAAGATTATATATAAATGGAAGCCACAGGAAAATCAGGTCATGTACTTTATATACGTGGCTCATCAAAGAAATTCACATATCATATAGTCTCGTATCATTGCATGTAGTTTTTCAACGTTTATAGGCATAAACCACAGCTGCTATATGATGCACTTAAGGCCCAGGCAGGAACACTTGATATGCAGGTCAGTAATTATTGACCCAGCAGGAACATTATTCTCCCACCTTTTATCAGAGATGGTAGGGACATATCTCTCCATCACTGCACCTACTCCTTCCCAGAGAAGAGGCCGTGTCAGTGACTTTACATTCGGTTAATATATCGGGGTCATTAATCATTCGGCAGCCTTTTGTGAATGAAGAGGTCGTTGTACACAATGTTTTTCCTATCTCTTAGTGAAGCTGCTAAAATTACAACCACGTGGACAATGTAAAGATTATTTTTCAGGATCAAATTAGTTCCATTAGATTAGGCCATTACCGCAGAAATCTAAAACTTCAGAGAGAGAGAGAGACAGAGAGAGACAGAGAGAAACAGAGACAGAGATATGACAACATTTATAGCTGAAGATATCAAGATTCTTTTGGCAGCTATATATATTTAACGTCTACAATAAAGCTGACCTTACCGCTAACGACGAGACCACCCACATGCACAACAATATTTATTTATGTACTATTTACTTTGAAAGGTCGGGTGCAGCTCACTAATTAACCCCGATGACCCAGAACCAAGGAATTCAAAACATATGATGACAGATGAAGAGGTAAAGCATAATTATGTATAAGTATAGTTTCAGATTCACTCCATCATGTATCATTTTATCTACCACTGTATTTCCTATTAGTGTACCTATCTTCTAAGTATTCCCTGATACAACCCTTCTTTCAAATCTTTACTCCGATCACCATAGCCATAGCCATCATGTATACTTCGGATAGAATAATGCTACCTACCTTTGCGAGTGAGAGAAATAACACCAATCGAGACAATATAAGGAGGGGAGGGGGAAACGGGACGCGATATTTTTTTTATTATGGTCTCTCTAATGCACACTAATAGCCTGATGTCCTTCTTACGGTCATTGTTTAATCCAAGACTAATAAGGCCATTAAACAAGTTAGTGTTATTGTTCTTGGATTCATCTACGCTAATCTTCCAGTACTCGTATATATATTCCTTTTCTCTAAGACGTGGATGTTTACATTATATTTTGTTTTATCCTCATGATTACACGCGATTTATGGTTTTGTGATCACAGAGTTATAGAAGAGAGAACAAACTTAATCAGGCAATACACCAGGTGCGCCCTGAGTCTGTAATCATATAATTCCTTATACTGTTGACTCGTATAGCATTGAAATATACTATTAAGACTTTGTAGACGAAGTATTGGAAAATTAAGTATAATCACTATAATATTTTTTTTTTCAGTTTGGAAGCACTTTCTTATGCTTGATGCGTCGATGAGGTGTTTACTTTATAAATTGTTCTTGACACATGTGGGACACGGTTAATATTTGTTGTTGTTGTTTTACCATTTTCAGGGACAGGAGAAAAAAGAGAAAACTAATCTTCACTTTATTGTACGTTCATAAAAGGTATACTGCGTGTTGCATCAATGTGTGTGTGTGTGTGTGTGTGTGTGTGTGTGTGTGTGTGTGTGTGTGTGTAATTTGCAGCAGATGCACATTCCATCATACTCTGTCTGTTCATCTTTTATTTCTCCTTCCCTCCATCTCTCCCTCCTCAACTAGTGACCTCCTTCCCTCCCACTCTCCCTAACCAGTAACCCTCTCTCACTTTACCTAACCACTGTCTTCCTTCTCCTTTTCTTACCACTGTCCTCCCTCCCCTTTTCTTACCATGCACTGACTTCCTCTCACTCTCCCTAACCACTGAACTCCCTCCCACTTCAATTAACCACTGACCTCCACCCCATTCCTTTCATCACTGCCCTCCCCAACCACCACTAACTCCCTCCTCACCCCCTTGCCTTGGTCTACTCTCGGTGCATGGTGCTGTTGGTCATACGGTCATACTTAACTGTGACGGTGTGAATGACCGACCCCCACTGGACTCCTTGGCAGCACTTGGGTCTTGGGTTGCATGTCGTGTTGTTGTTGTTGTGTTGTGGTGTTCATCCAGGCTCGCCACTCAGGAGTTATGTAGCTGGACGTTCGGTTTTCATGACGGAAATTATCTATACATGAGGATAAACTTGAGATAATTGTTGTTTCTCTATATAGCATTCTCAGACCGGTTCTCACTTGATTACTGTATAAAGAAAACCAAACGTATGATTTTTTTTTATTTTATGTTAAGCATGTAATAAGTAATAGGGTACTGTACACTTTTAAAAATGGACAACACGTGTGCGTCAAGCGAGGTAGTGTTAAGTTGTTCTTGATGAATTTTTAGCTCCGGCCTCATCCGAGAGCTCAAGGTCTTATCGTAATTATTGTTCTTGTTCTTGTTCTTGTTCTTGTTCTTCTTGGGGCGACAACTTCTTAAAAGAGCATTCAACTGACTCACTCACTCACTCATTCTTCTTGGGTCGACCATTTCTTAAAAGGGGTTAAACTCACTCACTCACTCATTTCACTTGAATCATTAAGAGCCGGAGCTTTTGAAGGGTTTTCCTTCATGTTCTTGTTGATGTTGTCATTCCAATTGCTGGGTTAATTCTTTCACTCGGTCCCCATTTTCATGCGAGAAGATGACGAATTATCCTAGTTGTGAAGCACGGAAGAAGGTTGTCAGTGCATGAGCGGGAAATACAGAGTCAAGTTTCCAAAGAGGGACAATTTGCTGATGAGGGTGAGTACTGAAGAGGGTCACGTTGGGAGAGAGGGTTTAGAAAGGTGTAAAACTATGGTGAACTTGGTAATTCTCTCTTAGTCAAACCCAGGTCAAGGGAAAACGAAACAACTGCAGGATGTAATTTGTTGCCTAATAACTCTCCTTTCCAGACACTACATTAAGATTACACTTATGGTGGTTGTGGTCAGGGTTGTGGTTGTGAACGTGACGAGATAAAGGCACAGTAGCTCCTCCCTTACCCCACCATATTAAGAAGTTTAATTCACTTGATCATTTAACCTCACCACCATAATGCATGTAACAAAATATATACACATAAAATATGACTATATAATTAAACTGCTAGTTCTTGAGTCAGATTGCATAATGTCAAGGAAATAATTATTATACACAGCTCATTTTCGCTTCAAATAATACATCAGCTCTACAGTAGCTCTTCATTTGTGTCATGCTTGGCATCAGATTAGAAAATGTTTAGCAAATAATTCGCGCTGGTATAAAAATATGAACCAGAACACCACAACAGGGGAAGTAAAAACTATATCTCACTGGAAAATAAATATCAGCAACACAGAAAATGACGTCAAACTATGCACTTACTTTACTCAATGTGATATAGTGAGTAACTTGAAACGGTTAAATCTGAAGCTGCTGATCCCTCTAATTTTTGTTACTCACAAGAAAATAAGAATTCTGTATTGAGGCGGCCTGATGACATACTTTGGTAGCATCTGGTGTCTCCAATTTGCTGACATCTTAACATTTCTGGTCAGTTTGAGTCACTTAATAAAATGAGAACTCCATATATGTGTCAGTCAAGCTTTAAGGATTTGGCAGTCAATATGAAATAGTGTTAGAAGGCTTTTCCGAGAACGAAAGAATACAAAAGCTTAGTTAGTTTTGAGAGAGTGAGAGGGGAATGGTAGAGGACTGGTAGTGAAGACGAAGCAGTATTATTAATGGCGAGATTGTGTGAAGTTTTCTCAAACTCTGTCAAGGTTGAAGCGGAGGAAGTGAAGGCATCGGGTGGCTGAGGTGAGGAAGCGTAGTGCTGGTGTCAGGGACGAAAGGTCACCTAATTTGAGGAGATCAGTTAAGAAAGGACGTATGAACCAAAATTTGTCATCATAATAATCAACTCTAATGCTTCAACCCCTGGTCGTGTCATGGGAGATAATTTTAGAAGCTATGAAGTATGTTTGGTATGAATACAATGACAGAGTTGGTTCAGGAAAATCGAAAATGTCTGAATCAGCTCAGGCTGACGGATTATAATAATAAACCAAAGCGATGTCGCCTCATTTACCAAGACATGGACTGTATAAGTGTCTGGTGGTTCAATTCCTGTGATTGTAAACCTCAAGCTTCAAGAAACACTCAATGGGGTGACAATACTTTCTCACTGAGCTTCTCATTTAGATTTAATTTACTACCAGACAATGCTTCGTATAACACGCAAATATGTATATCAATAAAATATATTTCTATCACACAGAGATGATAATATGAATAATACCAGATATTTGGTCCATGACGTAGAGTAATGGATGAGACTGTGACGTGCAATAATGATATGCTTGTAACTTGCAATGATAATAAAAATCGTGACAAACGGATGAGGATGATCTTGCTACTTATGATGTGACCTGTCAAGGTGTGAATGAAAACCTCCCCATCACCTTCATTGCTCTACGTATTTGCATCAGAATTGTCACTACCACACAGGGATGGGTAAGGAAGGATCCCTCATATCCTCCCAGACAACATCCTCTATTTTGTGGTCGTTTCCTTTTCACAGGACGATAATTTAATGTATAAATTGGTTCCAGACATTTGGGGTGAATGTATCCTCTTGCATGTTCTGTGTTCGTACGTTTGCATACACAAGGTCGAGTGCACACGTGCATCAAACCACATGTATGTACTGATCTGCATTTACGTTATGGGAACGAGGTGTCAGCCGATCGGAAATCATTTCATTTTGGGTTGGGGAGCATCGGAATAAACCTTCGGGGATGATCAATAGGTCGAATTACTTGATATATCTTAATTTTCAGCCGTCAAATATTTTTGCGGCTGCCAGTGAGATGTGAATTGAAAGAGTATCGAACAAAACAATGCAGCTACCACACCACACCACACCACACCTCACACACCTTACCCTTGTTCACCACACGTCTGTCCTCATCTTACCACACCACTGTACTTTAATAATTATTAGTAAGGTGAAAATAGTGATAGACTACACGGTGTTTTAGGGAGACGGACTCGAAAACGCGTAAAACCTAAGTAAAAGTTTCCAATCAACAAATAGAAATGTTCCTAGTGTTTATCTGAGTCCGCTTCTCTTCAAACCCACGAGCCCAACTCCGTAGCTACGCGCATATACCTTGTTTATATTATTTATATTGAAATGTATATATTTATTACTAGCACCGGTCAGTCAGGGTAGATTATTATAATATCCGAAACGTGAGTGACTAGCAATTTTAATTATATATGTCCGCGAAAAGTGAAAAAAATGAAATATAAAATAGGTAAGAATGAGTAAGAGAATAAAAAAAAAAAAAACACGAACACAAACACACATAAACACGCACACACACAAACACAAACACACACACAAACACACACTTATATATAATGATAGTGAGTTCGGAACTACACAGGAAATATGGGAATTGACAGCAGGGATAGGAAGGGATGATAAGCAAGACAGGAAGCACTTAACAGATTATTACACGCTCGTTTCCAGCCCCGCCAAACCTGATGTTATCTCTCTCAATATCTATTTCTCTACCTACCTACCTATCTATTTCTCACGATCCCCCCCAACTCTCTCTCTCTCTCTCTCTCTCTCTCTCTCTCTCTCTCTCTCTCTCTCTCTCTCTCTCTCTCTCTCTCTCTCTCTCTCTCTCTCTGAAATCCTAGGTTGCAAAACACAGTAGAGATTTGGTTTATTGTGCAACGCTGATTTGTGTGTGAGTAGTGCTTGCATGTGTGTGTGTGTGTGTGTGTGTGTGTGTGTGTGTGTGTATGTATGTGTACGAGAGAGAAGTGTAATCACACACACATACACAAACACACACACACACATACACACACACACACATACACACACACACATACACACACACACACAATGACTGAAACTGAATGCAGGGTTGTGACATGGAAATAATGGAAACAAAATTAAATGGTGAGAAATATTTACCCTTACGTTTTGTTTTGTTTCGTTTTTTTGTATTGTGGTGAGCCTCTATTAATGGATACGGTACCTAACAATAGAGTGACTGACAGATAGGTAGACAGATACACCATAATAACTAAACTGATCTAATGTATATGATTAAGGGTGGAGAGATCTTGTCTGTGAATGTATCGTGTCATAGTTCAGAGCAGTCAGCAATTTCCACCAGAGTTCTGATGCTAACAAAATCAATGTTCTCTTACCTTGAATCTCAGGATGGTCTTGATACCGTTCTTTCTCAAGCAATTAACTACTATTTTCATCATGATAAAACGATGCATTTAATTAATAAAGAATTCTCATATTGCAAGTAAAAGTGCAAAGTGCATTTCGGTGCGTGTTTCATGAATTAATAACCATGCATGTTATACATAACTAATGATTCCCTTTTAGTATCTGACTTTGATATTGGGATATGAAATTTATATATTTTTTCAGAGGAAGTGAAATGGCAGAATTGAAAAGGGAGCCCGATGATGAAAATATGGCGCAAATTCCATCAATTGCTTTTCAAAACCCTGTTTGTCTCTATGTTATTTATTTATTGCCCAACGCATTCATTTATTTAAAAGCCTGCGTTATTTACAGTTTTCAATATTTATCGAGGCACACGACCTCCTATTTATATAACGATACAAAAGCGTTGATGCATTGCGATTAAATATTGGGTGTACTTTGATGTCAACAGAAAGAGGAGGGAATGGGTGAGAGGTGTGTAAAGCGATATATTATTACTCGCACCATATGTTTTACATCTGTGCAAACTATATTCTGTTTCACTCACTGTGCCTTTCCAATGCTAACCTTCTCTCCTGGATTAAACACACACACACACACACACACACATACACACACACACACACCCTATATGTTTGTCGTTCTGTGTCCTTTGTGAGTGGCCAGGTTTTACATAAATTTGCCTATCTTTGTCATCATTCTTCCATTCTCTCTTTGTTTAGTAATTCATTAAATGGTTCACCTGTTGTGGAGTGCTACTAATCCCTTCCAATCGTGCTATAAAACTCATCCTTCAGTTTTTTATTTAGAGGAATTGGTAACTTCATCTCGCCTACAACAGACAACCTCCTTTCTGAAAATACACTGTAATCTGTCCTGTATAACTTTGCCAATTATTCGCAAGTAACTTCATAACACCCACAACAGACAACCCCCTTCTGAAAATACACTCTAATCTGTCCTGTATAACTTTGCCAATTATTCGCAAGTCTTCACATTATGCCCAATGGGAAAGAAAATGTCACGGCTAAGCATTGACGATTACAACTCCATGTATGGGAACGGTACTGTTGACGAAGACAGCACCGTAAAAGTCATCCCCATCGATTGGAAGTTTGAGTCGATAGGAAAACTCATAACTTACATGACTGTATGTGTACTACAAGGATCCATGGTCCCATTCCCCTTCTTTAGTCTCTTAGCTACTGATGAGGATGGAGAAGGCTGAAATCGTACAAACAACTCTTCGTTTTGTAATTATAAAACGTTTCATTTATGTTAACCTCAACTATGTAGCAATAAGCCTGGGAACGACACAGACATACAAGGCAATATTAGCAACACCTTCTCTTCCACGTCCTCTGAGGAAGACTTTGTTTCCAAGTCTCTTTTGGAAGTTTTGATGCGTGGAAATTGCAAATTCTCTTCCCAGGATAGTTACTCTCCATTTGCTTTCTCTACCCCATAATGTGGCTTGCATTAACGTAATCATATCATAAACTTACTCCCGCCCCTTCGATCAAGGTTAATACTGTACATGTTCAGACTGTCAAGAATAAAAGTCCATTTGAGTGCCAGTGTTATCTGGTATCCCTGTATTCCGAACCAAGTCTCATATTATACAGTCTTTCTTTATAAGTAATTAGTTCTAAAAGATATATATAAGATACACCTATACCAGCCTTTCAGCAAATACTAATGCAACATCACTAAGCTCGTACTGAGAAAGATCGAGTTGAATGAATTTATGTCATTGACTGTCCAAAGTGTTGACCTTCCCCTGTACACACACTGATATAATTTATTCACCAGCGTCGTATACTATTTTCTTACTCGTTCTGTGAATTATAGAGTTCAAGTCCGAGTTGCTATCCATGTTTCAGGGGGTTAGCTGTTGTGGGAAGTTGAGGAGCTGCTAATTCCTACACATTAAGCCAGCAAACGAACCTCTTTAGTGTGTACTAGTGGGTGTTCTGTTGTTGTGTAGCGTTGTTTAGAGGAAGCAAGAGCCCTTCAATTTGCCCACGAGTGATTACACCTTTCAGTTCCGATCATGAGAAGATCTGGCAGCTGTGTCGCGACAAGCAGTCCTATTGATTTACCTGTGCATTATGAATACAATAGTACACAAGTGCATTTCCCCTTTCATATATATATATATATATATATATATATATATATATATATATATATATATATATATATATATATATATATATATATATATATATAAAATCAGGGCAGCTGTGAGTTATGAGTTATAGAATTACAAGAAGAAAAAAACATTACATTTTTATGTGTTTGTTGCAGTAGTAATATTAGTTCTAGGCACACACTTTGTTGGTCCAAGTTCGAGGTTTCTCATTGTAAGGAAGCCGGGTGAGGAGGGTTATCTTCCATATATAGTTTATTGATCCTCGTTACGTAGCCCATATGGCGTGGCTTGTTTAGAATTAATTTCTGTAAACACTCCCCCATTCCATAAATATATTTTTTGCGTCGATATATTCCTAAAGCCAAGAGGAAATGGAAAGCTTGGACTGTGACTGAACGTGTCCCAGTTTAAATAATAACACCGTAAGACTATAGACCGTGGAGAGAAATTAATGTCCACGACTGTATCTGAAACGACATCAGGTGGCGTGACGGTGCGAAAGTTGCTTTATTAACTTACGACCATTTTACAGTTATTAGTTTTTAAGGAGGGAGAATGGCATATATTTGCTGTGAATCATATTATTCACTGGTTATTGAAAGCACAGATGAATATTTGATATGCTTTAATAAGGTTGTAGGATTAGTTAATTGTGGATGAACATACAAACATACATACATACATACAGAAGCACACTATATAAGAGGATGCAATGCTTTGGGATATATTTTTCGAGATTGTATTCACACTTTTTATTACTATCGTGTATGGTGTTGGTGTTGATAGTGATGGTAATGGTGACGTATACAGTAGTTGTGGTAGTTCCTGTACTCAAACACCTACAATCGTACTTACCTTACAAAATACATACACACATCTGAGCGTCGTCGTCTTCGATCTTTCACAGAGAGGAAATAGATAAAAGAATATTTGTTCTGTGTTGCAGTTCCATAATATAGTAGAGTGTTGACAGCTCTGAGGTTGATCCTGTAATGAAGGAGCAGCGGAACACTTCATTATGGAACTCGTCCGAAAACAAAACAAAAAAGAGATACTTCCCATACAGATTACAGCCGCCTGCAGATCCCTGAAATATGCGTCTGCGGTTTCGTTATTGCTCGTATATCAGGGTTGGGTACGCTCAGGCACTTCCCCCAGCACCCTTACCCCTCCCCCCCCTTCCCCCAGCCGCTAGCTATTTCACGTCACTACTTATACCTTGCCAGCCACTCTGTCACACACTCCTCACAACGCCACTCATATAACCTCATTTATTAACTTCCTCTCCACTCCACCTCACTCCCCACATCGCTTGCCACTCCACTCCCAACCTCGCTAGTCACATCCCTTTCACCTATACTCTTCCCAGAATCACCTGGGAGCTGAACACAAGTCGCTGAACGTGTGTAACCAAGTTTTATTTTTCTTTGAAAGGCAAGAGCAGACATCAGGTAACGCTGATTGTTACTTGTATATGTTGTTTTTATATATTTTATTATTACGTATTACTATTGTTTATAAATGATACGAACCCGTTAGAGTGGAGGGAAACGACTGGGAAATCTCTATACCCGACACAGTTAGCCACACAGATCTGGACTGTCAAGAGATACTGTACCTCCAGCCAAGGAGGGTCTGTTTCTTTTATGAGTGACTGTACCACATCGTTATTTCCATTTATACCACGCTGTTAAGTTCAGTATAGTGTACCCCACAAGTCATACACCCGTTGTAATATCATGGCGTGTAAAGCCTATTTTTAACACAGTGTCAAATCAACATAGCTCATAGCTGTCTATTGTTCAGCCTTACAAGCAATACAACCCTTTGGTACCAAGTCGTAACTTCTGGTCTTGAAAACTCATGAGTGCCGCCTCTTGATTCGGGTTTTCTTTAGGACTTGACTTGGCTGAGGAACGAGATGACATCAGTCTCTCCGTCAGGTTGTTATTAGTCAGTGTCTAGGCGACGCCCCCGAACCTGTGTACTGAGGCTTCTGTCCTCTGTTGTAGCTGCTAATATAAGTATCATTTCTCAGCCATCTCCGCTTTATAGTGGTTCGGTCTGCAGTATTCACACACACGCACACACACACACACACACACACACTTACTTACTTACTTACTTACTTACTTACTTACTTACTTACTTACTTACTTACTTGAGAGACCCACATTCAAACCCCACCTATTCATAAGACATACAAACAGTAGATTCGCTCTTCAACATCACCACCACCACCACCACCCCCACCCCCTGCACCTCCCCTCCATTCTTCCCTCCCTCCTTCCTTAATTGGTGACTGCTACAACGTACGTAATTCCCTAGATAACAAACTAACTTCGTCTCGATCTGTAGCACTTCTCTTCCCTTCCTACGATTTTTTTTGCCGTAAATATTCCTGGGTGCCACGTGCAGCATAAGATAACATTTAAGGGTCGTTTCTGTCGTGACGATGGTCCCTCTTGGCTTGTGTGTTGTTGTTGAGTAGCGTTCACCCTAATTTTGACAACATGGTGAACATATTTAGTGTGCCATCAGCCAGCTAATGAGACGTTTGTGTGTGTGTGTGTGTGTGTGTTTGTGTATTATGAAGGTGCTGGGTATAGTACGAAAAGACAGGGAGGGAGGGAGATGACAGCAGAAAAAGAAGAGGATATAATTATATAGTTGGTTGAAGGAGGAAGTCAAAGAAGGTTGAGATGAGGAAGAATGCGAGAAAAAAAAAAGGCGTAAGTAGAATTTATACAGATGCAGGGACGGACCACACAGAAATAAGGTTCAAACGAGGGAATTTAAATTTAACCAGATAATAATTTTGAAAACCCATGAATAAATACAAATTCCATTTAATTTGAAATAAAAAAAGAAACGGGTAGCACCATGAAGTTAAGCATAGATAGTATAGTAAATTTTATTAGCTCTAAATACAAGGCTGTTTATGCTTTATCGTAAGACACTCACATATTTTTTAAATGTACTCAAATCACTTATTTTTGAAAAACACATTTTTCACTAAGTTTTGTAAATAATTTTAATCTTTATTTATTCGGAATTTACTTGAAGCACAAATTTTCCAAATTACTTAAATAACTAGATTTCTCTATGAAAATTATATAATATTGTTGATGTAGATTAGAGTCGAGGAATGAAGGAAGAGGAAAAGGAGAAGGAGATGCTAGGAGAAGGAAAGGGAGAAGTAAGAAGAAGTGAAAAGAACAAAGAGGAGGGAAAAAAAAGAGGAGAAAAAAGATAAAATTGTAAACAGGTGTAAAACAGAAGAAGAGGTTGAAAAGAAGACAAAGAGGGAAGAAGATGAATTCAAAACAAAAGCAAAGGAAGAAAAAATAATGTGGAGGAGAAAGTATGGGAAGGAGTCAGAGTTAAAGTAGAGGAGAAATAGGGGAGGAGGAGAGAAGGAGAGAGGAATAAGAAAAACAAGAGGAAGAGTAAAAAGAGGAAAGGAGGGTTGAGCAAGGGCTGTCAGACTATGGTTATATATTAGGCCACCGCTGTCGTGACTCCCATTCATAAGTCGCCATATTTATGTCTGCAGCTGTCCCAAACAATTTAATCTTTATTCTGTTTTGAACTCCGTAAAGCACGTTCTTTTATGGGGGTGGAGGGTGGAGAAGGGGTCATATATTACGTCACACGGAAGAGAGAGAGAGAGAGAGAGAGAGAGAGAGAGAGAGGGAGAGAGAGAGAGAGAGAGAGTCTGCTGAGTTGTAGATTGTATTTTGGTTTTTTTTCTGTGTAGGACATCTAGCGTAGTTGGTTCAGTGGCAGCCTTCTCCACTCGCGTTAAATTGACCCATGTAGACAGATCTAGGAGGAAGTTTAGTGACTGGATATACGAAATATCACTTGGGGTCCGTTTGTTGAATTTCGCCAATAATAATTGATTTCGGAAAAAATAATAATTACGCAAAAATTGAATTTCGCAAACAATTAGTTGCGCAATGAGTGATTCCACACTCGTGGGAATTGTACAATCAGGATTCCCCTGTGGGAATTGGGTATTCTCCTGGGTGGATGGAATTAATAAACACAACAGGAAGGAGGGAAGAAAGAGAGTAAAGGTGGAGATATTGTGAAATGATAATAATAATAATAATAATAATAATAATAATAATAATAATAATACGAAGATGAAAGACAAAGGATTATATCATTCTTATCCTTCTAGGTATAACAATATAAGAGTCTATCTCAATATCGTACCTTAGTGAATCCTTAGTGTAAAGAGCGGTGCTGAGACGGCCACCCACCTACTGTGATTGGCTGGTGGTGAGTTTCCTATGGTGCCCAGGACCCACTTAATAAGATTTACTGGGTCCTGATGGTGCCGAGACAGTATACAGTTCGTAGATATGCGACCCGGGGCCCACTCCATTAAACACACCCACTCACCCACTGCTGTAAATTACTATTCACCTCCCACCCACCTACTCACTCCCTCACCTAATGTTGTTGGCTCCTCTCCTTTACAGACGTACTCACCCACCAAGCTGCTCACTTATTGCTGGGCACACATTAACAGTCTGCTGCTTGGCCCTCTACTCTACCACAAACCCACTCTTGTATACACACGGAGCATCATTAGTAGGTCCCCCCCCCCCTTCCTCATCTCCCCCTTCGGTGACTCTGAATTTATCTATATATTTGTTTATAGCACACACGCAAAAGATAATAATGAATAAATAATAATTATTGTCCATACTGTTAACATTGATGATGGTGATAAAAAATTACGATGATGAGGTTATGATAATACGAATGACGATTCATTCCGCTGTATTACGCCTTGTAGCATTACAGAGAGAGAGAGAGAGAGAGAGAGAGAGAGAGAGAGAGAGAGAGAGAGAGAGAGGTGGACATAGTCGACTGAACACACACACCACAGAGAATGCCATCCACTATATTTTATCACCGACCTAAATATCAGTCCAGCACTCAGGGGACGTGGGCGTAATTTTCACCCTTCCACACACACACACACACACACACACACACACACACACACACACACACACACCTTCAAGGCGAACCGGCCAGAGAGGGTGTGGTTCACGTGGAGAGGGGCAGCACTGGGGGGATTGTGTTATGACTGGGTACTGAAGGGCTACTGAATCATCCAAACAATCCTACAAAACAAATACCCTAGTATATTCGTAAACTGAAGTCATCTGATTCCTGGCATAGTTTGGAGGAATAATTGTCTCCAGGTCAGTCAAGCATAGTACCCCATTAATACCAGTGATGCCATTGAGCCTCGGGTTGGTGTATCTGAAAGTATCATAATGTCAGAGGCAGTAAACAAATCACAGAGAATCTCGACGACAATCCTAATGCCGTCATGAATATTTATCACTGTTCCTTTTCTCTACTTGAACCAACGCTATTTTCAATGACAGGTCAGGGCTTCAAGGCAGGGCATCATGACAAGTTAGAGTATCATGGCAGTGTAGAACAGTGCAGGTCAGGGCATGGGAAATAAGGGAGAGGCTGCAGCGAGGAATGTTGAGCCCAAAATCTGGAAAAAGACTCATGGGAGGAAGTTTATGACTCTCGCTGTCACAGATTTCGCTCTGCAAAATAAAATCATGGTGTGTTAGCCACAATAAAACTCAGTGTGGCATACAAGTGCCAAGAAAGATAATTCCGAGAGTTTATTGCATACCCACATAATTCCTGGTTGTATATTTGCTGATGAAAGTTATTATTCCGTTCCCTTTTATGCCAACACTCGCTTAGTCTCTCTTTCCACACACATTGTCCAAGGTTGTGGGCATTACCGAAGCGTTGTTAATTTCTGCGTCTTGTTCTTAGGTTGGAGAGAGAGAGAGAGAGAGAGAGAGAGAGAGAGAGAGAGAGAGAGAGAGAGAGAGAGAGAGAGAGAGAGAGATCTTTGATATATGATAACATAATTGATAATGTTCATTCACTTATTATTTATCTTAGATACACCTACACCTAATTTCCTAATGAAGTGATGAAGTGCCAACGTTCCCTTTACTTGGTTTATACAGTACCTTATTTACCGTGAGAACACAACCCTTTGCCTACCAACCTCCTCTCATGGTCCCGTGGTGGGCGGTCCGTCTCTTCTCTATGACGTGATAACTGAAATTGGAGCCGTTCATTTTGGTTGACTTTACGACTTTTCAATCACGGTAATGGTGGGTGTGAGTCCCCATTTGTCGCCTCGTAATGATTGGCTGCTTCGCCCCCAAACGTCCCCATCTCTCTGTCACGCTCTTTTTATCCCTCTGTATATCCGGATTATATATACTGTATTATATATATCACTGGCCTTTCTCGATATATATATATATATACTTTTAATATGTACAGTTTCCTCCGTTTTTATTTTATCTTTCATTCTGTTTATATTATTGTATTTTATTTTACATCAATGGCATTCTTATTCATAGCGAGGTCGAAGGGCTGCGAGATTTCTTTTGGGGTTGGGATGCAGTAGGATAACAGCTCAAGGACAGTTCTATCATACTGATTTATCGATTTTATATTATAGGAAGATCTCTCACACAGTACGTCAATGATTTATCGTGTCACAAGTCAGAAAAATTGCTTAGTGTTATAAGGGCTAATTAATTAAATGGCCGTTGAAAGAGTGAGTGCTCGTGGCAAGATCATACTGCACAATTTCTTTTGGCTCGGCGTCACCTTGCAGCTTATGATAAAACAAAAATATTTACTGTTTATGCTTTCATGTTCCTCATTTCCACCTCCCTACGTGAACTTTATTTATATTTTCCTTCGTCTTTTCCTCTGATAAAACTTTTTCTCTAAATTTCCGGACCGCTTCGACTGGAGGGAATGGTGGGTGGGAATGAACCTTATTTGTTTTGCTATTACTCTCCTTAAGTAAACTCACAGCCTAAAGAACAACAACCCCTCAAGAATAAAATAATAGAGCCAAGGTGTTTTTTAGTTCCTTTGTATTCCTCCACCACCTCCCTGCCTGCTGCATGGCTCTGGTGAGGGAGGAAATAAAGCCTTGGGGCTGAGTTATATTACTGACTGAACAGAACCTCGCCTGCATGGAACTCTTAGCCAATCCTATTTGCCGCAACTCGTAAACCCTTTCGCTGTTAAGAATTTAATTAGTACCGAGGTGATACACAAAGAACATAAATCAATTACGAGAGGAAGGGCTGCCTGGATCTGCTGCTAGTTTTCTTTCATGTTCTGTGCTCGTTTTCTGTCATGCATGGTCAGTTGCAAAATTCAACCATTCTTTATTGAATTTAGAAAAAAAAAATGGAGGCTAAATCTAAACTCTCTGCATTTTTGTTGGATGAATCACTTTCGATTTAGTTGTCAGCACTCGACATGTTCACAATATCCAGGATAGGATTTTTTTTTTTTTTTTAAAGCTTTAAGGGACCCTGTGTTATAGTAAAAAAATTGGAGATAACGAGTCCTTCAAATATTGCCACAAAACACCACCTATATGGTTGGAGCTTGTTACTTGGCATGGTTAGGAGGAATCAGAAGCCTCCAATTATCATACACGAGTACAGGGTCTTTAAGCTGACGTGTAGTGTCAATTCATTTCCCCCGCTAATCAAATGGATATCTTAGGGTGTGGTGTGGCAGTATATAACATTGTGGGTGGGTGTTGTAGGGTGTAGTGGGGTTGTAACATTATGGGTGGGTGTTGTAGGGTGTAGTGGGGTTGTAACATTGTGGATAGGTGTTGTAGGGTGTAGTGGGGTTGTAACATTGTGGATAGGTGTTGTAGGGTGTAGTGGGGTTGTAACATTGTGGATAGGTGTAGGGTGTAGAGGGGTTGTAACATTATGGGTGGGTGTTGTAGGGTGTAGAGGGGTTGTAACATTATGGGTAAGTGTTGTAGGGTGTAGAGGGGTTGTAACATTATGGGTAAGTGTTGTAGGGTGTAGTGGGGTTGTAACATTGTAGATAGGTGTTGTAGGGTGTAGAGGGGTTGTAACATTATGGGTGGGTGTTGTAGGGTGTAGAGGGGTTGTAACATTATGGGTGGGTGTTGTAGGGTGTAGAGGGGTTGTAACATTATCGGTAAGTGTTGTAGGGTGTAGAGGGGTTGTAACATTATGGGTAAGTGTTGTAGGGTGTAGTGGGGTTGTAACATTATGGGTAAGTGTTGTAGGGTGTAGTGGGGTTGTAACATTATGGGTAAGTGTTGTAGGGTGTAGTGGGGTTGTAACATTATGGGTGGGTGTTGTAGGGTGTAGAGGGGTTGTAACATTATGGGTGGGTGTTGTAGGGTGTAGTGGGGTTGTAACATTATGGGTGGGTGTTGTAGGGTGTAGAGGGGTTGTAACATTATGGGTAAGTGTTGTAGGGTGTAGTGGGGTTGTAATATTATGGTTGAGTGTTGTAGAGTATGGTTGTAATATTATGAGTGAGTGAATGTTGTTGTCTGGAAATATTCATGGTTAATCCGATATGATCACATAAATATAGCTGTTTTGATACTGTTGTCGGTACATAGCGGGTTTTAATTGTAACATAAACTGGGAATAATGATCAAAAATTCAGTTAGACATAACAGGAAAATTCTTAAGGATATAACTATGTGATGAGGGCAACTATCACAGTCTAGATAAGTTCGATCGTATCGTAAATATTTATGTTCCAATAAGCTGAGACTTAACGATAACTTTTAATTAAGTTACGGATAGCAGGAAAAAATTTAGAACAAATAATGTGTCCAAACATAAAAGTTATTTATAACATTTTGCTGTTCCCAATAACATGAAGATGATGGTTTATTAACAAAGTACTAAAAATGGTTAAGTATATAGTCAAGATAGCCGTAAAGACATTATATTTTAGATAAAGAGATCAGAAAATGTTAGGAGTAAAATACATCTGAACTAAAAAAGAAAAAGTTTCGCTTTGAACCCTGTGGTATTTTTATATAGAGACAAGTGAACCAGACGTCACACCAAGTCATAATTTGTTTAGTACTGTAGAATTTAGATATAATACGAATAATACTTGTATCCACCAGTTAGTTATATATACACCGTCCCTCCCTGAACACAACCAAATGTTTACCCTGGCTTCTGTTAATTACTACCATACATTTTAAATGATCAATTGGGCCCGTGTTAATTAATGTGTTGCAATAAAGACTTGGTGTATTTATTTTCTTTTGGCCTCAAGATAATGTTTCCATAGAACAAGTAAAGAATAATGTTTACCTTTAACTACAAACTATAGACAAATAAACAGAATTATTATATTGCCATCAACATTACGATGAATAACAAAACACATGCTATCATCATAACACATTTGTTTACACGATCTACTGCACACTCAAGCACGGAACACACTCAAGCACGCACGAATGCATTCACAAACGCACTCATGCATCCATTCACGGGCACGCACCGATTCACAGGCACGCATCAAGTTATTCAGACGTATACTCAAGCATTCAGACGCACCCACCCACATGCACACACACAATTACTCAGCATCAGTGCAGAAAAATATAAACAAAGGCACAACACTATTCCTATTACAAGAAAAAAGTACACACACACACACAATCTCTCTCTCTCTCTCTCTCTCTCTCTCTCTCTCTATCAAATTACGTCGTCCACAATTTAGTATGATGGGGAGGAAGGAAGAGGTAGGGAGGGTTGGGGGGAGGAGGAGGAGCTAGGAGGAGGGATGGCAGGAAGCGAGGATATCAGCAGCACTTGACAAAACGAACGAACCCTCAAAACTGTTATGAAATGAAGCCTCAAACCCTGTAATTTTCGAGACAGCCAAGCGTTTGAGATGATGAATGGAGCCGTGGGTTCATAAGAGGACCGGGTGTTGGCTTGAGTTATGAGAGTTAAATCATGGGAAATGGCTCTCACTCTCCCTCCCCCTTGATCAAAAATTGTACTCCGTGTTATTGGTGGTATGGCGACGTTGGTGGAGTGATGGGTTGTGGGGGATGTGATGGGGTTTAGGGATGAGTGGTGGTGGGGGTGAGGGATGTTTGATATAGGTGTTGGTGGAGTGATGGGTAGGGGATGTGATGGGGATGATTGATGCTTGGGGGATGTGGTGGGGTTATTGTGGGGTTGATTGGTGTTGAAGTGATGGGTTGGAGGATGTGGTGGGGTTGGGGGATATGGTGGGGTTGAGGGATTCTTGGGATGTGGTGGGGGTAAGGGATGTTTGATATAGGTGTTGGTGGAGTGATGTGTGGGGATGTGGTGCATGGGGTTGAGGGATACGTGGGGATGTGATGGGATTGAGGGATGTGGTGGTGTTGATAGGTGTTGATGGATTGATACTTGGGGGATGAAGTGGGGATGTGGTGGGGTTGAGGGATGTTTGATATAGGTGTTGGTGGAAGTTGTATTGGTGTGGGGTGCTGGGGTTTATGGTGGAGATTGTATTGGTGTGGGTGAGGAGTGTTGGTAGGATGTGTTGCAAGGTGATGGAGGTGCAGCGGGTTTGGAAGGAGTGTATTGGTGGAGTATGTGAGGAGTTGGACTGGAAGTAATGGTGTTGAGGGATGGAATAAGTGGTACTGGTAATGGTTGGGCGACGGTCATGGTATAAATGGTGTAATTATTATTTCGTGGTACTGATGGTGTTGAGGGGAGGAAATAGGGTAGAGAATTACTGGTGTTATGACGGATTATTATTATTTTTTTGTGTGTTCCGACACTGAACATATATAGGGTTCACCAAGCCCGTTACCGTGGCCCAGGTCAACTGCTACTTACACACACACACACACACACACACGTCACGACTTTCGAATTGGTACCCAGCCACAGAGGGAGGGAAGTGAGGTTAATTCCTAAATACTGCAGCTGTTATGGTACAGTACCAGTGAGGGTGTTTTACGACGTTCGGTGGCTATATAGTTACTGCCTAAAATTCAAATTAAGAAAAGTAAATATTCTCAGGCCCTCACCTGAGAGGAATCGATGGAATGATGGGATAAGTAGTTGGTGGAACGAACGCCAACAGTTTTAGGATGAATTCATGGAAGGCGTGAAGCTTGGAAGTACCTGTGTTGCATGGTGGAATTTTGGAGTGATTGCAAAAAAAAATAAAAGGTGCAAAACGACATTACTTTCATAATGGGTGATTGTGTGTGCTGTACCGCTAAGATCTCAGTAGTAGTATAGGAGTGTTATCGCTCACACCAGCGTTCCTTTAACATTATTAATCCAAGAGGAAGTACCGCGTTTTCCCTACATCACCCAGTCGTGTAATCCGTGTAATCACAACATGAGGAAAGTATAACGCTGGTTAACTTCCTCAATTTCATCTGGTAGCAGATTAAAGTGGAAGTACAGTGTTGGTAAATCTGAGCAACTGATTCCTCCAAACTATTCCAAGCAACAGAACACCATTATTTTTCTTCATCTGATCCTGTTTCCAAGCATACCTTGGAAGAATCAAGGCACTAAAATGTAACAAAACTGAATTATCTCCTTAAAAGGGAGATACAGTACAAGCCGCAGAGCGTCTCGTCTCAAAGGGTTAATATATACACCCATCCAGCTGTCTGCCTTAACCTTCTCATGAGTTTTGTATCCATTTCTATTTATATCGTATTGTAACTAACGCTTGGGACACTATTTATCAGCATGAAACCAAGAATTCAAGAGTATTCTGACTAATGCATGACGATTTTACACTGAGAACACACACAATGCATGCTATAATTATATAGACTGGCAGCCCAAACCCCTGAGATACAACGAAAGAGATACCATCTGTAACCTGTAACCCATATTAAAGTATAGTAGTAGAGTCTTGCACACTGTGAAATTAACCGTCTGCCGGTATTTAACTGGTGGCTTACATAACAAGCGATCGTATTTGGTTGTAATATTTTGGATCTAGATCCAACTAACGTGATACCGAATGAAACCACAGTGTGGTGGTATAGAATTGCAATGTTTAAAAGTCATGATAAATAACCATTGGTCTAGTAATAGAGGCAGCCCATGGAGTGTAGTGGTATAGAAATGCAGTGTTTGTGGGTCAGGGGAAATGAGCAGGCCCGTATTCACAAAAGCAAAGTTCACTCTTAACTTAAAATTCGCAAGCATTCATTCTTGGCTAGGACTAGAAACCAACACTGCTTCGAAATCATAACAACCGCTCATACAAATAGGGTAGAAAAACCATCCACTGCTTTGAAATGAACCTTAAACTATAGTGAGGTCAGTATTGCAAGCAAACGAACAAGTCCAAATTCTAAGATGTTTTGTGAATACCGGTCAAGCAGGTCCAGTAATAAAGACAACATAGAGCTTTGTGATCTTCAATAACAGCTTGGACTTGTGGAATATCTTGTTGTAAAAGGGAACATTTAGGTAACATCATTATTATTATATGTTAGAATTTATAAAACAAAGCAAATAGGCCTAGTTGCTGGAGATTTAAAGACATCAGTGTTGAGTGTCTCATTGGTGATGTCTCGAATCTGATTTGAAGTTCCACCAGGTGAATTGAAAGATGAGTTGCTAGAGGCGCCACTGTCGCACCCAGCCACACTTATCACACCAAAATAACACTGAGTGGCCTGTCCTTCTCCCAGTACTAAAATCCTTGATGAAAAAAAAAAAAAAAAAAAAAACAGGAGCCGAGGTGACGATGGAAGTGAATTGGGAGGCATGGATCAGTGTGTTCTTGGCAGTGAAGGTGAACGGTTCTCTAATCGTGGTTTGTATTCTTAGTGGTGGAGTTTAGTGTTGGATCATAATCTGCGTGCGTAATTGGTGTCCATTTAACTGTGCTCAATTTGCAATTAATTGGGAAACCAGAGATCATAATAATTTTGTTGCTCCCGGCGTGCTTTTTTTTTTTTTTTACACAATATTTTCGTACGTAATTGATATCCAATTTACTTTTCTTGCATTCGTATTTTTTCATGAAACTGTCAATTTTGTGCCTTGTGATAGACTTTTGTTAAACTAGACTTGATGAATGTCTTTACTTTATTTAAATTTTACAAGTGCAATGGTTGCATAGTCGTCACTATCAATCATCAGCAACGATATTCATGGATATTATTAACGTCTTATTCCTCCCTTAATCAATTTCCCTCTGCCAGATTTTATAGTTTCCAGTCCCTCGTCCTACTGGGTTTTTGAGGCCAGGAGCGATCCCTTGATGTAATGCGAATACCGGCCCAGAACGTGATTGTATCTTAAGGGGGAAGTTTTGTTGGTAAATGTGGAGCGACTAAATCCTCCAAACTATTTCAAGCAACAAACCACTTTGATTTTTTATCTAATGGTGCCGTTTCCTAGCATACTTTAGAGGAATCGAGGCACTCCAAAGTGCCAAAAAAGAATTACCACCTTAACGTGATATTCATTTGAGGGTAAATTGGTGGACGACTGATTTATCTAGTCTAAACTATGATTGGAAACACATTACCATAATGTTGCTATAGTAGGGGATCTGTTCCTTGGCCTAGTTTGGAGTGGGTTGCCCTCCAGTTGAACAAGAGAATCTCCCCATAACCCTGCAGTCTATCACCGATATACAGGATACATAAACGTACAGTCACGAGCACTAATACGTATACAGGTGTGCTTCAAATACCTGGAGACTAGTAAATAAATGCATAATGACATATCCATTGGAATTACTTCGTTAGTGAAATTGGACTGTTCTAAGCATCGACCAAACCTGTATACTTATTAGTGCTCGTGACTGAACGGATATTGCCGACCCCCTGAATTCAATGTCAGTGTCCATTACGTATTGAAAACCTAGCCCTATGTAAAGTGGGCTTGTGTCGTCAGTGTACAGTACAATGTGGTTTCAGCGTTTGGAAGAGGTCTGCTTGCTTTGAGATGTACAGTCATGGTCTAAAGCCCTGCAACCTGGTGAATTTAAGCGAGCTATTTAAGTGAATCTCATGAACCAAACTTGCAGAGACCAACGGCTATAGTTTCGGATTATTTTTCGAAGCCATCTCATTGGAAAGTGTTGCAGGACTATTTACAATGGCTGTACCATAAGCTCTTGCATTACATAGTGGCACTTTTAATTGTAAATGAGACAATCGTGGATACCAGTGAACTAAAATGGTATTCAATTGTATCCTAGTGTGAAGTGTAGAAAATATGCCTGATAAAGCGGAGATGGTGTTTTCAGGATAGCATTAAAATGAAAGATGGTTTGCTCCAGAGTATATATATATAGTGAAAGTAAGAAAACTAATTGGAGCACTCGAGGACTACAAAGAAAAGTCGTTCTCGAATGATGAATGTTAATATTCGGTGTTGTCTGTGAATTGAAGATGGTTTGAAAAATTGATCGAAGGTGCAAAACGAAGCACATTTATAAATCCCTCTATTAATAAAACTCGTGAATAGAAAAATAATCCCTACAAGATCACAAGGTCCCTTAATAGCAGTGGAAGTGTTGTCTCTACGTTTAGCATGTGTTTAGAGCAAATATCATTATAATTAAGAGATAATCTTCGTTAAAGTCTGTGGGATAAAGTTATCGATAAAGTTGTCTACTGCACCACTCGACAGAACACTCCACACCGTTGAAGACAATACCCAAGTTGTGTCGCCTGTCGGGAGGATGGTGAGTGTTCTGTGATTTTTTAATGTTTAGTCTGTTCTCATCAATTCCCAGTTGAGTACCCTCGGAGTTAAAACAATCTTTCCATACCCTCACTAATGACACTGCAGGAATTAATTAATGGTACTGCATTAATTCAATTTACGGTGGTAATGAAATCATTAAGACATATCATTAAGACATATTAATTGATATTAGTATAAAATATTTTTGTTAGGAAGTAGTTTGTGTACATGTGCTTGTATAAAAATATTCCAACCACCATAACCATCGCAAGGAATATATGCATTTTATATATGGTAACAAACGATAATTATGAGTAAAAAGCTATATTAATATTTATATTATAATAATAATAATAAAAATAATTGTTATAATAATAACAATAATAATAAAAATAATCGTCGTATTAGTAATAATAATAAATTGTAATATGATAATAATTATAAATAATAATAATAGTAATAATAATTTTAAACGCTAATAGTTACTTCTATCATTTACTATTAATACAATTACAGTACTACTTATAACATTTACTAATTTTAGTATGCGGTTACTCTTGTATAAAGAACATACAAAAGTTTATCATGAGATACAACCCAATTCGATGTAATAAACACGATGTATTACACAGAATATGTATACAGAGCAAATTTCTGTTTAGTCTATTATCGTTTTTAGTATCGAATGGATAGTGCTCATATCAATAACAGGTAGAAAGGAACGCCATGTTCGAATAAACCTGTGCCTCACTGCTATTGAAGCCCCGACCCTATCAGTGTTACCAGATGAGGGAAGCACTACACCAAGGCCTTGCACTACACCACCTCGTCGGTGGCTGGCATGTCTGTTTCATTTGCTCGGAACTGTACGTCTCTTATCTGGCTAACTGCACAGGCCCAAAGTGCAGCCTTTGTATTGTTTTTCGCAAATATCTCCTAAACGAATCGTTGTATCAATATAATATTCCAGCACACTATCTTTAACATCCGGGCCTAATTTATGGCTGACATACTATATTCCTATGTGTGTTATGTTAAGAGTTTACCGAGTGATATTAAGCTTAATCCAGTCATCATTTCTAAGGCTTTATAGAGAATCGGAGGAGTGTGGGGTACTCGTGTAACCCCTCCACCAACATCCGTTACACCCCCCACACCACTCCTTCTTTCTCTACCCCACACTTTCCTTCGAATTCGTCAATATGACTGGCCAGCTTTGTGATATTTTTCACGAGTAAACCCCTCGCATAACACATATAGGAATATGGTATGTCTGCCATAAATTAGTTCCGGATGTTAAAAGAAGTGTGCTGAAATATTATACTTGTACAACGATTAATTTATGAGATATTTGCGAAAAACAGCGTCTGTCTGGCATTGAAACGCATAGTATAGTCTCCTCATTCTACACTATTGATGATATTTTGATGCTTCCCTTACACTCTCTTCCAATAAGTGTTGACCTGTAATTTAGCTTCCTCCTTTCCTACCTGTGAATCATTAATAGTTTTACTTTTGTTTGTTTCAGGTAAATATGGAGCGAGTCGGCAGGTGGAGTGAGAGCCTAGATATAGCGTATAGTACTCATAATGCGTACAAACCAGAGGAAAGAATCTCCTTCATTGTCACATGTCTAAAATCTTCCCTACACTTCGCCTTTCCTCCATAAAGTCGTCGCTGGTTTAAGTATGAAGTTTCATTCGTATTACAACCAGTGACAACTTGAAGGATTGTGTGTTGGAGAAAGGGGAGGTGAAGGGCATTTTTTTCCTTTGGTTCGTATGCATTATGAGGGAAGTGGACTCTTAATTACAAACTAAGTAGTAATGCGATGGGTAAAGTCCTTGTACAATGTTTTGGACGGACTGCAGACTTCAAGGCCCCAGGTTCAATTCCACGTCAAAAGGTCTGGGTTTAATTCAGAGGTGATCTGATGATTGTTGCTGTTCAAGTATCCTGGCTGCGACGACACTTAAAGAAAAAGACCCCTAGATCGTCATGAACTCATAACATAGATGATGCCCAACCGTATTACAAGATGATGTAGCTGCTCTCTCCTGATAGTGGCGTGTATATAAAGTATAGTCGTCTAGTGGGGCAGAAGAGAAGCTACCAACATCACTACGAAGCTCTACTATCTCATCTAGTGCTTCAACCAAACATCTGTGCTTCGTAAGAGTTAACTGTCTTTTAACAGGCTACAGTCCCGAAGCTGATGGGGAGAAAAAAAAAAAAGCAAGAGTTGGTTATGAAGTATATTTGTCAATAATGTATTCACTTGTTAATAATGTAATAGTATTTATGAAATGTTTGTGTTTCAGATATTTGTGGAGTGGAAAACTGGTACACAGAGACAAACTACCTACACGATGACCCAAGTACCTACACGATGACCCAAGTACCTACACGATGACCCAAGTACCTACACGATGACCCAAGTACCTACACGATGACCCAAGTACCTACACGATGACCCAAGTACCTACACGATGACCCAAGTACCTACACGATGACCCAAGTACCTACACGATGACCCAAGTACCTACACACGATGAAGTGAGTCTATCATTTATTAATAGTCCAGATATAAGTATATATGGAAAGAGGTGTCCATTGGAGAATGTTAATGTACTCGTTTTGTGTGTTTCAGATAGTTGTGAAGTGAGGTAGCAGATGGTCCCATGGAAAGGTATAGACAAACTAACTGAGCAGTACATCATGCCGGGGTTGAAGTTGTTGGATTCCAGTAAGTGAAGACAAACAGCTCTAAAGATATATGAAGAATTATGAACTGGACCATTATGGTGGTGTGGTCCATCAACAACTTCGACCTTACTTTCGCCAGGGGAGTAAAGAAACATCTGCTGGTGACTGTACATGGAGGAAGTAGTGTGTGCCGCCCAAGGTACACAATGGAGAGGTCTGGACGCACCAGTACACATCTATTCTTATGGATAGATGGTCCAGTAAATACAGCGGACAGTACTGGTGCGTGGGGTGTCCCTCCTGGAGGAGCCCCCTTACCCCCTGATGGTATTCATAAGGGGGGGAAGTATTAACTCTGCCAGTTCCCGGTAGGCACCTGAGGACCCCGTGGGGCCTTCGGGCCCCGTGGGGGGTTCAAGGGTTGTCCTGGGTGGAGCGTAAGAGTTTATCCGTCCACTTGTATTAAAGTAGCATGTCTCTACTTTGATATGCCAGAAAATTTATTTTTAGTTTTTTTTTTTTTTAACAAATTTTGTGTGAAATTATGAATGGGTGTTTTCCGGACGCTCTTCGAATTAAAAATAAGAGTGGTTTGTAGAATTAACGGTGCTAAAGGTACGAAGACATAATGCAAATATTATAAAGTTTGGCAAAATATATCCCAATAGTTTTGAAATAGAATACAGATATCAAATATATATATGTATATGATATGGACATGAGAAATATATATAATCGGGTATACATATATAAAAATACTATTGATATGAAGAGCGCATTGAAATTGAAATAATTGCAGTCACCAATTTCATAGACATCACTACATGAAAGCTCGTCAAAAACTTACTATACTGGATTGCTATACTCTTGCCTTTGTATATTTTATATAAAAGGGATGAACTAAAAGACAAACTCGCTACCCCACACAAATACAGCAACTCTTCTCTCTTGTCAGGTGTACCAACTGCCTGACCTCTGCTCAACACAGCTGTCCCAGGTTCTTCTGTGGCCAACTGTTCCTGTACAAGTAACACCAGCTGCATACATAAAGGTACTTTTATAAGTACAGTCGGGAGCATAAATTTGCGTCCATCTCGTGTAGTTAATATTGCTAATATGACCAGTTAGTTGCATTCTCAATCAGTTTTTATTCCAACATACGTAATTTACCTTATGAAAATTAAATATATCAGTTACCTCTGCTTTAAAATTGTATTAAATTACTATACCTAACTCTTACATTTGTATATTTCTAACTAGTCGCCTCATTCTACACTGTTGTTTTGATGCTTCCCATACACTCTAATTATTGGTTCCAATAAGTCTTGACCTGTAATTTAGCTTCCTCCTTTCCTACCTGTGAATCATTAATAGTTTTACTTTTGTCTGTTTCAGGTAAATATGGACCGAGTCGGCAGGTGGAGTGAGAACCCAGATATAGTGTACCGAACTCATAAGGTGTACAAACCAGAGGAAAATAATTATCACCTTCATTGGCACATGTCTAAAAACTTCCCTACACTTCGCCTTTCCTCCATAAAGTCGTCGCTGGTTTAAGTATGAAGTTTCATTCGTATTACAACCAGTGACAACTTGAAGGATTGTGTGTTGGAGAAAGGGGAGGTGAAGGGCATTTTTTTTTTCCTTTGGTTCGTATGCATTATGAGGGAAGTGGACTCTTAATTACAAACTAAGTAGTAATGCGATGGGTAAAGTCCTTGTACAATGTTTTGGACGGACTGCAGACTTCAAGGCCCCAGGTTCAATTCCACGTCAAAAGGTCTGGGTTTTATTCAGAGGTGATCTGATGATTGTTGCTGTTCAAGTATCCTGGCTGCGACGACACGTAAAGAAAAAGACCCCTAGATCGTCATGAACTCATAACATAGATGATGCCCAACCATATTACAAGATGATGTAGCTGCTCTCTCCTGATAGTGGCGTGTATATAAAGTATGGTCATCTAGTGGGGCAGAAGAGAAGCTACCAACATCACTACGGAGCTCCACTATCTCATCTAGTGCGACAACCAAACATCTGTGTCTTTTAACAGCCTACAGTCCCGAAGGTGATGTAAAAAAAAAACCTCTCCAAAAAAACAAAAGCAAGAGTTGGTTATGAAGTATATTTGTTAATAATGTAATAGTATTTATGAAATGTTTCTGTGTTTCAGATATTTGTGGAGTGGAAAATGGTACACTGAGACAAACTACCTACACGATGACCCAAGTACCTACACGATGACCCAAGTACCTACACGATGACCCAAGTACCTACACGATGACCCAAGTACCTACACGATGACCCAAGTACCTACACGATGACCCAAGTACCTACACGATGACCCAAGTACCTACACGATGACCCAAGTACCTACACGATGACCCAAGTACCTACACGATGACCCAAGTACCTACACGATGACCCAAGTACCTACACGATGACCCAAGTACCTACACGATGACCCAAGTACCTACACGATGACCCAAGTACCTACACGATGACCCAAGTACCTACACGATGACCCAAGTACCTACACGATGACCCAAGTACCTACACGATGACCCAAGTACCTACACGATGACCCAAGTACCTACACGATGACCCAAGTACCTACACGATGACCCAAGTACCTACACGATGACCCAAGTACCTACACGATGACCCAAGTACCTACACGATGACCCAAGTACCTACACGATGACCCAAGTACCTACACGATGACCCAAGTACCTACACGATGACCCAAGTACCTACACGATGACCCAAGTACCTACACGATGACCCAAGTACCTACACGATGACCCAAGTACCTACACGATGACCCAAGTACCTACACGATGACCCAAGTACCTACACGATGACCCAAGTACCTACACGATGACCCAAGTACCTACACGATGACCCAAGTACCTACACGATGACCCAAGTACCTACACGATGACCCAAGTACCTACACGATGACCCAAGTACCTACACGATGACCCAAGTACCTACACGATGACCCAAGTACCTACACGATGACCCAAGTACCTACACGATGACCCAAGTACCTACACGATGACCCAAGTACCTACACGATGACCCAAGTACCTACACGATGACCCAAGTACCTACACGATGACCCAAGTACCTACACGATGACCCAAGTACCTACACGATGACCCAAGTACCTACACGATGACCCAAGTACCTACACGATGACCCAAGTACCTACACGATGACCCAAGTACCTACACGATGACCCAAGTACCTACACGATGACCCAAGTACCTACACGATGACCCAAGTACCTACACGATGACCCAAGTACCTACACGATGACCCAAGTACCTACACGATGACCCAAGTACCTACACGATGACCCAAGTACCTACACGATGACCCAAGTACCTACACGATGACCCAAGTACCTACACGATGACCCAAGTACCTACACGATGACCCAAGTACCTACACGATGACCCAAGTACCTACACGATGACCCAAGTACCTACACGATGACCCAAGTACCTACACGATGACCCAAGTACCTACACGATGACCCAAGTACCTACACGATGACCCAAGTACCTACACGATGACCCAAGTACCTACACGATGACCCAAGTACCTACACGATGACCCAAGTACCTACACGATGACCCAAGTACCTACACGATGACCCAAGTACCTACACGATGACCCAAGTACCTACACGATGACCCAAGTACCTACACGATGACCCAAGTACCTACACGATGACCCAAGTACCTACACGATGACCCAAGTACCTACACGATGACCCAAGTACCTACACGATGACCCAAGTACCTACACGATGACCCAAGTACCTACACGATGACCCAAGTACCTACACGATGACCCAAGTACCTACACGATGACCCAAGTACCTACACGATGACCCAAGTACCTACACGATGACCCAAGTACCTACACGATGACCCAAGTACCTACACGATGACCCAAGTACCTACACGATGACCCAAGTACCTACACGATGACCCAAGTACCTACACGATGACCCAAGTACCTACACGATGACCCAAGTACCTACACGATGACCCAAGTACCTACACGATGACCCAAGTACCTACACGATGAAGTGAGTCTATCATTTATTAATAGTCCGGATATAAGTATATATGGAAAGAGGTGTCCATTGGAGAATGTTAATGTACTCGTTTTGTGTGTTTCAGATAGTTGTGAAGTGAGGTAGCAGATGGTCCCATGGAAAGGTAAAGACAAACTAACTGAGCAGTACATCATGCCGGGGTTGAAGTTGTTGGATTCCAGTAAGTGAAGACAAACAGCTCTAAAGATATATGAAGAATTATGAACAGGACCATTATGGTGGTGTGGTCCATCAACAACTTCGACCTTACTTTCGCCAGGGGAGTAAATAAATATCTGCAGGTGACTGTACATGGAGGAAGTAGTGTGTGCCGCCCAAGGTACACAATGGAGAGGTGGCCTGTGAGGACGAAAGTGTCACTGCTAAATCACATTGTGAAGAAACCCCCACTACCAGATAAGAATCGGTCTCTTGATAATAGGCTGTATTTGTCAGCCATGTGCTCAAAACATTGAAGACTAGTAAGTTATGCTTTAGTTTCCCCTGAAGACCCAATATTTTCTTTCCTGCACACTTCAGTGCTCGTTTCCATTTTGAGGGTGTCTCATATATTTTTAGTGTACACACTATAGTCGTAATTAATAGTTGGAATTTATTTTATTCATATAATATATAGAACCTCGTCTAGTATCACTTACATAATATGTAATTACTAAGGTTTAATAAAGCTAAAAAATGGTTTCTTGTTGGTTTTTATTATGCATTTTCCAGATATACAGTATCAATAAATTATAACACTACTTCCATTATGTCGTTTAATATATTTTTATACTTAGCAAAAAAATTTATACTTAGCAAAAAAATTTATACTTAGCAAAAAAATTTATACTTAGCAAAAAAATTTATACTTAGCAAAAAAATTTATACTTAGCAAAAAAATTTATACTTAGCAAAAAAATTTATACTTAGCAAAAAAATTTATACTTAGCAAAAAAATTTATACTTAGCAAAAAAATTTATACTTAGCAAAAAAATTTATACTTAGCAAAAAAATTTATACTTAGCAAAAAAATTTATACTTAGCAAAAAAATTTATACTTAGCAAAAAAATTTATACTTAGCAAAAAAATTTATACTTAGCAAAAAAATTTATACTTAGCAAAAAAATTTATACTTAGCAAAAAAATTTATACTTAGCAAAAAAATTTATACTTAGCAAAAAAATTTATACTTAGCAAAAAAATTTATACTTAGCAAAAAAATTTATACTTAGCAAAAAAATTTATACTTAGCAAAAAAATTTATACAGAGTACAAACCTAGACCAGATTTTATTCCAACATACGTAATTAACCAAAGACTCGTATTAAATTTATTGACGTCATACTTCATCAATTTTGTTTCCTAAATATAAATTTTACTCGCTAAGCATTGTAAACCTACAAAAATCAGTATAGGCATCAACTAAATCCATTTCTTCCTTAGGAAATAATCCTCAGTTATGTAACAACTTTTTATTGGATATGTAGTGAATTCCAAATGAGGACATGTCTTTTTTTCGCCTGCTGTAACACAAATTTCCTTTGTCAACAAAAGATCATGCAGTGGGTCCTTCTTTCACTGCGCCCTGGATCTGTAGGAATATTCAATGTTAACTTTTATTTTGAAGGTCTACATTGCTTTAATTCAGATATTTTTATGGTCTATATAGGTAATTCATACAACTCCTACGTCATTTAGCCTTGGCTACCTTCCCCACTTAGTCAGTAAAATGGATAATTTATTGGCCTGTAAAACTCTATTCAATTACTATATTTCCATACCTGAAGGAGCAGAGGGTCATCCTTTGCTTGACAAACACTGGTCAGTGGAGTATTTGTACCGCAGATTATCTGATGGACGATTAGTTCTCTGCCCCTTCCTTGGGAGAACAAATGGCTCAAGGGTATTGCGGAGCATCCTTGAAGGTAAGGGCTAATCTTCAGCCGGAAGTCTTTGAGGGGCATGGGTTTCTCCAACAGAGCTAGGGCATCCCTCTTGCACAGGTCTATGATGTAGCCATACCACCACCTGGACTTCATGTTTTTTTTTTTGTAGAGATGTGCGAGCATATCGGACTTGTCTATGCCCCCCATTGTATTCATTTAGGAGAGTGGTTCAACTCTGCACCAGATGACAGGACAGTCACCTGTTTATTGTCCTTCCAACACATGGCAAGGATACATAGTCCAGTGTCCCCCTAGAAGTTGAATTCTTGGACATGTTTGGTTGGTTGACAATGCAGTCCCCACATAGCGGCACTGGTACTTATCCCTCAAAAACTGTACTAGTTGGATGGTGGTATTCTTGGCTAGGACAAACACAAGCTTCCTGGTCCACTTCATGGGTGGCTACTGAAGGTCGTCGCGCCTTGATACATCACTGGGACGGCAGAACTTGTAACCAAATTTGTCAGGCTTGTTAGAAATGGACTGGCTAAGATTCCCTGCCATTGTCCCTTTGTAGCCAACCATCAATTGCCAGGGTCGTCCAGGAACTCATCATCCACGTCATTGTCTTCACTTACAAGTGGACCAGCGACCTTCTGAAAGAAACCAGTACTAGAAAACGGTCATAAAATTACATTTTAAACCACTTATAACAACGAGGAAAATGTACCAAACATGCATTAATTATGAACAGTAATTTCTTCATCATTACCAGAATATAAACACCTAACCCAACCGGGATGTCAAGTTTTCACTATTTTTACAAAATTCATTTCAGAGAAAGGCCTCCTACCCCATTTGGGATATGTATTGCTATGAGGGCCATAGGCCACGTGGCTATAATAGGGCTAGTGTGGTTCTAGGCTAATTGATCTTGTGTCATTTCAGGGCTACTCACTTTTTCCATTACGTTTTACACCTATTTCAAGTAATCTGATGGACTTCACATATATATTCTAATATATCATGAAAGAGTGGCATGTTCTTACATTCATCCTTGATTGCTGGTAGTGTCGGAGAAATTTGGACTGTATGGCGGTCAGGCACATACTACTACTAGAGTTCATCAACGGGATCCCGGGAATATCTCGGTATCTCGTTAACACTAATTGTTGCCAAGCGCTGCAGTAATAATATTTCTGGTAGAATATTTTGGTTCTTACATAATAAATAGATATAAGCCTCTGTACTTTTATATAAACGTATGTGGGTGAAATATGCCACTAAAATTATGTTAAACCTGTTGCAACACCAACTTAACACCAGTGGCTCGCAAAATTCTTGTCATCACGGGAATTTCCCGGGATGTGAGCATCAGAAACGTCTCACTTCTTTCCACCGGGACTGAATGTCTCATGGAGTACCGGAATCTCGTTGATGAACCCTAACTACTACCTTTGTGGACTCCTCACTCACATCCAGCACGGGTTTTCGAGTTCTGATTGATCAAGATTTGATGACGTAGAGTGCTTCTATTGGTTAGAGCAATGAGACACCACCTACATCATAATAATACGGTGCGGCACTCGCATGCTAAAGCCTGTTTGATCTACAAAGGGTTAACTTTTGAAGTGACTTCCTATAACATTGGTGATGCTTTGCTCTTTCCAATCGTCAGCCCCTACAAGTAAATGGGGTTATTCAGACTTTCTTACGTTTCAAACTCATTTCAGATATAATTCTACTGGGGACGTCAGACATTTTTAGCACTTTCTATTATGCTCTGAAATCTTTAGGATCGCAAACCATTTCCACTGAATAACTTACATTTAATGTTTGATTTTACGTTCAGGATCAAGGACAAGGCTGATTAAAGTTTACTTCGATGAAAACAACATTTAAAACCCTGTCATTAGTTTAGTCTCTCCTCTTTACTACCTTCTCCGGGGACTAGAATTATGACCTCGCTGTTGCGGTACCCAATATAAATCGATTGATAATCATTTAACCTATATTTTACGTTTGTGTTTACAAATGCAAGCAGGAGGTCCAAATTCCCCACTAGGGCTCACGACTGCATCTTCTATAATTCAGATTTCTGACGGTGACCTGGTCTATAATATTATATCCCAAACATCTTTACTCAGCCCTTAATATTCTTGGGACCCAGCAGTACTTGATTCAGGTTCATGGGGTATCCCAAACTCCGGGGAGATGAGAAGCAAAGTGACCACAGGACTGAATAGGATGGCAATTGACTCCATAAAAAGCATGGTTGTAACAAGGTTAAACTGTGTCCGTCGAATACAATTATAATTGCCCTATTATCTGTTTCAACCTACCTAAAGAAACTGAATGATTTTACTTTATTATGAGTCTCTATTTACTCTCGATATTATACTTTCAAGTTATAAACAGTTATAATTTTTATATCCTTGGTAATGATGTGCTTCATCTGATAACTTACTGCATATTTCAAAAATATGCAAAGTATTTAATGCACTTAGGTTTGCAACAGTTCTGAGTGTGGTTAGGGTTCTACAGTACATATGGTGACGTTAAGTGCTTTATGGTCTCTGCTGCCTTTTCCCATGATTAATGGGACTTTAAACCTAATGCAAAAACTATTGTGTTAAATACAGGCAAGCTATAAAGCTGTGTGAAGGTAGTTTCAGCTTGCACACAAGGCTGTGGATACACACTTTGTAAAAAAGTTACTTCTCTTTAAATGAAATTGAAATGTTTGGGAGATTATGTAAAAATCTCGGCTGTGTTTGTGTATCTGTATGTAGCATCGCGTGTGATGTTGGCTGTGTTTATCGAGGGAAACGCCCAACACTCGCAAATGATTATGAAATTGTACCTCTCGAGCTAAAAAATAAAAACACACACACAAACCAGTAAAAACTAAAGCACGTAAAATCTGAACATTTTTGGATGCGCCTGCCGAAAAAGAATGTTGACGTTCGTGAAATATTTCCCGGGGAGGCAGTGTCAACAGCGAAGAGTCCTGTTGCTAACGGCAAAAATTTCAGGCTGCAACAAACTCTCAAATTCAATCCTTTTTCTAAAACTCCAACAGAGCACAGAGGGTTACACTCTGATTTTCATTACTCCTACAGCCTAGTTCTCCTCTGATAATGATTTATGTATTGCAAAAAGATCACTATTTTAATAATGACTCCCTGTAGAACCTTTCCTTGCCTATAAATTTGACCTAGGACACGGCTTACGTTTGCTTTGATAAAGATGGGAAGTTTAGTTACCTCTATATTAATTACCTTGATCCACATGTAAGTGAAATATTACATGTGTACATTCCTACAGTAGCAAAGTCTTACACATTTTATGATTACCCAAATGTTACCGTCTGGTAGTACATAATAGGATAGAGGACAGTATGCAAGGTCATTTAATGGCGTGGTACAGTCATGGTTAATAATCCTGCAACAACTTCGAAAAATGATCCGAAACTATAGCTGTTGGTCTTTGCAATATTGGTTCATAAGATTCAATCAAATGGCTCTTTTATTCACCAGGTTGCAAGACTTTTGACCATGACTGTAACAGTACGATTGTTCCTTAGACAAACAATAAAGCCGTCGTACCTGTTCAACACTACGCATGTTCTTGTATACAGTCACCAATCTTGAGGGGAGATTCTTATGCTGGTGAATTGGAAGGTCTCTGTTTCCTCCAAACTAAACAGATCCGTATTAGTAACATGAAGGTAATTTGTTCCATGGTATAGTTTGGAGGAATCACTGGCCTTCCAACTTACTAAGAGAATCTCATTTTAATAAGTATACAGTTCTTGTTGAAATTTAGCATGACATACCAGTGATCCAATTACAACGCTTATCCAACCAATCTCGAATACTTAATGGAGCTCGCTTAAATAATACTCCATCAGATTCTTCGAAGCACACCTGGATACTTACAGCGATTCGTGACTGTACCGAAAGTTAACTCCAATCGAGAATCCTTAATCCAAGTTACGACCTAATACAATAAATTACTTTCCTCTCACTGTGAACTTTAATTTATTTAGTTTTCCTTACTATCGGCTTGGTAAACAATGGCAGGTTAACATACAAATATCTTAACTTCTTATTATTAAACTATCACACCTACAGAGTAGGCTATATAACTAAGAGTTTACTGGTGTTTTAAGCGAAACCACGACTTCTCAATCGCTGTGGACGTGTATTTTGTTTCGACATGTCAAATATGAATAATCAAAGAAGGGAGAAGAAAAATAGCTGGTGAGGCGGGACACTACTTGCAAAAACTGGTGGCGCATTGTTGATCAGATGCAGCAGCCACGAAAAATACACCACGTGTGACTCGGTCATGATACATACTAGCCCAGAATATAAAAAAATATATACGAAAGACACCAGTAACCTCTTTTGATATCAAATTTATATTCTGGCAAAATCAGCAGTATGGAGGTAATACTCTGCATTGATGGTAAAATTACGCAGGAATAATCTCCTCTGAGAAATAAACTAGGGAACTTTAATTCACTGAAAATGGTGTGCGTCTTTGAAAACTTTGGAGGAATCAATAGTCTTCATTATACAGTCATGGCTGATAGTGCTGGACCAGGGTCCAAGGAGTGTTGGAGAGCAACTAAACAGTTCGAACAAGTGAGTCTTCCAAACCATTTTCAACATTGAGAAAGGTTTAGAAGACTCACTTTCTCGAACTCTGTTCAGTTGCTCTCTAACACTCCTTGGACCCTGGTCCGGTGTAGACGTTTGAAAACACTCCCCCTAAACAGGACTCCCGGAGTCTCTTGAAACTAGTTTTAAAGCACTCCCCAGTTCATTGAAACTAGTTCAATAGCACTCCCCAGTCAATTGAAACTGGTTTCATATGACTCCCAGTATTGGATGCTCTAGAAAATGTTTTATTTATGTTAAAAAAGAAAAAAAATATACGAACACTGACGTCTTTACTGTTTGTTTTTTTAGTCATTCGGTACTACATTAAAATGGGTGCCTGCTTTATTTTCTAGGTACACTGACTCTTCTACTACCTCTTCGCCATTCGGCCTATGTATATGCCATGTGAGCTTCGGACCATACTTTGCCCACACAAACATGTTAGCTACTGCTGTAGATTTAAAAGAAAAAAAACAAACATTGCGACTGGAAAACTTATAACAACACAGACTTTTCGATTAGTACTTACAGATGTATCTGCCAGCCTCAGTGCAAATAAGACGCCGTGCAAACATTTGTCCCAGTTTTCGTGTCGATCACTTGAAGAAGATTTTGAACAGTTCGGTTGTTGCGCTCAACTAATCCATTGACCTGAAGTAAATAAATAGACAAGTAAATAAATAAATATGGTATAAGTTTATAAGCACGCCTCCAAATACATTTTAATGTCAATATGCAAACATAATAGTTAATTATATAATACAATACCGTCATGAAGGTTTAAGTTGGTGCTCGTATTTCGCTTCGTCATAATATAAAATTTCATGTTAGGGTTAGGACCGAAGGTTGATAGGGTTAGGACCGAAGGTTGATAGGGTTAGGACCGAAGGTTGATAGGGTTAGGACCGAAGGTTGATAGGGTTAGGACCGAAGGTTGATAGGGTTAGGACCGAAGGTTGATAGGGTTAGGACCGAAGGTTGATAGGGTTAGGACCGAAGGTTGATAGGGTTAGGACCGAAGGTTGATAGGGTTAGGACCGAAGGTTGATAGGGTTAGGACCGAAGGTTGATAGGGTTAGGACCGAAGGTTGATAAGGTTAGGACCGAAGGTTGTTAAGGTTAGGACCGAAGGTTGTTAAGGTTAGGACCGAAGGTTGTTAAGGTTAGGACCGAAGGTTGTTAAGGTTAGGACCGAAGGTTGTTAGGGTTAGGTCTAGGTTAGGTTAGGTCAAGTCAGGTTGGTTAGAATGGCTGTAAAACATTTCACCAAAAAAAAAAAAAAAAAAAAAAACTTGGAGGCGCTATTGTAAATTTTTACCATAAATATAAATAGATAAATAAATTAATAGCCAAAAAACAAATAGACAAATATATAAATAAACAAATAAATAAATATATAAAGAATATATCAATGGTCAAATATTAATCGAGGGTGGCACCACAGGCAAGTTTTAATGGTTTCTGTATGTTCTTACCCTGCTGACTACGTGTAGGACCTGTAGTAGAGGTAAGTGGGAAGAAGATTCCTGAGGTAGGTTCTAACGCGTTTATTATAGGCCACAGAGGGGAGAAAGTACAACGCGTGTGTTCCAGCCAAGCCGCCTCGAGTCTCTCTGACTACGTCACTTCCGGCTGGCTGGCGGAAGGATATGTGATATGTGTGTATCCAGGCAGGATGCTTTATTGGGGATACACACATACATATTAGTGTGGATATACATGTAATGAATGTATAGAATGGAACATATATGAATGGGAGTGTAGAATAATGTTTATAGGTGATATATGGCTGGCACTCGTTCTTGTAGGTTGTGTACGTGAGAGTGCGCGGGATATACAAACTTATTATCTACACCTCCCTCCCCCTTCAAGCTCGTAATACCTTATCGAGCTGACTCTGTTCTTTGGAGTCGTTCAGACCTACGTGGGGTCGTGGGGGCAATGAAGGACTCTGTTACCGGGTCCGTGCAAGACACAGGGGGCTCAGGGATATGGGGAAGGGGGTCTACACCAGGGGGATTTATTGGGCGAAGGAAAAATACAAACTTATTATCTACAGTTTCAACCACATCTGATGTCACGTTGCGCCACCAATATATTTGCATTATGCGATCGATGACCTTATCCCGGCCAACATGACCTCCCAAAGCAACAGCTTCATCGCTGTCACCAGCTCCTCGGTGACTGGCCACCACAATGTCCAGCTGGTATTGTCGATCCTTAATGACCCCAAGAAAGCGAACTTCTACAATCATAGGTCGCCAAAATGAATTTAAATTTATTCTTGTAAGGTTCGGGAAGGGCTGGACTTTATTTTTTTCAAGAGTAAACTCTATATGATTGGACCCCTAAGTTTTAGTTAGGGTCAGATTAGGGTTTTTTAATGGTATTAATGTCAAGTTAAAATATATATAAGAGTATACATACGTCTTAATTAGAAACAATTACCACTAAACTACAGAAAAGTAGTACAATAAATTCGAACTATTATATAATTTCCCATATTGCTTTTCGTTTCTACACAGACTACTCACCAGTCAAATCTCTCCTGTTTGGCTTATGGACAAATTTTAGACTCTCGTCTTGTAAAACGAATGCCCGACATTTCCTTCGATAATTTGCTGTTTTCCCCTTATCATTTCCAACATGCACTGGATACTTATTTGTCCGCAAAACCTCTTTCACCTCGTCCATCTCAGTAGCGAACTCCATGGTAGCACTAGACACACTGACAACAATCTAAAACGTACCTCGCCAGCACTGCCCCGTGGTACAGGGGCTCGCACGTTTTAGGAGATGTGTCACAACTGTGATGATTTGCCTCGAAACAATCCACGTGTGTGAAGTGAACTTTGTTGTTGAATGTTTCGAACCACAAAGTATCATAACAGGCTGAACTTTGTTTAACCTGATCCATGCAATAAGTGTATAATATCTGCCGCCTTTATATATAAATGAGAGAAGTATGTAATCTTACCTCATCACGCCCTAACCATCAGAGCAACACCCGCGAACCTATATACATTTTCTTGATCAGGGTGACCCAATGATGGTTTTAGGGGAAAAAAATAAAACACTTTCTTATTTGCTCTTTTTAACTGCTGGCGACCTTGCCAGTGAGGAGTGGGGATTTACCAGAAAAAAATAGGGAACAAATTTTGACCATCCTCTCAGGAGGAAATTTTGTGATTCCTTTTGCAATTTATGCATATGATGAATCTTAATTTTTACCCGGTCAACGCCGGGTACTACACAAAGTAGTTATTTATAAAATGCATAATAATTGGCCGCATTTTTGTGATGACGTGTCGTTGGTATCTCATCATCTAGTCTGTAGTGCCTTATATGAGGTCAGACTCAGAGAAAAGAGGGAGCTGTGACCCTGGCACATACAAGATCAGATGTGAACACATTTGCTTCAATATTCGTAGTAAGAAACACAGGAACAGTGAAGAAACACCATTATGTTGGTAATGTATTGGAGTTAAAAATAAGAAACTTATGCCACATTTAATGTATTTTTACTTAATGTAAGGTAAAAGAAACTATCTATATCTACCTACCTATTTCTTACCATCCTACTACACTAATTGTAGAAGTTATTCTCAAAAATTGATAACATGAACTGAATAAACGAGTAAACACTGATAAGTTGGATGTGTGAATGACAATTCTACTGATCACGTTTGTAATTCTGACTTTATTTTAATTATTTGGGTGAATAATATTAAAATCACTTCTAATTAGGATATATTTTAAACTGTAAACGGATAACAAACTAATCTTTTCCAAAAAAATTAACAAACAACAATTAACAAAAACGAACGTTTTATGGACACAGAGGCATATTCATTAATGCACTATTAACATTGTGTATATTGCAGCTACAGTAACTACCTGGTTTTATGTTCATTACGTTATGATGGCGAGAATGAATATGTTAGCCCCACCGGCAAGGTGAAGCAAACTCGTCTCTTCAGTTATGACTGGAAACTGAAGCTTCTTCCAATGAGTTCTCGACAATGTCATGGATGTTCACTATTCTTGTGATTCGTTCTAAGAACATTGAAGCAAATGTGGTCTTATCACAGCATGCCATGTGCGAGGCTTATGGCTCCTCCCTTTTTCTGACAACATATTTGGGGATCCATACATGTATTAGATGATAAGATAGAAACAGAACGTAAACACAAAAATGTAGACAGCTAAAATGCATACATAATGACGAGTACTGAATACTTTCTAATGTAGAACATTAAGGTTAAACAAATTCGGGCTGAAATGATACCTTGTGGTTCGAAGTTTAAAACAATAAAGTTCACTTCATGCACCACTGTATCGAGGTTACTCCATCCTACATGCGGCAAATCATCACAGTGGTGCCACATCTCCTAAAACGTGCGAGCCCCTGTAACACGGGGCAGTGCTGGCGAGTGTACCTTGGTAAGTTTTCATCGACGCTTCATTTCAAACTAGTTTCATGAGACTGTGGAGTCATTCTAAACTAGGTTCATTCGACTGTGGAGTCATCTGAAACTAGTTTCAAGTGACGGGGAGTTAACTGAACCTAGTTTCATCTGACTGAGGGAGTCTTCTGAAACAGGGAGTACCTTGAAACTGTTACACCGGCACTATCAGCCATGGCTGTACTAAGAATATATTATTGGAAGCCTACCTTCATAATGTTCGTGATTCGTTTTGGTTGAATATTGGATTTTGATTCTGAGAGTCAAACAGTTAGTTTTAACATCCATGCATTGAGGACTAACAATGGAACAATTATCCCCGTTTCATCTTTAAGCCTCATAAATAATAATAATTAGGGACTGTAATATCAGAGTTCGCACTTGATCGTATGGTTGTAATACTGATCTCGCCATTTCGAAGTATTTGAGATCGAAATGCCCTACATATAGGGCGATTACCCTACGGTTGGCAACACTGATAACACGAATAAAGTTATGATTTTTTTTTTAATCAGTCTAACCAATCTAACCCAGGCTGAAGTTTCCTTTGGACTTAATCTTGGAATCCTTTGGTCCTAACTTTGGCTACGTTTGTTACTAACCAGCTGGGCATCATTGTTCAGTGGCAATAGTCCATTTCCAACAATAATTAAAAAAAAACGTCAAATCTTAACATACCAAGATGATCCCCTCACACAAAAAAACACAAATGGATGTAAGCATTATTCCATAGTTTATCTTGTATACTTACCCAGAGATGAAAGTTGATGGATGTGTTGTATGTACAGGCAAGAGTTAATTGTGGAGATAAGATGCCTTCTGGAGATACGTTCAAGGTCGAGTCTTGTCCATAATGTTCAGTATCCTTATCTAAAATATGGTTGAGTCCGATAGAGGCCGAATTCACAGACGAGGAGCAACAACGGACAGTCGCCATTACTGCAACACCTGAGGAGGAATAAACGGAATAATGAGCATGAAGCATATAATTAACTTAATTTTAATTAAATTAATTTTGTGGAATATTTGAACAAGTTGCCACAACTCCATTTCGAAAAATTTACTATTACCAGTGTTTATATTTCACTATTACAAACAACTTTTCTATATACCATTTCTTCTGCAAATGCTGCATAACAGTAGTTACCTCTTATAGTTAGTTCCCGGTAGTGTGTCCCAGTCCAGATTAGGTTAGGTGAGGTCTGACTAATTTCTACTGTATATTTTTTCCTGCTTAGGTCCCGGTAGTCACACTAAATCCTTCTAGGAAATATATTTTTTTCCAGTGAAATCCTGTTGTGGCAACTTGTAAAAATTTACCAATTTTGTTGACGTATAGGGATAGTTACAGTATTAGTTTGAAAGAAGTGGGGTCATTGCTGTATTACGTGAAGGTTTTATTAGGCAAATAATTAAGGATTCAGCCATCTTATTATATGTTGACATTTTTAACTTTAAATGTCAATACTAGTATGTCAAGTCACTGCATGAACAACAGGCACGAGTAAGTTTTAGAACAACAAGTATAAGTAAGTTTTAGAACAACAAGTATAAGTAAGTTTTAGAACAACAAGTATAAGTAAGTTTTAGAACAAGTAACAAGTAAACACTGATTATAATTATTGAAATACCTTCACTATTAAGGGCCTGTAATAAACACCACCACTATCGAAACACACAAGAGCCGGCAAGAAACATGTCAGAGAACCACAGCGACGTGTAGTTACCAGACGAGGAACAGAGAGCGACTAAACGAGCAGCTACAACTGCTTCACGTCTTCGCCTCGGGTTGTCGTCATTTCTCTCGCCACGTCACCATCCCGAATGCCAGTCCAGTCAGAGCTGCCAACTACTGAAAATTAAGATGCATTATTCATGTATGTATAGTTGTTTGTGTTCCAACTACTATATATTCTTAGTAAGCAATAAATATATACAGTATACGTCTTATATTAAACAAGATCAGTAATTGGAAATGTGTACTTGCATGTCTTCCTATAATAGAGTAATTTATAATATGTACTGTACCCTCGCGCACCACAACCTTTCCCTTGTCCACCTGAATCGAAGCCAGAGATCTATTGTAGAGCAGTTGGTTGTTTCTGGACGACAGCTCACACAAAGCCTCCATTGGTTTGAAAATGTGTTTGGCCTCATGATGGTTTGGGTGGGCTGTCGTCCAGAAACCGCCTGCTTCAGTTCTCGATCAGGCTTCGACTCACATGGACTGGGTATTGTGGTTCGCGACTGTACTGTACTTACAACATTTGACCAATACTATACCAGCCGTCTGTGTCATTGGCAACTCAACAACTCGAGCGCTTAAGGGGGTGTGGGAGTAGGGGACAGGCTAGGGGGGTACGGGAATAGGGAAACAGGCTTGGGGGGGACTGGCCTTGGGTTATGTTGTTGATGGGAAATATTGACTTTACAACGGCACCTTATAAACTTATATATATATATTTTTTTATCTTAATCTATTTCCCTGTTTACTTTACAATTTTCTATTCCCAAAAATGCTTGTTATAATTTCAATGGTTGATGGGAAATATTGACTTTACAACGGCACCTTATATATTAATCTTTATTTTGCACCTCATACATCAATATATATATTTGTTTTTATCTTGATCTTGTGGGTTTTTGCTATTATTTCTGCTAGAGAAAATGCTCTTTCAGTCGGGCCCTTCTATATAATTTGAGACCGACTAAATATGGCGACTATTTCCCTTTTTTTTTTTTTTTTTTTTTTCTATTTCCAAAAGTGCCTGTTACAATTTCAATGGTGCACGTTTCATAATAACATCTTAAAGTACAGACGTACGATGTATCAGTAATTATCGCGGGGAAGATTTTACAAAATACATCTAACTCGGCCATCACTCCGTTCCCCAACTTCCATATTAAATCCGCTGGCGTTCACACGCAACCCTTCAGTTAGTTACCCCAGGAACCGGGGCGGATTTAACAGGGGAACAGTGTTGGCCGAGTTAGATGTATTTTGTAAAATCTTCCCCGCGATAATTACTGATACATCGTACGTCTGTACTTTAAGATGTGTACTTTAAGTGTTTTATTTTTTATGTAGTTGAAGGTAATAGATATTTTTAAGCAATACGTTTTTAACATATATCTATACCATTTATATGATATTTTATTGTTACAAAATATGTTATCACTTATACCAAAATGTTGTAACGCCCTACGTTTCGTTATGATTCTGTAAAATTACCCTACGCCCTACAGACAAGGATTTGAGGTCGAAATGACCTACATATAGGGCGATTACCCTACGGTTGGCAACACTGCTTAGGTCCCGGTAGTCTGCCCAGGTTAGGTCCCGGTAGTCTGCCCAGGTTAGGTCCCGGTAGTCTGCCCAGGTTAGGTCACGGTAGTCACACTAAATCCTTCTCGGAAATATATTTTTTTCAAGTGAAATCCTGTTGTGGCAACTTGTAAAAATTTACCTTTCAAAACATTACCAGCTCTACTCTTCGTTATGAATGAACAAATAACTAAGAAATGTTAGGAGTGAACATTACACGGGCCCAAATCTAGTTTTCTGGCGCCATTTTAGACTTAGAAATAACCAACTGAGTTTGCTTATTTCATTATGACTTTGGAATCAGTGTTACTTGTCGTTAACTCCCCATTGAATCATATAGAATTCCCATCTACGTTATGCCAGAACGACTATTTCCTCGAGGCTCCCGTCGCAACTAATTTTGAAGTGGAGGTAGCCCGGAGATATGTTTCTACCTCAACCTATAGTAGTCTGTCGGTAACTTTTGACACGTACAAAGTAACGAGTTTATTGAGTGAAGTTTAGAGATGCTGAGTGATTCACAAGTGCCACACTAGTTGAAGACCTCTTTATATAAATCCTTACTGCTTCCCCTTACCCTTACTCACTGTAGAGACTCAAAGATGCTTACTATTACTTACCTTTAGTTATCCTGTGTTCCTCTCCAACATCAACTTTGTCTGCCGTTGTTAGACAGGAGGTATAGGCGTGTGGACTGAAGATGAAAGAACGGTTGGAAGACCATGGAAGCACAAGAAAAAACGTCTCGCCTGTTTGCCAACTACACACATACTGAGACTACTGAGTACTGACCACATGATTAATTATCTTGGAATATCTGGCAATTGGCAACTTTCCATGTAAACCTGCCACATCTCCCAACCATTTCACTTCAGTCTCAAAGGCAGCATTTTAGATTTCGCTACTATTATAGAATACATTTAGTTTTATATCTAGACTATTGACTGTGGTATAATAAGAATAGCAGCTCTTGTTATTTTCATTAAACATTGAATATCTGGGAAGGGAGCAGCTGTACCAGGTCACATTGTACACTCGGATACCTGAGTCGAAGACCGTGATCTAAATCAGGCCGTTTCTGGACGACAGCCCACCCTAAAACTCCATTGGTTCGAGATGTGTGTAGTCTCGTGATGGTTTGGGTGGGCTGTCGTCCAGAAACCGCCTGCTTCAGATCTCAGGTTTCGACTCAGGTGGGCTAGAGACTGTGGTATCCGAGTGTACCAATGTATCAAATTTACCATATGGAAACACATAACAACCAACAACTACCATTAAACCACGTGTTAGTAGTTTACTCACGACTCTTGACTCAAAGTAAATAGAGGAAAGTATTTATACTGTTATGAACCATGGCACTAACACTATCAATATTAGGGAAAAGAATAATAAATGCTATGTTCCTGTTTGACAAGTGTTTATTGTTACTGCAGTACCTACACACTCAGTACCACGGACAAAGGTAAAGAGAGCGCCGTTTAGGGAAGCTTCATGAATTCCATAATGCTGATTCGTTATTATGAACATTACTTTCATAAGCACAGTAATCATAAGAATCAGTAATCATAATGATAATACCATGAGAATAATTTACAATATAATAATTATTAATAATAATGAACATTTTAAATTGTTTAATGATGATCATCTTTAAATTGTGAACAATATATATACTTTAGTGAAAATAATGGTTCCCTTGGGCTGGACCTTACCTGGTCTCGCCCAGCTTGCCTAAACTGACACGGCAGAGCTTCACCCTTGAACCAAGTCACCCTCGAGCCTGCATCACCAATGTCTCATCAGTGAACACGGGCTTGGTTCAGAGTTTGACAATATTTTTATTTATGTATTTAATTTCCCCACACTACATCTAACACATGAACATTTGTTAACTACATAGTAGGACAAGAAACGGAACAAAACCATTGAAGCCTGAGCGAGCAGAACATGCCGAGTGGGTGTGACCAGCTGTTGCTTGGCCACCCCCGCGCCCGCCGCCGCCCCCCGCCCCCGCCACACCTGCCGGTGTAGCAGCGCCATAGAAAATGGATGGGGTGGTGCCCCTCCGGATTGGGTGCGGGCGGGCGGCTGCGGGTGTTCAGTCCTAGGCTGCGGCAGGACCAACACTGCCCGACCCTTAGTACTTTATAAAGACGACAACATGACAACAACAGTCTATCCAACACTACTTATTGATAATTCATACAATAGTACAAAGAAGATGGCTGGGACGTGTGCATTATTATGTCTTTAGACACCATTGTAAAATATACATGTAACTCATATCTGGCCATTTTGATGGACATAATCCACTGGTGGACCTAGCGAGGTCGCTGGCTTTCAGTGCAGGCGTGGCAGGGGCTGCGTGGCGGCTGGTGAGGGCGGCGCCGGGGGTGGGCCAGCTGCGGCGGTGGCGTGAGGTATATGGGCAAGGCAACCGGTGTGCGCCCGCCCACAGCAGGTGCTACGTCGGGTCCCCCGGGGCGGCCTGAGACCTGCAGGGCCGCCACGCCGCCACGCCGCCGCCAGCCGCCACTGAGGCTCACACACGCAGAAGGTCACGGCAGCGGCCGGGGAACCGCTCCGTGTTGTCAGTAGGGAGCAGAGCCGGGCGTGAGTGAGCTGGGAAGGGGAATGGGGGGGGGGGGGGATGCACTGGCACTACAAATACTGTACTGAAATTATTGGGCGATAAGGTAAGGTAAGGGAAGATGAACCCTGCACTCGTGTGGTGGCGGAGCAGTGTAATCAGATGCAGGTGAAGGTATAGAGCTGGGTTGGTCTAGCAGTGGAGTGATGGTCAGTGTGCGGCACACGGAGGAACTGTAAAGGCGTCGGTATAACAGCATACTAATAAGTCATCCTTAAGGATGCTGTGAGCTCAACAAACTGAGTGGAGACTCTGGCTGCTGTGTCAGTCTGACCCCGGCCCGATGTGTAGGTGGGTTGGCAGGACTGTCTACCCACCCACAGGGAGGGCCACGGGGAGGGGTAAATATATATGTATATAAATATCTATATATCTTTCTTAGACCAACGGAAAGAGTTGAATTTACAAAACGAGATACCTTTGTGGAATCTAAAGTGTACAATCCGGATAAAACTAAGAATAATAGAGAAATAATGAACCCATAAGAATGGTCAAACAACAAGTTGATATTCATTAGGATATTCACTAGGAACTTGTATTATCCTTTGTGTTTAATATTCCTGATACCGGTGGAGATATCGGTAAACTCTATGGACCTTGGAGTGAGTATGCTGGTGGCCTGGGGGGGGGGGGGGACCGGTGGGTGTATAATGGGGGGTGGATATAAGTGGATGCATGTACAGTAGTGGGATTGGGTTGTAGGTGGTGAATGTGGTAACTGGTGGTAGTGCTTGGAAATAGATAGTGGAAAGCAAGCATGTCCAAAGCAGTGTGTGTGTGTGTGTGTGTGTGTGTTGGGGAGTGGGGGAGCAGCTGGTCTGTTGGTGTGTGAAGTGGAAGAAGCTCATTCATTATCTTGTGGTATGTGTGTGCTTTGGGAAATGCAAGTGGTAGCTGAATTCAGTAGTGGGGAGTAACTGTTGCTTCAAATAATGTGATAATTACACATTTTTTTAAAAAGAAACATACAAAAAAAAAACCATTGGATTAAAAATGCATGTAATAAAAATCAAGATGATCTTTAAAAAAATAGTAGGTTAAAACATTTCAGTAATATTAATTAACAAAGTACTTCAAATGGAGCGGAGAAGGTCATCTTGGGCTAAAAGTAAACATCTGAGTAGTATAAACATGGTGATGGCTTACGGAGACAGGTATAATTATTCCGTATTTTGTGGGCAGTCTGGTTGGGGCGAATTGGAACATCACTGATTTCTCCAAACTATACGAGGAAACAGAATACATCAGCAGAGGAGAAGGTGAGTTGTTTTTGTAACATAGTTTGGAGGAATCAATTTACTCTCCAACTGTCCCACAAATATAAATGAACCAATTAAAGAGGGTAAATAGTTATGGACGATTTGGAAGGTAATTGATTCCTCTTAGCTGTAAAAATCAGAAGCCTTCCATTTTGCCCATGACTATAGTGACCCCATTAATTATAAATACTATGCAGCAGTGACCGTATAGATACTACAGATTGATAAATATTGTTAATTAAATAAGCTAAGCTTTTTTTGCCGATAAAAAAAAAAAAAAAAACATTATTATCCTTATAACACAATATAATAAGGAAACTGGACATTGAAGAAAACGGATGTATACAAAGCTAAGATAGGAGTAACCATGAGAAACATTTTTCGTCTTAGAGAAAAGTGTAACCATGGATTAATTATTGATGTCCACATTGATAATTATAAACTCATACATACACATAAACTTTTACAAAACAAATCAAAACATTATGAATAACACCTTAAACAAATAACTGTGCAACCAATGATAACAGACTAAAGTACTGTAGAATGCGTGAGTAAAAAGGAAATCTGAATTACTTAGGTTATTAAGCAAGGCTGAGCTTGGTTAGGTTAGGTTAGGTTAGGTTAGGTTAGATTACTGTAAGTTGTTAAGTAAGTAAGTGTACTGAAGGATGAGGAGCCGATTAAGATGAAGATATAATTATTAGCTAGCAAAAGGACTGAGGAGAGACAACAAGGACATTAAAAATAAAATTAAGCTTCATTTATTGGTAAAACTCTGAGTGAGAAAAGAAAAAAATAGTGCCATTTAGTGATTAGAGTGGTTATAAGATGGTACAAAATACTTGGTGTCTTAGTATGCCAAGTCTGCAACCACAGAGTGTGCAAACAGAATAATTATTGAATGTCTGTATTATTTCTTTCGTTACCATACGTTTCCCATGATTCCATTCTTCTGAGACACCGTATTTCTAAGAATGTGTTAAGGAAGGGTAGGATGGTGCTTCAGAGGATTAAAAGGATTGATGAGGGTAAAAGAGCTAGTGTTGGCGGATGATTAAAGATGACAGAAGGAGTGGCATCGTCGTATATAAATAGTAGTAGTGGTAGTAGTACTAGTAGTAGTAGTAGTAGTCGTAGTAGTAGTAGTAGTAGTAGTAGTAGTAGTAGTAGTAGTAGTAGTAGTAGTAGTAGTAGTAGTAGTAGTAGTAGTAGTAGTAGTATAGTATAATAGTAGTAGTAGTAGTAGTAGTAGTAGTAGTAGTAGTAGTAGTAGTAGTAGTAGTAGTAGTAGTAGTAGTAGTAGTAGTAGTAGTAGTAGTAGTAGTAGTAGTAGTAGTAGTAGTAGTAGTAGTAGTAGTAGTAGTAGTATAGTATAATAGTAGTAGTAGTAGTAACAGGAGTGAAGAATTGGGATAATGGATCGGCGGTGCTATGTTTATTCTCTAAAAGGTGAAATGAGAGAGAGAGAGAGAGAGAGAGAGAGAGAGAGAGAGAGAGAGTATAAAGAAGGTGGTCATGAGAGGCAATGAACTGAGAGCAAGAAAAAGGAAATGTGTTGACGTGGATGATTCAGGGAAGGAAGAAGATGGAGATGAGGGAAGATGAGAGAGAGGTGGTGATGGAGATGAGGGAATAGACGTAACGATGGAGATGAGGGAAGAAAAGTGGTGATGGAGATGAGGGAAGAAGAGAGGTGGAGATGAAAAAGAGGGGTGGCAATGGAGATGAGATAATGACCGAAGCATTTAATTAAAGAGAGGGTAAAAGGAATCCGTATGGCTGGTTGGCTATGCATGGGGAAACGAAGGGCCTCTTTTCAACGTCAAAAATCTCTGGTTGCAGGAACAGTCAACATCAGAGGGCTATTGGTGGTGGCTCAGGAAGCTTTGAAGGCCAAGAATTGTAACCACAGAGAGAACAGCAGTCAAAACAAAGTAATTAAAAAACTGAAATAAAAAGGTAAAGGTAAAAAGGTAGTATGAATATTTATGAATGTAACAAAATCTCCTTAGGTTTGTTTGCCTACAATAAAAAAATCATTTCATATCTATAAGTCAATCTCTACATCCCATCATATTTTTTTCATTTTTTGGTTTTGTTTTTCTTTGAGATTAGGATATTAGTGAGTACAACAATCATGACTCTACGCTAGACTATGTGGACTATCTCTACACGCTGGAGAGAACAGGGGAGGGGGTCATTTTTTGGAGGGGAGGTAGAGAGAGAAAGAAAAAGAGAGTGGGAAGATGAAATTGTGAGAGAGAAGAGAGAGGCCTTTCCCTTGACACTGCCTTCAAAGCTACTTGATTTGGAAAAATGTACATTTATTACAATATTGCGCAGACGAACCATAATCAGAAAAATTGACACTTAAAAATTGTGAAACGGTATAAACATAGTATTTTTCTTTTTTTCTATTAAATAATTACACACGCTCTGGTTTCTATGTCCACCCCGATGAACTTAAGCTTACTATACAATATTTTTAACAATGATGTTATTTTTTTCTAACTCATCTGAGGAGTCTTGTGTCCTTAAGGTTTATGTTTTGCTTTACATTTTCAAATCACGACACCTGCGCAGCTCTGAGAAACACACGTCAAGTCCCCAGATGTATAGTGGCTGGTGTTCAGTTCACACGCTGCTGTACCGCATTAGAGTGAGCAACTGGCAGCTGAGGAAGTGTGCATGGAGGGCGGGGAGCGGCGCTAAAACCCGTGGGGGGATGCACAGACCCCTGGGAAACTGCAAAGGCCCTTGGGACACCTCGTGGATACTGCTGGGACCACTGGAGGAGATCTGCAACACCTGGAACTCTGAAGGAGCTTGTATTTGGCTTCTTGGTTCATGACAAGGAGCAAAGGTGCAGGGTTCAACTGTCACCTTACCTCTGGGTCTTTGAGAGCTGCCGCCCCCTTCACCACTGGACACAGGAGGTTGCGGTGGGTGGGTGGCCGTGATGAGCCTACATGGGGCGGGGTGGGGCGGGGAGGGACGGGCTGCTGTGGTTGGAGCCCCCCTCACCCCTGTCCTCACTCCACCGGGCCATTTGCTATTGGGGTCATGTTTGATTGTATGCTTGCAGTAGGACCTTTATTATTTAATTTTCTACACTGGGCTGTGCAAAGCTTAGCGAGCACCCATAACAGTGCAGTATTATGCGACACACTGTATAAAGATACTTCTGTTATCATTACAGGTACACATTGACTGCAGTTAAGTCAAGCCATGGAAGCAATACGAACTTATTGTATACAGGAGCGCCTGCCTCGTGCATGGGGTCAGATGAGGGCCACTAAGCCTGGGGATGTAGTTGGTTTGGCTGGCCCGTGCCATCCTGTGGGCCCCAGGAACATCTGGGACCACCACAGGGTCTCACAACGTAGCTTCTCTGTAGGTATAGAGTGTCACACCGCTGGTCCCTAAAATTGCACTTAAAGTAACTGTGAGGAACTGTCGGGAGGGCGACCTTTGGGGGCGCCTGGGACGTGACGGCACGGTGGCGGGGCAGGGCGGAACGGGTTGGGACACAGAGCCTCATCTCGGCCCACCCTGCCAAGTCCTCCACGCTCACCCACCCACCGTAACAACAACAACTCAAGTAACTAACACAGAGAAGTGATTGTTTAAATTAATACGCTCGGAGCTCCTGTGAGGAACTGCATCACTTTATCACAGCTAAAAATACGACAACACAACAGAACAAAGGTGGAACCGAGGCGTTGTGACAGTCACACACACAGTCATGACACGTTCACCGGGGGACTAGCACGGGCGAGTGGCGGAGGATGCTGCTCCCACACGGGGGGCAGGCTTGGGTAACTTCAGGCGCTCTGTTGCTGTGGCTGGTGTTGGGGAGGAGCAAGAGGGAAGCCCAGGGGGCCAGGCAGGGAGGTTCCCAGGGCACGAGGGTCTCCATGCAGCCTCAGGGCTTGCTCCATGCGCATCTCTTGCAAGCGAATAGAATCAGGAATATCACCTTGGTGCTGGGGTGAAGGGCGGCCCTCGTGACTCACCAGCCGCAGCGCCGCTTCTGCTTGAGCACTGCGGAGGGCAGACTCCATGCCACCAGCCACTCCCATCCTTGGGTCACGCATGTCTCGCATATCTGGCTGGGGTGATCCCATGGGTTCAGGGACAGGGAGAGCACTTGGCTGTTGAGGAGGTGGTTGTTGCTGTTGTTGTTGTTGCTGCTGCTGCTGTTGCTGCTGCTGCTGCTGTTGTTGCTGTTGTTGCTGCTGCTGTTGCTGTTGCTGTTGTTGCTGCTGCTGTTGTTGCTGAGGTGGTTGTTGAGGCTGGGGAGGCAAGGGATGTCCATGGGGGTTGGAGAGGTTACGGATAGCCTCAGCCTGGGAAGCCATTACGTTCCTGATAGTTTCAGCCTGTGAGGTGAGGGTGGACTTGACCAGTTCAGCCTGGCTCTGGCTGATCATGGCCCGCATGTTGTCGGTGGGCTGAGGGCGCATGTGGTTCATCACATCGTGGTGGGAGGTGATGGAACGCAGTGTGTCTGTGGGTGAGGGCATTCGACCCAACCCTGTCTCTAGCTTCTCTGCAGGCGTGGACATCCTGGATGAGGCGTCACTCTGTGTGGACGGGGACGCCGCCATGGACATGGGTGCAGTCTGGTGTTGGGCGGCATGATGTTGCATTTGATGTGGCATGCCCATCCCCATGCCCATTCCCATGCCCATGCCCATCCCCATACCCATGCCCATGTGGTTGCCACCTCCTTGTAGTCCAACTTGTGCCAACCCCAAGATACTTTCTCGTTCACGTCGTTCAGCAGCAGCCCTCGAGAGTACATACTGCGCAGCAAACTGATGCTTGGGGTCCATGCGCATGTGCTCCATGTGGTTCAGTAGACCTGCAAGATAAAACACACATTGTATTAGACTGCAAATCAACAATAATTTACTCCACCACTTCTACTAGCGGAGGTCTGATTCCTCCATAGTATAATACACAACAAATCCTCCCCTCATATCCTGTGGTACTGACTTATTTCCCGGCAGAGTCTGCAGATATTAGTAACCTTTTCATTTGATCACAAGGGATCAGTTCCCCCTTTAATGAAACAGTTTCGAAAAATTGCCAATACATTCCCATTTCTTAAAGGTGTATATTTTATACGAAATCGAGTAAAAAATTTCAATAGTTGCCAACAACAGTATTAAGAACCCTGTGATCATGTTTGAAAATTGGAGCCTTCTGATTCCACCTGACCATGCCACGAAACAAACTCCTTCCATATAGGTCTAGGTGTGTGTGTTTCGTGGCAATATTTGAAGGATTCATGTATCTCCAATTTTCTAACTACTGTACAACACAGGGTCCTTTATGGGGTTACCATGTTGTGTGCAAGCTGGAGAATTACTGGTTAATCTAAACAATGTCATTTAATAAACAGGTAACTACACGGAGAGAGAATCTACTTTATATAATCATGAGGAGAGTCTTAGTACACTACACATAAAAAAGTATTCCCATAAGAAACTGTATATACAAAAATAGTGCCTCTAAGATATGAATATCAATAATTAGTAATTATTAAACCAATATTTACATTACGACAAGTATGATTTTTTAAAGATGATCATCACATTATTAAAATTCATGAAAGAATATTATTTACAAAGGTTACAATCAATATATATAGGCTTCAACAGAGGGTTAAAGTAGTAACTGGAAAAACTGGGGCATATGCATTTTTCAATGATGAATTTTTTTGTTTTGTGATTTTGTTTTGTGACCTAATTTGGAGGAACCAGAAACAACCACTTTGTCCTTAATACACGACCTCCTTAAATGGGTAACTATATAATATACGTCATAATCAGCAACACAACTATAGCACCATAACTGGTATGAATATATTTTCACTATAATTATTATGTCAAAATAATAACAATATTAATTATTATTAGTAGTAGTAGTAGTATAAATATTAATATTATTATTATTACTATTATTAATATTAATTTTCATTATTATAATAATTGATATTATTACTATTATTATTATTATTATTATTATTACTATTATTATTATTATTATTATAATTATTTCTAATATATTCTAAACAGTAACATAATAATAATAATAATAATAATAATAATAATAATAATAATAATAATAATAATAATAATAATAATAATAATAATAATAATAATAATAATAATAATAATAATAATAATAATAATAATAATAATAATAATTATTATTATTATTAATATATTATTATTAATATATTAATATATTATAATATATTATTAATATATTAATAATAATAATAATAATTATTATTATTATTATTATTAATATTATTATTATTATTATTATTATGTTACTGTTTAGAATATAATAGAAATAATAATAATAATAATAATAATAATAATAATAATAATAATAATAATAATAATAATAATAATAATAATAATAATAATAATAATAATAATAATAATAATAATAATAATAATAATAATAATATCAATTATTATAATAATGAAAATAAATATTAATAAAATTACTACCATAACAAAGAATTAAAAATTAGCAATATCATTCATTAATAACAAAAATAATTACTAGTACTATAACTACTTTTGTTACTACTACTACTACTACCTGTACTACTATGTTTACTACCACTTCTACTATTACTTTTACTACTAGTAATACTGTAATAATAACAATTATTATTAATATTATTATTAACTATTGAGAGTGGGGTATATATATATATATATATATATATATATATATATATATATATATATATATATATATATATATATATATATATATATATATATATATATGAGAACTTAAACGTACTGTTTAACTTTTTGCATATTAAAGTAAGAGAAACCATACTGCTTATTGGATAATTATTTGATGAGATAATTAATATAGTAGATGGATGAATTTTTAGAGTGATTGAAATACAAATTAAAATGGTAATTAAAACAACACGTACAGCAGGAATTAAAGAGAAAAAACAAAACAAACAAAAATATAAAGAGGTTAATTTACTGTATACAACATAATGACGAAACTTAGACGATAGTTACATAGCCATAATAATTTTTTTATTAACGTTACTAGTATGAAAATGACGGATAGATAAAAATGGAAACGAAGAATCATAATCCCACTGAAGAATATTACTTCAGGCAATATATGAAAATTAGATATATAATGTAGGAAAATTCAATGAAAAATAAACACAGCGAAACAAATGGAAACTATGGAAGGAGAAAAAATGCCAAGAACATCAATACCGACCGAACGTTAAATAAAAAACACACGAAGTTAAGCCACAATAACGGTGATTGAAATTTATGACACGACAACATCACCAAACACACATGAAATAGATGAGACAAAGATGAAGGCATTTAAACACCTACAAATAATAACAAATAGCCGGAAATTCAAGTTAGACAATATTGATGACTGCAGAGAGCTGGCACACTGAGAAAAAATGAGGGCATGCGCACCAGCAGACGACGAGAGAGACAGGGGAGACTGTATGAAAAGAAAAAATGGGGGTAACTATACTGTATACTGATATAATGGCCAGGAAATTATATATATATTAAAAAAAATGATAATTTACGTGAAAAAATACAGAAAAAAATAAGCATTTCAGATTGAGCGTAGAAATAAGCGGCTAACGGAGCGGAAATAGTGAGTGAGTGTAAAAAAGCGAGCGAGAGAGAGAGAGATGGAGGGTGGGAAGTGATCAGGGGAGAGAAAAACATCATTACTAACCAGATTCGTGGGTGAACACAGCATGACAGACGGAGCACGGCCACATCCTTAGTGAAGAAGTGAACTGTGAGGTCTCGGGATGACAGGCCAAGTGTTTACGGAGACTTCCTTCATTGACGTAATGCTTGCCACACACGGGACAAGAATGGGAGGCTGTGCGACGCTTGGCTGGGGGTAGGGAGGGGGGAGAATGGCATACATTAGCCTCCATATACTTCCTTAGTACACATTGTGATTACTCTATGTAGGTCTGGTCTTCCCTTTCACACCGACGTACCCCTAGGAAGGAGTTTACTCTTTGCATTTTTGGCGCGTATCCAAGCCGTACATTTGACAAAAGTTAGGCCTACTGCATTTTTGCGCGTTTTCTGTGATGCTCGACGAGAACCACAGAAAATGTACGTAATTAGTTACTTTTTCATGAGGAACTGCGCTGTTTTTTTCGCTCTGGGCCCTGAATTCCCTGCCTTACTTGCAACTATAATGTCCAGTTCATTGATTGCCTGGAGTCTGACTTTGAATAACTAAACTATGGCCCAGTTTTATTGATTATATTCTTGCAGTGGGTGAACCTTCCATTCGGTTTTATTATTGATTTAAGCCGGTGTGCAAGGGTTGACCATCTTTATAATCATCCATATTTTCACTATGTCCACATATATCCATTTTTATTCTCACATTATTTCAAAAGTGAAAACCTTAACATTGCGTAAGAGTAAATGTACCTAATACAATTACAAGGTAACCTAACAATTTATTTCTCATATGTATAAGTTATAACTTTATAATCTAACTTGATAATACAATGTAGCCCTAGATAAACTATATTTCCTTCTTTAATGAATATAGTGAGGATGTATGTTGCCAGTGTACCATCATCACTTGGTATTAGTTCATGTACACACTTCTTGCTGCCACGTTCATATTTGTAGTACCATCTTAGTCCTTGACCACCGAGGTGGAGGTGGTGAGGTGAAGTGAGGTACTCAGTGGTGGTTGGACGGTAAGACGGACGGAGATACAAGGAGCGGATAGGTTTACATGGTGAGTATGGCAAAGCTCATTAGGTTAGTAATTTGTTGTATCATTATCACCATAATGTTTATGGTGAGACTTGAGGCTCAAAAACACAACTCAAATACAGCAGCTCTTCATCTGCATGATGGGATTTATCCCTTCCGCACTCGTGTCCTTCCGTCCGTCTGTGCGTCGTACAAACAATACCATGCAATCGTTACCTCCGACCCCAGAAGCATTGGGATCCCTGTGCACTTGCTTCATGTGCATCATGAGCTCCTCGCCGCTCATGAAGTATCTGTCGCAGTGTGGGCAGTGGACGGGATTTAGCCCACCCATGTTGACTGCGTGCTGCTAGGTGGAAAGATTGCATTACAGGTACACGTCCTAACTTCCCTATAAAAATGAAGGTGTTTGTGCGTGTGTGTGCGTGAGTGTGTGTTCGTTCAAGAGCTACCAACCTGCTACTCCCGAGGCGTTTGGATCCCTATGCGTATACTTCATGTGTTCCATCAGCTGCTCGCCATTCATGAACAGTTTCTGACACTGAGGGCAATTGACAGCGTTGGGGCCCCCGACCAGGGCGGCGTGCTGTTGGGGGAGAGAGGAGAGATGCCGGGCCTGGTGAAGCTGTTTCTCTGCTTGATGGTGTACAAGGTGGAACTCAGAGCCAGCCTCCCTTCGTCTCCTTCCTTCCTTCCTTCCTTCTACACATCTCCCACTCACACACTCGCTCACACTTGGAGCTTCCCTTCGTCTCCTTCCTTCCACATATCTCCCTCTCAATTCTGCTCCTCCTTTCACTTCCCAGGTAAGCTGCTTTCATTACAGGTTAATTGAATAATAAGATAATTAAATTTAATTTCTACCATTCAGTTCTCAAAATGCAAAAATTTATACAAAATTCTAAAAAAGGTAAGACATCTCGATTGTCACTATATCATGAGCAGAGCTAACCCCTAAGATATCTCCAAGATGAATACATAAATTATACTTAAGTAATCTTCATGCCACTCGTCTCTGAGTTATTCCTCCATACTTACTCTCTTCTCATTTGCATCCTTGCAGCTTCTCAGCTGTTCATTGCTCTCTTACCACTCACTCCTCCTCTCTTCGCTTTACTCTCTTCACCACCTCTCTTCTCATCACGTTGCTCTCTTCACCACTACCGCTCTGCTCATGCTCGTCTCTTGACTACCCTATAGCCTCTCTCATCATGTACTCATCCTTCTCCACCACAGATGGTGTTCCTTCCATCAACTCACGCCTCACTCATACCTCTCACCACCAATTCTCATCACTCCAAGTACCAACACGTCTCATCACACTCCACCAAGCATCCCCATACTCTCCCTTCCCTGTTACTCTCCTTTCCTCCCTCCCTTCCCATTATCGTTCCCTCCCTCCCTCTCCCAACGTTAGGCCTCCTCTCATCAGTTGGTGCCAATAAACATTTTCTTTTTACAATCCATTATTTTTCACAAGTAAATGACGCATATATAAAATGCATCTCTTTATTTTTATTATGCATTTTTTATCGTGTGATTTCATGCGAGGCGAGAAGCTATCAAGAATTTATGAAGGCATAAAATATCCAGTGCCTCTCTTAGCTTAATGTCTAAAATGTATATGCTGCATTTTGAAAGTTTAGCAGAAATATTTACATAATCTGTACATGAATTTAAAATCATAGATCACTACAATATTTCATACAGGTCTGGGAAAACTTGACATACATGACACAGGTGATAAATCTTCAGTGTGAAATAATCTATAATTAAAGTAAGCATCAGAACCTCGTCTGAAATTATAATAACTAATGATTGCTTCCATGATTCCACAGTGCTTGGGTTTTACCATCTCATAAGCAGCTTAATTACTTTAGTACAATCTATCAGTTCAAATTGTTCAAGTGACATCATAAATTATGTTTCAAGTAAATGTGAATTAAGGTTGTATGTAAACAAGTTAGATTGAGACAAAACATTTCTCAAATAAATCTTAGTTATGATAATTTCAGATGTTCTCTGTTTTATGTAGTTATCTCAGCCAATTAATATCTTTTTCACATTTTCATTTTTGTATAGGTTCTCTAGCATATATTATATATATATATATATAATCAGTTAGTCCCTGACTCATTCTTACATTAATTGTTATCTATTCCATCATTATTGGCTATTAGTAGCTATCTTCTGCTTCATTATTTCATTGTTAGTTATCCCTTCCTTCATTTTTTCACAGGCCAATACTTTAATGGTCAATCTTTCACTTATAATTATCTTTTGAGTCATGCTTTCACTATTACTAATATTATCATTTTATTTCTTCAGTGCTTCCTCTTCATTCATTCTTTTCCTATTTGATATCGTTCGTCTCATTCTATTCCCTGACCCTTTGATTCACTCTTTCAGTATTTGTCACCTCTCTCTGCATGCTTACATCAGTATTTAATCCTTTCTTTTCATTTTACCATAAATATTATTAAATTTTCTAATAAGTTCCCCATTATTCCAGGTGAACCATGTTCCTTAAATTCTTTCATCCACAAATGTTCACAATCATCATTTCAGAGTTTTCTTGCATTCTGGAAACCCCATTCTGGGACCTGTAATGCTGTCATTGAAGTGAAGGCCACAATATCCTCACAACTATGCCACGAAACAGACTATTTCAGCATAAGTGCTGTTTCGTTTTACAGTCTTGAGGAAGCTTCAGTTTTGACAACAAAATCTTAAGTCCCCTTAAGGTGATATATTCTCCTGAGTGGACAAATTGAACGACTACGAATTGCTCCAACCTATGCCACGAAACAGACTACCTGAGTGTAGGATTCTCTGATCTGTTTTGAAGCAATGCATTGAAAAGTAAGTAGCCCTCCAATAGGTGCACAAGATAATACCACCTTTAATATGTTTGTTACTACACTCTGTCATGCACATCTCTTTCCATCCATATCTCATAAACACATTCTTGTATAGACACACTCTACCCACATTCCCTTTCTTCCCTCTCAGCAGCTCTACGTTATACTTTTTCGATCACATCAGTACCCCAACAGAAAGACACTCATTTCTGTTAGTAAGATGGCTTCCTCTATCATAAATCTCTACATCTCATATACTCACTACAGTACTACATATACGTTAGTACTTTCTACATATTTCCATCATTCCCTCAATTTAACCCAACCTACATAGTTATGCCTTTCATCCATATTAAGGGTTTGCCCCTCCACCAACACTACTCATCTTTGCCACGACCTTTTATTGCCTAGATCAAAGCTAATTCCATCTCATATCACTCACCCTCCATCCTTCCTTCCCAGAATCCATAACATGTCATTCTCTCTTTTAACTGTAAACTCACTCCATCCTAACAAGCTCCTCACACATGTATTCTTGCCTATAATGCTATTGTTTATTCAATTTCATCTTTTATAACACTCCAGGGACCCCAAAACTATGTCTTCTTCTTATCCCATTACATTTTCATCTCTGCCTCTAAATCTATTCTCCCTATCTCTTGCATCCTTTATAACCATTCTAGCCCTATTTCCCTTCCGTCAGTCCTTCCTATTCGAACTCCATTTAACTACATCTCTGACTCCTTCATGTATTCATCCAGACCCAATACATTTTTTATCATTCTATATCACACCAGAATTCTGCCCCAATTCCTTCATTCTAATTCTTTATTCTCTCCTATTTGAACTTTCACTCTTGGTCATCATTCTTGCAAGCACAACTACGAAACCTAATCTTCTCCTGCCAATCCTGATTTATCCTTCCCTCCAGATCTGTAAATTTCAGCCTTTTTTGTCAGTGGCTCCCTCCCCCCACCCTCCGCACTTCGATATATACCTTCGAAGTATGGGTCCTGAGGGAACTCTCGGTAGCGAATCCCTTCCCACAAATGTTACAATGGAAGGGTCTGTTCTTCATCCTCTCCAGCTGGGCGTCGTGGTTGCGGAGGTGTTGCTGGAGGTTCGACAGCTGGATGAAAGCTCGTCCACAGTCGGGAATGTGGCATTTGTAGGGGCGCTCACCTGTCGAAAGAAGGAAACGTGGTTAGTCATCAAGTCATTACTGTGGTGTTGAGGTCACATAAACATAAACACATAAACAGTTACATAGGTTCATAAAATACACACAATTTTTATTATTTACTTATTGTTGTAAATAAAGATCATTATTTAGAAATTGAATATGATGGATATAAAGATGATGGTATTCAGTGCATAACAGATTTAATTGACTGAAACAGTTAATGTTGATTTAATAATAGTAAAAATCCATTATATTGAAAGAAAGAACCTGGCGGGCACCATTCAAAGTAATGCATATATGTACCTACACAAACTCAGTACAATTAACAATAACATATTATATAATTTAGTCATAATTTACAAGAATAGATTTTACTTCATGACATGTTTAAAAAAATGCAATTTATTGTACTATTTAAATAAAATAACAACATCATGAATGCTATAATACTGTCTATGAGTAAAGAAGTTAACATTTGTAAAGAGGAGATGGAAAGTAAGAGTCGAGGCGTCCTCACTCCCCCGTCTGCAACTTTACCACAAGGGGCCAGTTTAATGGGCAGGGAGAGGAGGACAGGAGTGGCTCACGTTTGGGGAAGGAGGGGAAGAAGGGAGAAAGGTTGTGTGTGGTGTTGATTCTGCATGAATAATAGAGAGACGCACGAGGGATCCCAGACATAAAGGTGCCTGTGACTCGGCCCCTTCCCATAATATTCTAGTCTTACTTGTCCACACAGTCATTCAGGAACTACAGTACAGTACATGGATTCATTAAACTATAGTCCCATGTATATAATCAACTATTTTCCATATATTCTTTCAACCATGCCTCCTTATTCGCTCTCCTTTAACTGTAATGGATTCTCTTTACGTCATAGGTGGCTCCCTTTCCTCCCTCCCTACTACCTACTTCCATCACTCAGGAAAATGGCCCGGATTAAGACGACTGGCAACTCGAGATATTCATTGTTCTATTGTTTGCGTGAAGCGATAATTAAAATGTTCCGCACGAGAGCCAGGGATGCCGATTACCGCAGGATTCGAACCCTTTACACAAGCTCTTGAGATTCTCCCCCCCCCCCATCACCCCCAACTTTCCACCCACATACACCCTGACGTCAAGTTAAGAAAGAAAGAATGACAAAAACGTTAACCTAAGGAAAGCTTCGGACAACGTTTGTTTCCCCTCTCTGTAGAAAACGCGTTGAAAGTTAAGCCGTACAAAAATGGAATTGGAAAGGCACACGATCTGGAAAACTTGAAGGGAAAAAGCAAAGTAAAAAAAAAAAGATTAGAAGGGGTGTAATCGCCATGGTGGCTTTACGGAGACGCAGTGTAAGTTTCTCCGGCACCCTTGTCTATCTTCTTCCCTGCCTGCCTGCCTGCCTGTCTGTCTGCCTGCCTGCCTTCCTGCCTGACAGACACGGTGGGGGTGTAGAGGGGACTTGGCAAGGAGGGCTGAGGAGGAGAGTCGGTGATTGGCCAGGAGGTAGCAGAGGGAGGAGCCAATCAAAGAAGGCCAAAAGTGGAAGGAGGAAGGCGGGCAAAAGTTTTCAGACACGTCCTGCCATCTGGTGGACGAATAATAAGGTTTGGGGGGAATAAGACAAAGGCGCGGACGATGAAGACAGAACAACGATTGAGAGAGAGAGAGAGAGAAAGAGAGAGAGGAACACTTAAAACATTACAGTCATCATCATCATTATCATCATCGTTATCCTCCTAATACGATTATATTCTAAGCTGGCAGAGTCCAATGCGTTCCATTATGAGCTGCATTGCTCGAAATAATAAAAATAAGATGGCCTAAAAGGTGAGTGGATCGGAGCGCGCTATTGCTTCCTTAGTATCGATTATCAGTAACACATGGAAGGCTGCAGCTCCACCCTTTTCTCTTTCTCCTCCTCCTCCTCCTCCCTCTCTCTCCCTTCCCCTCCCCCTCCCTCCCTCCTAAGAAATGTCTCCCTAAATGCATCTTTCTTTTTGTGTTCTCTCTCTCGTTCTCTCTCCTCATTTTTTCCGTTTTCTTCCAGTGTTTCTATCATCTTTGTCCATCTGATTATTATTTGTGATTATATTCTGATTATATTTGTTTATTTCCTCTTTTTCATACTTATCTTATTATTGGCTGAAGCAAATGTGGTGTCTAATACAATTAATCTGAAAGTGATTCCATACCCTGATGCTTCATTATGACTGATTTGGAGGGACACTGATTCCTACACACACACACACACACACACACACACACACACACACACACACAGAGGACACACGAACACACATACATACAAACAAACATACGCCACATCAGTCTGCCAACCAAGGAATCTCAGGAATGACACTCGACACAAACAAATGACACACGAAGACAGACAGAAAAGAGTATATATGGAGAGAGAGAGAGAGAGAGAGAGAGAGAGAGAGAGAGAGAGAGAGAGAGAGAGAGAGAGAATTATACGAGTAAATAGGAGTAAATTGTTCCTCCTTTTACACTCATCACCTCCTCTTCCTACTACTTCCTCCTCCTCCTCCTCTTTCTCCTCCTACTCCCTCCTCCTCCTCTTTCTCCTCCTCTTTTATTATATTTTTTCTCACTCAAGTAGAAATGCTATAAACATGCATTGCTTAAACAAACACTCTTGCAGGGATCAATATAAATGTATGTATGTTGCCGTTTGAATGTCCCTTGTAATCCCTGGCATTCCTCCGTTTCTACATGAGCCTCTTCTCAATCCCTTACATACTGAGGGTCGCATTCCTCTACTTTCAAGAAGGGGGGGGGGGTGAAGGGGGAAGACAGGAAGGACGGGGTAACAACATTGGTAAAAACAAAAGGGAAAATTGGCAAGGGAAAAGGGGAAATTTGAGGGGAAGGAGAGTAGTTTAGGAAAAGAGGATGGGAACGAGTTGAAGGATGGGGAAAGGGGTAGAGTTGAGGGAAAGGGGAAGACTTGAGAGGAAGGGGAAGGGGAAAAGTTGAGAGGAAGGAGAATGGGAAAAGTTGAGGGATGGGAAAAAGGAAAAGTTGAGGGATGAGGGAAGAGTTGAAGGATAGGGAAAGAAAGAGTTGAAGGAAATTGGGAACGACATAATAAGGAAGGAACTGACGGACGGAAAATGAGAAGGAATTAAGGTATAATCGGTGGGAAGGGAATGAACAGAGGTGAAATGGGAAAGTGAAAACCGTCCACTCCATTCTCTCACTGTTAACACTCAGCCACACCCAACTAGATAGATAGATAGATAGATAGATAGATAAATAGATAGATATAGATTTATAGATAGAGATAGATAGATAGATAGATAGATAAAGATAGAAAGATAGATAAGATAGACCAAGGAGAAAAGGGACTTGAATATTCTCTCCATCTCTCCATCTCTCTCTCTCTCTCTCTCTCTCTCTCTCTCTCTCTCTCTCTCTCTCTCTCTCTCATTTCGTTTGTTTATTTTTTTTCCTAAGTGGAGGGTGAAACTTTCCGGAGCAGGTCTCTTTCTGATTTTGTCCGCCAGAGTTGTTTCAGTGTGTAAACAAAGAATAGATGGGATGTACGATTACTTTTCAACAGTAAGTATCATATTGTCAGGGTAGGAACACACAGACACACACACACACACACATTACCCCCTACTCTCTCTCTCTCTCTCTCTCTCTCTCTCTCTCTCTCTCTCTCTCTCTCTCTCTCTCTCTCTCTCTCTCTCACGCAACCAGGATTATAATAACTAGAGGATCGAGTCTCATGCAGGTAGATTTTAGAGAGAAGAAAAAAACAAAAACTGGAACACTAATTCAACAGGTAAAATGGAGGTGTTAATGATCTTGCCTTCCATTAAATGCCACGACATAGGGACAGGGGAGAGAGGTATAGGGAGGGGAAAAGGAGAGGGAGAGGGAGAGAGGGAGAGAGGTAAAGGGAGAGGGGAAAGGGAGAGGGAGAGAGGTAAAGGGAGAAAGGGGAAAGGGTGTGAAAGAGTGTGAGTGGGAGGAGTGGGAGTGAAAGTGAGAGGGAGGAGTGGGAGTGTGTGAGAGGGAGGAGTGGAAGTGTGTGTGAGAGGGAGGAGTGGGTGAGAGAGTGAGGGAGGAGTGGGTGAGAGAGTGAGTGGGAGGAGTGGGTGAGAGAGTGAGAGGGAGGAGTGGGTGAGAGAGTGAGTGGGAGTGTGTGTGAGTGGGAGGGTGTCTAGTCACGCTTTAAGTGTTAGCACGGGAAATTAGAGGAGGTGGCGAGGGGAAGAGACAAGGGGTGAAGGGGAAATTAGGGGGAAGGGGAGAGGAGATTAAGGGAAGGGGAAATTAGGGGGAAGGGGAGAGGAGATTAAGGGAAAGGGAAGGGGATAAGGGAAAGGAGAATGAGAGAGCTAGGAGATTAGGGAAAGGAAAGGAAAGGAGAATAGAAGAAATGAGGAGAAAGGGAAGGGAAGGGAGGGAAAGAGAAGGGAGGAGAAATGGAAGGGAGAGGAGAGGGAATCAGGGGAAGGGGAATGAGAAAGGAGGAGTTACAATATGAAGGGAATAAAGAAAATGAAGGAAAGAAAAGGATAGAAAATGAAGGAAAGAAAAGGATAGAAAATGAAGGAAAGAAAAGGATGGAAAATGAAGGTAAGGAAAAAATTAAAAAAACGTAGTGAAATGACAGAGAAGAGAACACGTGCTCACACAGTTATTGCAGATGTCCTCAGAGTTATCACATGTAAACTCCAACCCGCCCTGCCCTATCCACACTTACTATAATGAAAACAGGACATTGATACCGTCCCCACGTCCTTACTTACCTATTAATATACATTGTAATAACACACACCCATATTCTTACCTATTAATATACATTGCAATAACACACACCCATATTCTACTATCCATACTTATTGCAATGATCATCACCTGCTATCATCCTTATAGAGATATATTGCATGCAACAACACCCACATTCTTGAATCTCTAAATATTGCAATAGTATACCCAAATTCTTCCCATCCACACACACACACACACACACACACACACACACACACACACACACACACACACACACACACACACACACACACACACACACACACACACACACACACGCACACACACACACACACACACATACACACATACACACTGCAATATAAACAGGAGACAACTGCTATATATATAGTACATGTAGCGTGCAATATAAACAGGCAACTGGTATATAGTACATGTACCCGAGAGGTCCGTCAGCTGTTGCCGCCACAATCAGCTGCCCATAGTATCCTACCCAACTGAGTCATATATCAAGTCAGCCTGGCCACCCATTCATTGCCTCCATGGCCCCTGTCTAACTAGTTGATCCCTCCATCACCAACAACACCTTGGGCCAATCATCTCTTCTTTTCACTGAATTCATCATCATCATCATCATCATCATTAGCTGCTTAGCATACACTTGCACACACACACACACACACACACACACACACACTGACAAAACAAGAAGGAATAATAATATTCGCAAATTAGAAAATATTTGCTACAAAATAAACAGCGCAGAGCTCGGAGTTATCTTAAACAAAACTAATAATAATTATAATTATAATTATAATTATAATAATAATAATTATAATAATAATAATAATAATAATAATAATAATAATAATAATAATAATAATAATAATAATAATAATAATAATAATAGTAATAATAATAATAATAATAATAAACATGAAAATGCAAACTATACTGAAATACGCTACAGGACTGTAATATAATCTAAATCACCATGTAATTATTATGATAAATATAACTATATCAAAGTAGTAATTAAGATCAGAGAAATTACTATAATCATGAAATTACATATATAGCTATAAAATTTGGAAATGATAATAAAGAAATAAATTAATATAATATTAAAAGTATCAACTGAATATAGATAGACATATAGATACACAATATACATTTATAAGTTGAGAGAGAGAGAGAGAGAGAGAGAGAGAGAGAGAGAGAGAGAGAGAGAGAGAGAGAGAGAGTACAAAAGATACGGTCTTACATTACTATACAATAGGTATCAACATAAACGACATAATCACTCAGCAAGAAAAGAAAGAATCGTCGGCATAAAAAAGCAGAGAGAGAAAGAGAGAGAGAAAGAGAGCGAAAGAGAGGACCAGGCTTCTCTGCAACATTGCAATATGTAAATGAGGGGAGGGGATGGTTGGAGGGGGTAGTAGGGAAGGAGAAGGAGGGCGAAGGGGAACAAAGAATTGAAGGGGGAGGAGGGAAGGGGAGAAGGAAGAGGGAGGAAGGGGTGAAAGAGGATGGGTCGTAAGGAAGATTTACAGCATAAAAGGAGGGAGTATATATATATATATATATATATATATATATATATATATATATATATATATATATATATATATATATATATATATATATATATATATATATATATATATATATATTATATACCTTATTCCTATCAACTGTAGGAATATATTTATATATTTAGGAATAACTCACAACACGTATGTGACACAACAGAAGATCATTCTTTTCAAAGTAAAATATGAGAGTTGTTAATTAAGAATACATATCATCGAAATGTCTGGACACAGTGACTCCAACAGATCATAGAAGGGAAGGAAGATTCATGGCTTGAGACGAGTGGTTTGTTTCAGGAAATATATAATATGGTACAATACCTATTGTCATATTTGAACACTTTGTATACCTTATTGTACTGTATTATAAACACCTTCCATTAACTCCTTACCCCTCTCCCTCCCCCCCCCCCCCCTCCGGGTACACACCTACACTCGACCAGCAGCCACGATCAGGAAGGCAAAGGCACGACCAGGATAATTACAACTTTCACACACACACACACACACACACACAGACACGATGGAGCACCATACTACACCTGGAGAAATAAGAAGAGGAAGAGGAAGGGGATGAGTATAGAAGGAGACTGACAATGGGGCAGAAAGAATGAATAGTAAGTGTAATAAATGAGAAGATGAGAGTAGGAGGAAAATGAAAAAGATGAAGAAATAATGAGAATAGTAAAAGGAATACAAAGGAATAAACACAGCAGCAGATCTGTTGGTCCTTACCAGACTGTTTGGTTCTAAGCTACTAACAAATGGATAGAAAAGTGGAAGTGGAAGAATAATTAGGAGGAGGAGGAGGATGTAGAGGTGGACAATGAGACGAAGAGAGACGAAGAGGAGGAGGAGGAAGAGAAAGAAAAAGCAACAACAACAACAACAACAACTACTACTACTACTACTACTATTACTACTACTATATAACCCGAACACGAACACGATCAGGTAAAAGACATCCCACTTGGCCACATTAAACATGCAGCGTAGTACGGTGTGTGTGTGTATGTGTGTGTGTGTGTGTGGGCCGCCACTAGTTATTAAACAATTTCCTAACTCCTCTTCAATTTGGCCCAAGCTGCCATTATTCCCGCGTTGTATTGAAACTCGGCGCGCGCTTTTATCGTCTCGCCGAGGAATACGAAATTGTGGTGGAAGGCGGGTGGGTAGGTCGGGTAGGTAGGTAGGTGGGTGGGTGGGTAGGTGGGATGAGGGAGTATTGTGGGTTTTTTTTCTTTTTTTTCTGGTTTTAGTTTCTCTGTCTGTCTGTTTGTCTGTCTCACACATATTCATACATACGCTTATCACACACACATATTCATACATACACACAGTCGTATTATTCTGTTTACTTGAATGGCGATAATAGATTAGTGAAATGTGTAATTATCTTTAATTTCTGTTTAGCTTTGAATCTCTCTCTCTCTCTCTCTCTCTCTCTCTCTCTCTCTCTCTCTCTCTCTCTCTCTCTCTCTCTCGTTATTCCACGGGTTGAGAGGCGTGTGCAGTGAGAGGTTGGACTCACTCGCCTGTATAGTTAGTGGGACCCAAATGTTTACACTCCAACACGGCCGTAGTTAGACCACTCAAGTACACCACTAAAAACTTACCCTGGGCAAAATTGTTCTCGGTGCCCGGATGTGTGTGTGTGAGAGAGAGAGAGTGAGAGAGAGAGAGAGAGAGAAAATAAAATAGAGACTCACTCATTTTTCCCTCCCTCACGACGTCAACCTTTCTCACACTCCCCCTCTCTCTCATTTACTCATTCTCCCACCCAACCTATACCCTATCTCACATTCCCACTCTCTCACACACTCACTCACTCACTCAGTCAAGTCTCCCTTCCCCGCGGCCTGCCTTGGGGAGACACGAGTATAAATCTGTAAACACGCCTGCCTCACTATACAATGACAAAAGTGCATCAGGACAAGAGCCCAGGAATATATTAAATTAGCTCACGATTAATGATGCAGGAGAGAGAGAGAGAGAGAGAGAGAGAGAGAGAGAGAGAGAGAGAGAGAGAGAGAGAGAGAGAGAGAACGGTATATAGGTTGGTATACAAGAATTGATGGGTGGATGGATGGGTGGGTGGGTGGATGGAGGATGAGAGGTGATAATCTATTTTGAAGTGACCCTGTGATGTAGTCAGAAAATTGGAAATATACGAGTCCTTCAAATATTGCCACGAAACACCAAGCACCTACATGGAAGGAGTTTGTTTCGTGGTATGGTCAGGAGGAATCAGACGCCACCAATTATATTATTTATCATACACGATCACAGGGTCCTTAAGAACAAACACTGCACCGAAACAGTGTACACGCATAAAAGTTAAGAGAGAGAGAAAACGTGCATGCCACCCCGGCACAATTAAATTAATTTATTTTCAGGCCCGAACAAAAGTTATCATTACGGAAAAAATAAACAAACACGGAAACAAAAAAATAAAAAATAAAATAAAAAATAAAACTCATTAAAAAAACAGGCAGTAGAATGATGTATTGAGAAAGTATCATTAAAACTCGATCTGGCGGCGCGGCTGAGAGACATAATAAAATAAAAATATAATATACATTGTCGCAAATAATAAAAAAATCCCAGACTATACGAGACCTCATAGAAAATGGAACGCCTTTCCTTCCCCACGTTAAATATGAGATTAGCAATGACTACGTTTTACCTGCACTAGGGGAGGGGGGGGGGAGGGTTAAAAAAGGCCTTCAGGAGGAATCGATAGCCAATGTTTAGCTTATGATGCGATGGTGCCACGGGAGACATAGAGAAAATAAGAAGGAGTAGGTAAGGGAGAGAGAGTGAGTATAGGAACGAATTGAGGAACACTATACAAACGAGAAAATATAGGTAGAGAGAGAGAGAGAGAGAGAGAGAGAGAGAGAGAGAGAGAGAGAGAGAGAGAGAGAGAGAGAGAGAGAGAGAGAGAGAGAGAGAGATTCTAACAGACGATAACAGACAGGAAAAGAGACAGACAGCCAGTCAAACGGGGAAGGAATATAAAGAGTGTGTGTGTGTGTGTGTCCTGAAAGAGAAAGGAGAGACGAAGGGAGAGAAAACAGAGAAGAGAAGGAAAAGGTGGAAAAGAGGAGGAAAAGGAGGAGGAGGAGGAAAAAGAGGAAGAGGAAGAAGAAGAGAAGGAGAGAGGGTGGGATAGAGAGGGGGGGGAAGAGAGGGGGGGGGGTTGGTAGAGAGGGTGGGGGTAGGGGGGTAAGGGGTACACACAGGGAGTATGGGAGAGGGTTGGTGGGGAGGGGGTGTATAGGAGGGGGTTGGTGGGGAGGGGGTGTACAGGAGGGGGTTTGTGGGGAGGGGGTGTACAGGAGGGGGTTGGGGGTTGGGGGTAGAGGGGGGGGGAGAGAGACCATTAACACAAGCGGTCCAGCGTGAGTATTGCAAGATGGGCCTGGTCCTCCTTTATGTTGCAGATGCCTGGGCTATTGTTGCAAGCTATATGGGGGGCCGGAGTCATTGGGGTGTGGTCTCTCATAACTCAACCTACCCCTTCTTTCATTCTCTCTCTCTCTCACACTCTCTCTCTCTCTCTCTCTCTCTCTCTCTCTCTCTCTCTCTCTCTCTCTCTCTCTCTCTCCATCAATTCTCGTATACCAACCTACCGTTTTTTTTCTCTCTTTCTCTCTCTCTCTCTCTCATTTCATTCTGTCACTCTCCACCACCGTCACCACCACCACACCAATATTCATCCGGCTACTCCACCTCAACTCCATTCTACTCCATCTCAACTCCATTTCACTCCATCTCAACTCCATTTCACTCCATCTCAACTCCATTTCACTCCATGGATGGCAGACCCACCCTATAACGGACTTGACCCTCCCAGTCTGGAGCATAAAAAAGTGGTGAGGAAGAAGTGAGAGAGAGAGAGGGAGGTGAGAGAAAAAGAGAGCCAGAAAAAAAAGCAAGGGTATAAATACTGATGAATGGTGGGCATTACTGTGTGTGTGTGTGTGTGTGTGTCCCTAACATACATACACACACACATGCTGTACATATATACAAACGTATATGAAGTACTACGTACTGAAATGTATGTGTGTATACGTAATATACACGTGCACAAGTTTGTATACATACGAGTATATGAGTATATTGTTTGTGTGTATGTCTGTATGTGTGACTGAGTGAGTATCGTGTGAAAGACCCGAGTACGCCTCTCTGCCTCTTTGAGAGAGAGAGAGAGAGAGAGAGAGAGAGAGAGAGGGAGAGAGAGAGACATACATACATACAAGCACAGATACGAATAATTTCCGGTTCCTTGGCTTTGCGCTCGACTAATAAATTTCACCAAAGTATACATGAAGACGCCACCAGGCACACAGCTGAGAAGGGGAGGCAACGACACACACACACACACACACACACATAGCAGGCAAGGAACGAAAAGATGCAGGATGGGAGGAAATGAGAGAATGAAAGGAAGAAGGATGGAACGGAGTAAAGGAGAGAGGAGACGGATGGAACGGAGTAAAGGAGAGAGGAGAGGAATGGAACGGAATGAAGGAGAGAGGATAGGGATGGAAATGAGAGAGAAATGAAAGGAAGAAGGATGGAAAAGAGTATAAAAGGAGAGAGGATAAGGATGGAAATTGGGGAAGAGAGAGAGAGAGAGAGAGAGAGAGAGAGAGAGAGAGAGAGAGAGAGAGAGAGAGAGAGAGAGAGAGATTTATACAGAAAGCAGGAAAGGTAGGATGGAAAGATGGATGAATGGATGAAAAGGACGGAAAAAAATGAAGGGAGTATGATGAAAGGATGAGTAGGAAAGAGAGAAGACGGGAGAAAGGAATGGAGGATGAACAAGAAGGAAGGAGGAAGTAAGTGTGACAGACTAGCATACTTATATAACATGAAATTTTAAGAAAATGAAAACAGATGAGAAAGCAACAAAATAGCCAAGAAAAACAAGCAAGAATGGAAAAAATGTGAAGAAAAACAATGAATCATAGATGAAACAAAGAGTGGTATAGAAAGGAATAAAATAAAGTACGGTACACAAATAAGTAAGCAAACAAAAAGGAAGGCAGAAACGAAGAAAATAGCTAGAAATAAAAGCAAAATTGTCATCAAGAAAGGAAGAAGCCAAGAAAGCAAGCTGGCAAGAACACAAGAAAACGAAGTCGAGATCCAAGGAGTGAGAAAGCAAGCAAACCACTAGCGAAGGCAGGACGGACTGGAGGGGACACAGAAGGGGACGAGGAGGGAGGGTAGGAAGGGAGGGGACGCGCGGAGGGAGGAAAGAACAAACGAACGAACGAGGGAAAAAAGGCACAGGCGATAGAAAAAGGGACATGAAGGAAGAGAGGTCGAGATGAAAGTGTAAACAGAGCGGAAGGGAAGGAAGGAAGGAAGGAAGCAGGTGTGAGACGAAAAATGGGCCAAGAACTGACGATGGAAAGTGAAGGTGTGTGTGTGTGTGTGTGAGTGTGGGTGTGTGTGTGTTAACGAGGAAAACGACGACCATTGCTGCAGCTAGCGTGTGTGTGTGTGTGTGTGTGTGTGAGTGACTGTGTAAACGTATACTATAGAATCTACTGTAGTATATATGTGTGTAAGAGGGTTTGTGTATGTGAATGTATATACTAATGCGTGTATATGTATAAAGTTTACATGATAGTATATTATTCTGTATGCATGATGGTACTCGCTAATTACATATACCCAAATATTTTAAGCATGCTTATACTAAATATTCTTGTTTGCATTCCTTCCATCTCCACATTTGACTTCACCACTACGAACAGCATCCTTTACTAATCTCACCTTCTTCTCTCTTCTTTCACTATGAATAACAAAGGACACATGAATCTATCCTTCCACACTCTCCCTACTGCATGTACAGTATGTATGTATCTTTCTACAACACCACACGTTAATATCTTTCTACCCATATACTGTAACTCTTTCCTTCAGTATAAATGTATCACTTTCTTATTTCCTCTGCATCCATAACTCATCCATACACAATCACACAACAACAAATTCTACCTATTTTTCATTTTAACCCACACCGAATCTTCTTTCATTGCTGTCATACTCTTTGGACTGATAACTCATCCTTCCACACATACGTCATGCCATCCACCCCCTCCTCTCTCTCTCTCTCTCTCTCTCTCTCTCTCTCTCTCTCTCTCTCTCCACCCATCACCGAGACTTCCCCATCTTTACCCATCAAGACGCATGCCCCACTGACTCCTTCCAACCAACCTGCCCCCATCCCATCCCATCCCATCCCATCCCACCCCATCCCGTTCGTCTATCCCTTCCTCCTACTTTAAGAATTCATAGTTTACTTGGGCGTTTCCCTAATTTGCATATAAAACACAAGTCTGGCCGGGCATCAGGCGCCATCAAAAAGCGATTCTCCTTAAATTGCTTAATTAATGTCTTAATGTTCAATCGTCAATTTAGGGAAACACTTATTATTATGCAAGGGAGGCGGGCGGCTCGACATTTTCGCCCTTGTGTATAGGCTGCTGGAGAGGCGAAAGTACCCCAGCAAGCAGCACCTCCTCCTCCCTCCCCCTTACCCCTCCCCCTCCCCCTTCTGGCCATGGGATACTGGGCCTTGTGTGGTGGTGGACATGAGGGTGGATTTGGCGTGTACTGTACATACCAACATGAGTGGAAGGAAAGAAGGAAGGAAGGAAGGGAAAAAATGGAGGACGGGAGGGTGGAAGGAATAGGAGGAGGAAGGAAGAAATTACTGAAGGGGAGATAGGGAAGGATGTAGGACAGGAATCAGGGAAGGAATAAAGGAAGGAAGGAAGGAAATAAGGAAGATAATGTCATTTTAATTTAAGGTGACGAAGAAGGAAAGGAAGAGAGAGAGGAAAAAAAGGAGGGAAGAGAGGGAGAAGAGAGAAGAGGAGAGGAGGGGAGGGAGTAAGTATTATCATATGAATGCCGGGGGAAGAAGGAATGAAAAGGGGGAAGGGGAGGGGGGGGGAGTCTTATGGATATACACTGATTATAATTATATGTATAGCGAGAGGTAAGGAAAATGAATGAATGAATGAATGAAAGAATGAAAGAATGAATGAAAGGAGGAAAGATACGAACGGTTCTGAAAACGAATGAATGAATGAATGACGAAGGAGTAAAATGAATAAAACAAGAAGAAATTAAACGAATAGAATAATGAGAGAAAGACATGAGTGGATGAATAAATGGAGGAAGGAAAATACCAAAATGCTTTAATCAATTATATATTTCAAGCACCGATTGAAAGGAATGAAAACAAAAAAAAACATACAGAAAGAAAATAAGATAAAAGGAAAGTAAGAGCTGTATATTGACAGGCAGCAGAGATAACAGAATAATAATAATAATAATAATAATAATAATAATAATAATAATAATAATAATAATAATAATAATAATAATAATAATAATAATAATAATAATGTGGATATGAATGACAATTAAAAAATGATAGAAAGAATGAAATTAAACTGCGAAGATTAAAAACATAACATAAGCAACAACAAAAACATAAACAATAAGAAAAACCAAAACCGCAAACAAGAGCAACAACAACAAAAAATAAACAATAATAACAACAACAACAAAAAACAGCTATAACATGGACCCTGGAAACAACACTGAAATATATTTTGAAATTCTGGTGAAAAATAAAAAGTGAATAAAAAAAAAAAAAAAAAACTCCCGGATCAGACCATTTTCTTTTCTTTTTTCTTTTTTTCCCTGATTGGGTTGTTTGGCATCTTAAGAGGAGGAGGAGGAGGAGGAGGAGGAGGAGGAGGAGGAGGAGGAGGAGGAGGAGGAGGAGGAGGAGGAGAAAAGGAGGAAGAGGAGGAGAAGGAGGAGAAAAAGGAGGAGGAGAGGAGGTTGTGGTTATAGTTGTTTTCCTTATGTTGTTTCTCTCCTCTTCCCTCTTCCTTTTCCTCCACTTCCTCTCATTCCTCCTCTCCTCCTTCCTCCTTCCTCCTCCCCCACCTTCCTTTATCACAGTACTACCTCCATCTACTGTACTGTAAATTCCGTTATTATTATTTCCATCCTCACAAGTTTCACCTCCTAGTTTTAAATAATATCTTCTTTATAATTTTCAAGCAACATTTGTCAGATGGAAATTAGGGCAAAGAAAAAAAGGCAGCCATTTTGTTCGCCCAGTGCTTTAAGAAGGAGGAGGACCAGAGAGGAAATATAGATAATTAGGGAGAAAAGAAACAGAAGAGATAAAGGATAATAATTATAAGAAAGAATAAACACACAGAAGACAAGAAAATGTTAGAGAATGTTGTTAGATAGTTGGTGATATGAGTGATAACCCTTAGAAAGAAAAACTAATTATAATAAAGAAATGGCAATACAAAAAGGCAGAAGCAGACATACAAAAAAAAATAGAAAAGAGAAAACAGACACAAATAAATAATAACACACTAGAAGAAAAAATAACAAGCTAGAATATAAACTAAATAAAAACAAACAAAACAAAACAAACAATTTACAACAAACAAAAATTAAAAAAATAAAATAAATATGAAAAATAAGTAATCATAATGAAAAATATATATATATATAAATAATAAAATCTAAATTAATAAAACCATAAACTAAAAAAAAAAAAAAAAAAAAAAAAAAGACTGGAAAATCTTGTAGAAAATTGGAGGGTGTGTGGGAAAGCTGAACGTCTCCTTACAACTATGCAAATGTCCGTGTCCTGATTAATGTTCCTAATTACACTCTGTTGGGGGATCGATTGGGGGAAATAGTGAGTGGAGGAGGAGAGGAGGGAGAGGGTGGGGAGGGGGAGGAAGGAAGATGGGGAAGGGGGATTTGTTGGGTTGGGATAGGGGATGACGGAGGTAGGGGGTCACTTTGTTTTGGGGTTGGGAAGGAGATGGGCTGGGGAATGAGTCAAGGGGGATTCAAAGATGCGTTGAGGGCTCACAAGCAAAAAGAAGGGGTGAGGAAGAGGGAGGAAAAGGCAAGGGGATAAGGGGAAGGGAGAAGAGGAGGATGATGAAATGAAGGAAGGGGGAAGATGACGCAGGGATGAGAGGAGGAGGAGGAGAAATAAATGTGGGTAAGGGGTGAGTGAGAGAGAGATGAAGGGGAGAAAAGGGGAAGATAAAAGAGAGGGGGGGGGGGGGTCTAAGCAGTCATAAAGAGGGGGGATGAGTTGAAGGCGGCTTTACGAGAAGTGTGTGAGGGGCTGATTGGCTGAGGGGGAGAGGTTGGGGGAGAGAGAGAGGGGAGAGGAATGAAAAGAGTGGGTGAGAGGGAATGAAGACAGTGAGGGAGAGGAGTGAAGAGAGGGAGTGAGAAAGAATGAAAAAAGTGATGGAGAAAAGAGAGAGAAAATGGAGAGAGAGAGAGAGAGAGAGAGAGAGAGAGAGGAGAGAGAGAGAGAGAGAGAGGAGAGAGAGAGAGAGAGAGAATCGAAAACTCACAGACACGAGGTAATTTGAAAGACAAATGAGAAAATGAGGTAACAGGGTTATGGTAAACAGATGCACAGCCAAATTTCCCTTTGTCTTGTGTAAATAATTCAGGAATGGGTAATGGAGTTACTTTTTTGTACTGTACATAGGCAACAGACAGAGTATTCATTCTCTCTAGGCCATGGATGGATGAATGGATGGATGGATGGATTTTCAGACAGAGTGGTGATTGTGGTGGATGAATGAAGACAAAAACGAATGATGAGGGATAAATAGATGGATGGATGGAGTTTCAGACAGTGTGGTGGATGAATGAAGACAGATAAACAGATAGATAAATGGAAAGGAGATAAATAGATGGATGGATGGAGTTTCAGACAATGTGGTGGATGAATGAAGACAGACCTAAACAGATACACAATTTAAAGGTGGATGAATGGATGGCTGGATAGATATATGGAAGAGGGATGGAAGGACAAACGGATGTATGGATCGGAAAGATAAGGATGAATGAATGGATGGTGTGTGTGGTGGAGAGTTTAACCAGTTTCCCTTCCACTAGACATTATTTATTACTCACATCAGGGCTGCTTCTCTCTCTCTCTCTCTCTCTCTCTCTCCTCTCTCTCTCTCTCTTTCTTTTTTATCCTTCTATTCCTTCCTTCCATTCACCCCCACCACAACCAATAGTCTACTTCTACTCCCACCTTCTCATCCATTGGTTTTCTCCTTCACATCCCTCCATCCCTCCTTCCCTCCATCCCTCCTTCCCTCCCTCCATCCCTCCTTCCCTCCCTCCTTCCCTCCTTCCCTCAAAACAAGTCATCACTCAAACTCTTCATAATTCACAGGTTGTATATTGAGAGAGAAGGTCACCTGACTCTCCCTCCCTCTGTTACCTACCTCTCCCTCCATCTTTATCTCCCTCCCTCCCTCACCCCTTCCATCTCTCTCTCTCTCTCTCTCTCTCTCTCTCTCTCTCTCTCTCTCTCTCTCTCTCTCTCATTTCCCCCCTGTAGGGCACATTTTTATATAATTAACGTACTGGGTTTTTATTCTCCCTCCATCATCCAGTATTTTTTTCATATTTATCTATTTACTGGAATGGTTGAAAAGATCATCAGCCACTGAGTCTGGTGGTGACGGTGACGGTGGTGTGACTTCCTGATTACACGGCTCAGTTGGCATTGTCTTTACCTTCTATTTTATACATGTAGAGAATAATTGTTGTTATTGATGTGGTTGCTGTTGCTGTTGTTGTTATTGTTGTTGTTTTTGTTGTTGGAAGTGGTGGTGGTAGTTTGTAGCGGTGGTGTTAGTGTTGATATGATTATTTATTGGGCATGATGTCACTGTTGTTTACAAAGTTATGTGATTTTCATATATTTTGAGTTGGTGTTGTTTTTGTTGTTGTTGTTGGAGGTGGTGGTGGTGGTGGTGTTTGTGTTGATATGATGTTTATTAGGCATGTGGTCACTGTTGTTTACATTGTTATAGTATTCTGTCCTTTTCTTATATTTTGTAAGCTGTATTTGCTGTTTATATTTTTTCCATTTCCGTACCTCTCTAATAAATGCGCACTTTCAATTTTCCTTCCTTTCTTCTTTCGTCACCTTTCTCCTTTCGATAGTATAGCATTCCCAATCACAATAGTACACACACACATATGTACTAACAATTACACACACACACACACACACGCACACACACACACACACAACACAGCTAAATATTTCAGTGACCCTCCCCCCTTTTCCTTCCTCCCGTAAGAATGCCAGACAGACAAACAGACAGAAGAAGAATACAAAAAAATTGCTCTCACGTCTGTCCATTTTTTCCGAGGCGTTATCATTACTGGGACTGATTTTGCTCCGAGGCTGTGGTCATTATTGGCAATCAGCTTGGGTCATTCACATGGTTATATAGATAATTAGAGAGGGTGATGGAAGGAGGGACGGTAGAAGAAAGAAGCCCTGCATGGTTGAAAAGGTAATATATATAGAGAGAGAGAAATAAATAAAGATAGAGATAGAGGGGAGAAAACAAGGAAAGAGAGTGAGTGGAAGAAGAGAGGGTGGACGAAGGAACACGAGATGAAAAGACAT
>JAWZYT010001628.1:0-255799 GCA_034508575.1 Petrolisthes manimaculis
GTTTGTTTTCTTTTTAGTTCTTACTCTTTTTTCAGCGTGTTTCACTGTGTTTCTTTTCGTTCCTCCATCCTCCATCCTCATACTCCCTTCCCTCACGTCGAGAGAGCTTACCTCCTTCTCCCTCCATCTCATTCTCGGCTGATGCGTCCATTCACCTTCCCTCCTCTCTCCTCTCACTCTTTCGTTTTTCTTTTTTTCTCTCTCTCCGGCCTCACTCGCCCCATCTTTTTTCCCTCCGGCCTCCCCCCCCCCCTAACCCCCCCTTCCTCTCTGTTGACATTCCCGACACATCACCGTCCATCCCTCTCAGTCCTTCCCTTCCTCTCAGCTGATACACCTCAACCTACTCTTCCTACTCCTACTTTTCTTCTTCCTCCTCTTCCTGCGCTTCCTACTCCTCCTCCTCTTCTTCCCCTTCTTCCTCTTCTTCTTCTCCTTCTCCTCTTCTTCTTCTTCCTTCTACTCCTACTCCTACTCCTACTCCTTCTACTACTTCTACTCCTACTCCACCTCCTCCTACTCCTCTTCCTTCTCCCTGGCTTCAGAAATATATGACTATGTTTAGCGTCGTGTTCATAACAATACTCAATACATATACTTCAATTACTTTCTGTTACTATTACAAAGTTTCTATCATAGCCTATACTTGGAACACAAAACTGGATCACTATTCTTTTTTGATATTCCTGGAGAGAGAAATAAAGTAGTTGCATATGAGGATTATAATTTTTTTTCTTATGTTGGTAGCGAGTATATATATATATAAAAAAAAATTACTCGCTATTCTCATTACTTTTATACGACTTATCATATGTGTAATTTCTTCGAAGCATCTCACTCACTCACACAACTGGCTTTCTCTCCGTCTATCTTAAAATATTTTCCCCATCTTGGTACTTTTGTTTTCTATCATTGTTTATTTTTCCCATCTCACTATCTTTCACATCGTGCTAGTTTACTCTCTCTCCTCTTACTCCTGTAATTCCTCACCTTTACTTCCTACTCCACTCGCTCATCTTTACTTCCTACTCCAACCGTTTATCTTTACTTCTTACTCCAATCGCTTATTTTTACTTCTTACCCCAATCGATTATTTTTACTTCTTACTCCAATCACTCATCTTTCTTCCTACTCCAATCTCTTATCTTTACTTCTTACTCCAATCGCTTATCTTTACTTCTTACTTCAATTGCTTGTTTTTACTTCCTACTCCAATCACTTACTCATACTTCATTCTGCATCTTAACTAAACACACCATTAGTGTTCCCATTACATGCTTTCTTACCTCCATTGACCATTTCCCTCAAGTAAACATTTTCCCCCCTTCACCCCCCCCCCCCCAAGGCCCGACATGTGATGCAGTGTCAACAAGAACCCCCCCCCTTGTCCCCCTCTCCTCACCCTGCTACACGGTCCATCACTCACAGCTCCTTAGAGGCCTTTTGTCCCGTCTCCCTCACCCAGTAATTGTATTTAGGGGATGATGGGGAAGGGGGGTGGAGAGAAAGGAAGGGAGGGGGGTAGAGAAGGGAGTGGGGTGAGAAGGGAGGGGGGGAAGAAAAGGGAGAGTTGGGGAGATCGAGGGAGCTGGGGAAGGAAGGGAGAGGGGGAAGAGTAGATAGGGGTGGGGGGAAAGGGAGAGTGGGGGGGGAGAGAAGGGAGTGGAGTGAAGAGAGGAGAGAGGGGAAAGAGAAGAGAGAGGGGGAAGATGAATAAAAAATGGAAGACTGGTGGAATTTATAAGATATGGATTGTAAAGAATAAGTATGAGTTTGTTGTCATGTCATCGGAGCTGAGTGTTAGAAGGGAATAACTCCTAAACCTGTAGTTCATTTCCCTCGAGTAGCCTACATGTAGTATATCACCTTATGCTCTCGTATTACCGATGCTAGAGGCGGGGCAGGACAACAAGAGAATGAGAGAGAGAGAGAGAAAGAGAGAGAGAGAGAGATGGTAACGTGGGGTGATTTTCCTGTAGTTAAGCATTGAATCTAAAGGCAAAAAAAAAATATTATTCCTGCTTCTATAATTACTACCGCCTCCAAACATTCATATTTCCTAAAGCTGTATCCAGAACGTAATTGCAGTCAGTAGGAACGATTCAGATTTTCTTGACGACCTTGAGTGTGTTAAATTGCAAGACCCATGCGACATCGACCTCGGATTTGGCACTTTGGGATATATTTCATGTCTTTCATGTTCGACTGGAATGACGGTCCTGAGTGTCGTTTGAGAGATTGGAGGAGGAAGATGAAAACGAGTAGATTAAAATGAGAAAAACGAAAGAGGCGATTCAGCTAGGAAATGGAGGAGGAAGAAGAGAAATTGGGGTATGAGTAAAAGTGGAAGAGACGGAGGAGAATGAAGGACATAGTGAAAAGGGAGATGAAAAGTCTTGGGTCGAGACAGACAGACAGACAGACAGACAGAAATGGCAACGAGAAACAGGATTGACTGGTAAAAATGTCGGATGGTAAAGTCAGGTGATGGTGGACAGGGATGGGGTTATTTGGGTGGTTGGTTTGGGTTGACTGGAACGAATGATTGAGAAGGAAGGAGAGATGAAGGGAGTGGAGGTAATAATTATGGAGTGGAAGCATACTGGTGCGGATAAGACATTTTAAATACATTGATTGGTTTTAAGGGAACGAAGATCTGGATGCTACTGATTATTTTCAATTTGCAATGGGAATTAGCTAAGTAATAGGAGTATTCTTTTTCTCTCATAATTTAGAAAAATCCGAGTGTCTGACTTGATAACAAGACCTATATAGCGTTCTTAAAAGTAGAACCAAAGAAAAGAAAAGGAAATATGACTGAGGAAGAAAGTTTTCAAAGAAAGTGTTATAAAAATGCATTTGAAGAAGTTGTATAAGTCAACGAAAAAGACATTTTTAAAGGACAGGAAACTCTTCACGTCGTTGATATTTTTGCTTCTCTTTCCTTGATTCAAGAGGGACGGGGCACTTAGATTGTTTATCTGAAGTTAGACATCAAGTAAAAATTCTATAGAGTCAGTGAAAGTTTGTCCATTAGGTACTGAGATATTTTGCTGGCAAGTAAAGAAAAATAATACACTTGAACCATATTATAAGCCTAGTCTCTCTTTCTCTCTCTCTCACGTATGAGTAAAGACGATAAAAAAAAACCAAAAAAAAAACAGACACACTGGCCCTCGTTAACACTTTTATCAAGACACAACAATGTACAGTTGCCAAAAAACGTATTGCGACAACTATTGATACAACATTAAATATATTAATGTCCATAGTTGTTTGTAGGGATTATAAGTGTGTATTACAGAAGGGTATGAATATTTCCTTCTGTTAATACATACTTTTAGTCCCTACTAACAACTATGGACATTAATATATTTAATGTTGTATCAATAGTTGTCGCAGTACGTTTTTTGGCAACTGTACATATAGAAGCTCAACACCTACACAAACATCAGCACACCTACACACACACACATCAACACCTTACACACACACATCAGCACTCCTACACACACACACACACAAACACACACTGAAGACCGATTACAATACACTACCGCTCAGGCCTTGGATAACAATAGCTCCCAAGGCGAGAAGGAGAAAAGAGGAAAGGAGAGGAGAGATAGAGTGAGTGATAATGTGAGCCGTGGGACAGAAGGAATGGGAGGAGAAGAAGCAAGAGGCAAGAGATAATATGCAAATGAGAAGCGGAGGGCAGACAAAGGGATTTAGGTCAGTGAAAATGTGAAAATACTTGGTGGCGTACACAGTGAAATGAAACAGAGTAGAAAGAGAAATGGAAGAGGCAAGGATGAAAGTGAGAAGGGCGAACGTAAAGGTTAATTAATTAAGGTGATTGTTATGGTTGTGGTGATGTAAAGTTATGGTATGGGTGGTGGTGTTTGTTGGTATGGTATTTGTCGTTAGGTTAGGTTATGTTAGGTTAGGTTAGAATAGGTTAGGATAGGTTATGTTAGGTTAGATGATGAAGATGGATTGGAGATGATGATATAATAATGATGATGATGGTTGGAGATGATGATAGAATAATGATGATGGTTGAAAATGATGATACGATAATGATGATGATTATAATTATGGTCAAGACTACAGTGAATATGATGATATGAAGAGGCTGCAGAAGGATGAGTGATGCTGAAAGATCAAATAGTAAGATGTGAAAATATATCTGGGAATAAAAATGGAAAATGAAGAATTACACGACTGTATTGAAATGCATTGACGATCAAGAAACGTAATGGACTATGATTATTAGTAATACAAGACGTGATGTTGATGAAAGAAGGGAAGAAATGGCCCAGAACAACGGTAGGAAAATGAGGAGAAATGAGAGATGGGAAAAAGACAGAGTTAATTAAGGTGAAATTCTCTTTTTGGCAAATTGGAAGCCTACTGATGCCTCCTAATTATGCCAGAAAACAGAAGCCCTGGATGGTACTAATAGGGGATCTGTTTCGTGGAATAGTTTGGAGGAATTGGAGACCTTTCAATTCACCAACAAGAGAATATCATCTTAAATACAATATAGGAAATTGAGTATTGAGTGTTGAGGAGAGAGATCATGAGGAAAAATTATTATGTATGATTGAAGGAACGACTCACTCTTAGTTAATAAGCTAGAGGGAAAACCAACGGGGTTATGTAAAGGTCAGTCAGAAATACACAAATATAAGAGAAATAGAAGAACTATATAAAGTAAGGGAAAGCCAGAACAAAACAGAATAATGCTACGAAGGTCGACATAAGAGGAAATGGATAAAGACGACGGTGAAGAAATGAGTGGACGAATAAGAAGCAAGGGGAAAGGTAAAGAAAAACGTGAAGGTCTTGACATCTCTAATATTAACAACTGCCCTCGCCAGATCCAGGTGGGAGGAGGAGGTGGAGGAGGAGGAGGAGGAGGAGGAGAAGGAGGAGGAGGAGGAGGAGGTTGGTTAGTAATGGTATGTCACTCCCACCCAGCACATTACACCCCCACTGTCAACCCAAAGCTTTATATATTATTTTATTTCCCAGCATATCAGTCTCTTCCATTTATCCCAGCAGCTGATCTTACCCATGCAGTTCTCACATCCCCTGCATGCATGTGACCCGCGTCTAAAATACTCGTTATTAAATTTGCGTGTCTCTTCCCTGCGTGTTGGGCATTTAATTGTACCAGTTTCCTCGGTCTTGTTAAGTGGGTGTGTAGTTAGTTAGTTCTTTCCTCCCGACAGACCCTCAAGGCAAATTTGCTTCTTACTACAGTCTGACTGAGCTAGAATTTATCCCCATCACATGCTCATGAAAAATAATTAAACTGATGATGGGTTAATTAATGTCCGACCACAAATTTATCCTCACTTGGGAACTAAGCATGGCACTGAAGTATTTATAATGACCAGAAAAAAGGCTTGATATTCTGAGCAGTTTTTATTTATTTTTTATAATTGCGTTATAAATCGGAAAATTATTGAAAAAAAAAAATGTGTATGCAAAATGATAATGAGCTACAGGGTATTAATATCAGAAGGTCAAAGTTACATGTAGTTAAAAGGTCACCATCATCATAGATAGTTATGTACAGAGCCAATTAAATAACCACCGTCACATTCCTTTGTGCAAATATATATATCAATATCAATATCATATCAAAATATAATCCTACAACAACACCTTATGTTAACTCAACCCCCCTCAATGATTATTATGAGGTGCTGCAAAATCATACACGTGTTGATCTTAATTACCAAGATATTTACTACAATGGAAGGAAAGTGTCGGCTGATATTTGATTGTGGTTGTACGGTTAATATAAATAGACAAGGGGTCGCTCTTTTCCTATATGAAATATCATTACATAAGAAGGTTAAGGCTTTGTCGGCATATTGTTAGCTACTGATTCCTCCAAACTTTGCCTTGTAATTCATTTCGTCATAGCCTACAGATGCTGTTTTGTGGAGTTATAAGATATCGCCAGACTTCACTTCACTGATATCACAGGCGCCTTGACGGGGAAATAATCTGGGTTGAGTATTTTGTTGTATAAAGTATATAAAATTATCCTTTATAAGCTACACATCCGTCATTTATTCGATACGGATTTGAGACTTTACCATACACCCTTATAATTATGATATAACGACTGATGTTGCATACTATGAATAAATAATAATTATTATTTAACTCAACCTAGGTGTATAAAAGGGACACTGAGTAGATGTAGAAGAGAAATGTATAAAGTAAGTAATACTATCATACTTCAAACTCATCACCTGCAGTGTTGTACATGCACAGAGTTGATGTGCCCTCACTCATAAAAGGTACAGCAATTGTCGGGTTCATGAAATATAATAATGGCTCCACTGTGTTTGTTTACAACGTGATAAACCAGAGTTACAACATTAAAGTGCGCCTCGGTCCATTCTCTGTTTGGATGTAAATGGAACGATATTTCACGAGTTTTGCCGACATCTATATTATTCTGCATCCATTATTATCCGAGGCAATTGTACAGCTGTAATAACACAGACCAGAGCAAAGGCTTGGCAATCCCCTTAAGTGTACGGTACTGGGTGTAGTTTGGTCGAGTTAACTGCTCCTCATTCATATCCGATAGTGTTGCTTCCCTGTGTTTGTGAGTATGTGTCGGTGTATGTGAACTAACACTGATTATTGTCTATGCGAACAATAACTGTCACTAAATCATTTCAGTATCATACAATTGTCATAGAAGAATTTAAAATGCGTTCTATATATCTAAACAAGAAAAAGCAAAGTTGTCGCGTATAAAAGAAAGTTCAGTATCATATTACCGGTACATTAGTATTTTTGGTAGTTGGTTCGTAGTTTTAGTCTTTTGTGTGTGACTCTTAGATAATGTTATTGGTGTCATGGAGTGGAATACAATACCTGTCATAGGGTTATTTGGACTGATTAGAAGTTGTGTTCAAGCCCTATCGTTTTCTACACTATAAAGGAGTGGAAACCTATTGAATTTTAAACGTTCGTGTAGCCTATACTCTTTGTGTGACCAAAAATACGGCCCTTGAACCTGAGGAGTGAAGTAAAGGTATTTGTTGATCAGAGGAAGGAAGGAAGGAAGGAAGGAAGGTAAGGCACTCTTGCACCCAAAATATGCCTTGAAGCAGAGCGCCTCACACAAACCAATATTTCCCTCACTAGCACGTTTCACTTACTTCCTCCTCCTCCTCCTCTTCCTTCTCTCTCCACCTTTAATCTCATCTCTTTGACCTCGTTTTACCCATCTTCCATCTCTCGTTCTTCCCCCTTATCTTCCCTCACCTTCAATTTCCTTCCTGCTCCTTGACCCAATATTCGTTTTCTGTTTGTGTCAATTCTTGTATTTACTCTCGTCACTTTGTTGTAGTTTTCTCTCGCTTTTCCTCTTACTTCTCATACAAGTCTTTCCTTTTCATCTCTCTCTCTTCTCTTCACTCTTTGTATTCTTAATTTTTATTGATATTCAGTGTTATTGACACATGTGACTGAAAAATGGGTGGAGAAGTTTATTACCTGCATCAAAATTAATGTTCCGTAATTCTCCTGTAGTTTAGGCAAGTTTTTCTCAATTTCCGTATACATACAGATTTCAACCTCACTCCTTCCTTAGGTCCGTAGTTTATATGCCAACCCTCCTCTCTTAACTTTCCTGTACTCTTTAATCATCTACCATTCCCATGTTGTAATTCCTCCCTGATCTTCAAAATAATACTTACATTTCATCTACGGTATCTTATCTGCGTTCGTCTCATTCCTCTCCTCCCCTGCCTGCCCCTCCCTTCTTTTCATCCGACTCATCTCACTCCCCTACCTCCACTCTCTATTTTTACACCTGTCTCCATCCACTCCACATCCCACCATTTACAGTGCATCCCCTTCCCTTCATCTGCCCTTTTCCACATCTGTCGTACACATGTTTCATTCCCATTCTTCGCCCCCAGCCCTGCCAGTATTCCCTCATCTCATCATCACTGTACCATTTCCGTCCCTATCCCTCTCTCTCTTCCATACTATAAGCCTCGTTCTCGTTTCCACACATTCCTTCATACACCCCTCTTCTCAGGCCTCTTTTATCCCTTTCATTCGCACTCCCTCTCATTCGCACTCCCTCTCAAGCATCCATTTTCGTTGTCTTGTTCCCTCTCATATACTTACTGGGGCATTGAATTCTTACAATGATAGTGTTCCTGCCTCGCCTCAAGCTGACCCTAAGTTCGAGGCTCTTCACTACACTTACACTGGGTGGAGAGAGGTAACACCCTCCTGTAATCCACACAAGGACGAATTGTAAGGCCTTCACGTTTTTAATTTGGGATGATATTCACTTCCATTTCCCTCCCATCACTGTAACACCATCATTTCCACTGGTCCATTACCAAGCAGCACCTGCACAATTTTTTTCTCCCTCCCTCTCACTCTCATTCACAGTGTCTGGTATAGTCCCTTTCACACGCCCACTCTCACAGTGCTCCGCTACAAAATAGAACAACACGAGGGTAAGCTATTTAGGCTGACGCGTTTGTTTTGAGGTCAAAGGTTAAGGGTCAGAGCTGTCCCTCTCACCTCCCCTGGCATGTATACATTACTCGGAAATCAAGGTCAGTCAAATGTCAGCTTGGGTAACGGTGTTGGACATTAAACGGATTAATCTTGCCATGAGGAAAGGGGCAGGGGCAAGAGTGGGGGTTGGGGGGTTGGGGGTATTGTCACCTTCAAAATTGCATACCAGGAATAAAGGGAAGAACTTTTGGGAATGTTGTATCCACCGACGGCTCTGAATACAACAATCGGTATATCCGTGTCCTGGAACTCTCATCCTTTCTCCCTTTATCTAAAGGAGACCCATCTTTTACCGTCACTCGCTAAAGAGAAACCATCCTTTCTTCACACGCGCTAGAAATTGGAAATTATTGGATTCACCCATATCACGGACTACTGAAGTGGATTAGGTATTTGGGTTATTGGCACGCTACAGGGACGTACGGGAATTATTTTGCAAGTAGAAAAATTGTCATACTCGGAAGGAGACAAATATTTGTGACGGGCTTCAGGAAGATAGTGATATTATAGACTATTGCTAGAGGGAAAGATGAAGGCATAGGATGTGTAGGGAGAGGGAGGGATTATACAGGGGTAAGTGAAGGGAATACAGAGCTTCATAACGAGATTAGCGGATTTGGAGCAGGGTTTGGTTGGATTAGAGTAGGGGTGAGTGGCCGTGCTGAAGGATTTGTGGGGAGAATAGAAACAGATTTCCTGGTGGCAGTCGATGGAGAGATTGGGAATTACGAGGATAGGCAGGGGTAGTGTGTTGGTACAGAGGAGGACAGGCAGGGGTAGTGTGTCGGTACAGAGGAGGATAGGCAGGGGTAGTGTGTTGGTACAGAGGAGTACAGGCAGGGGTAGTGTGTCGGTACAGAGGAGGACAGGTAGGGGTAGTGTGTGGGTACAGAGGAAGGGTGGGGGCGAGCACACTAATAGGGGAATGGGTGTTAGGGGTGCCATGGCTGAGTTGGTGATAGGGGACACATGGAAGGGTGTAGGTGTCATTGATAGAGAATATGGGGAGACGTAGTGTGAGGAGGTTTGAGGTATTGTAGGGAATGATGGGATTACATGGATAGGGGTCAGTTCCTTATTATAGTCAGTGGAAAAGTAGAAAAGGGAGATAATTGTAAAAAAAAAAAAACGAAAATGAGTCACTATAAAAATATGAAAACTAAAAAACTGAGGCGAGACCGGAGCCTTGGTAGGGAAAGGTTAGACTTGGGACGGGGTCATTTAAGGAAAGGGTATGTGGGGTATAGACAATGCTAAGGAACGGTTAAGGGTAAGGGTGGAGGGGGGTACTGCTTGCTGGTGATTTACAGATAAGGTATTGCTGTCTCTGAGCTGCGACATACACACACTCGTATACCTGGGTGTGTGTTGTCCACTTGTTACTAGTGAAAACGTACCGAGTTGGAAGTATCATGCCTTCTCACTCTCTCTCTCTCTCTCTCTCTCTCTCTCTCTCTCTCTCTCTCTCTCTCATAAATTTCCCCCCACCGTTGTTACCAAGTAATAGCTCACTCTCTCCTCTCCTTCCCTCCCCTCCCCTCCCTTCCCCTACCCTCCCCTACCCTCCCCTCTCCTCTCCTCTCCTCCCCTCCCCTCCCCTCCCCTCCCCTGGCCTCAAGGGCTGGTTGGTGGTGCTTCTCTGGGCTTTATGCTCTAACCCACAATATTGGTGCTTCATCTCCTCTCCCGTATCAGATTCTTCCCTGCATGAGTGATAAGCGAGTGATAAATGAGGTAGTAACTGTATCTGGTGTGTTTACATATTATGGCAATAGCGTATGGCTAAAATTACGTGATTATTATTTATTATTATTATTATTATTATTATTATTATTTTTTTTTTTTGCAGGCTTTGGAATATTGAGGAGTTTGTATATTAATTGGTGAGCTAGTCATAATTGACAATTTGTATAATTGTTCATAATTTTTTTTTTTTTTTTTTTTTTTAATAATTTGTATATAAAATCATATTTAGTTAGTTGCGCAGTGTTCGAATAATTACGAGGCGTGTTCTTATATTGAAAGTCATTTGTATGTTAGAATAGACAGTACATGGGTCCGGCTTTCGATTAATAAATATATATTATGTAATTCGAATATTTAACGATGATATATTACTTTCTTGAGCCTCGATCCTTGATGATACAATTTTTATATTACATCTACTTGTATATATTGTAAAAGCATTACTATTTATACTGAGAATGTTGTTTTCCTATATTCACTACAGATGTATTTTTCGGTTTCCATTTTTTGTTCCCCTTTAAGTTAATTACTGGGGCTGGTGGGAGTGGTGTGTTGGTGAGGTATCCTAGGCTGGTCTGACCCACTTGCCACACCCACACCTACACCTACACCTACACCTTCACCTTCCACACCCACAGCTTCCACACTTTCATCCACAGCATCCACATACGCCTTCCTCTAGACATTCATCCACATCTATATCCACAGCATCCACACTTTCATCCATAACCGCAGCCACATTGTCCACACCTTATCCACATCACCATCCACATTATCATTATCATCCATCCACTACTTCCTCTGTTCATAATATTCACACCAATAATTACAGCGTCTACACTTTTATGATTGCAAACAACCTCATTTACAATATTCACAACAAACAAACACCTTCACTTTCAGTAACCACCAACCAAATATTACACACACACACAAGCACACAATCACACACGCACACAAACACACACACACACACACACACACACACACACACACACACACACACACACACACACACACACACTCACACTCACACTCACACTCACACTCACTCTCCCACCCACCCTGAAGGCTCCTGCACCACCACCACTCCACGACGCCCTTCTCCCCAAGACAAGTCAATCTCTCCAGGACCCAAACACCCAAAGTCCATGTCTTCTCCTCTTCTTCTAGTCGTATCCACCCACACCTGCCACCCTTCCTTCCCCACCTGAGGTCTCCCTGGTCTGGTGGTGGTGGTGGTGGTGGGGTAAAGTGGATGAGGGAGATCAATTGTGTATCGCCTCACCATTGCCACGCCCCTCACTGAGCCAGGTGGTACTATGCTATGTTGTGCTGCACCGTTGTGGGGTTTACTTATTTGTGTATGTTGGATATATTATAATTTTGGGTGTACTTTCATGCACTTATTTTCATATTTTGATGTATTTTAAATGTGTGTGTTTGTGTGTCTGTGTGTGTGCGTGTGTATGTGTCTGTGTGTGTATATGTCTGTGTCTGTGTCTGTGTCTGTGAGTGTATGTGTCTGTGTGTTTTTGTTTTTGTGCCTGTGTCTGTGTCTGTGTGTGTACTTAAAAGGCAACCAATTTGGCCTGTAGTCGTAAAATCCAGAGTTGAGCCATCCTCTTTTATTTCAGCATTGTGAGGGTTGGTGGTGGGAGTTCTCGAATATATATATAACCTACGTACGGTATATGAATAAAGAAAGGTTGTTGCCTGATTATGAAATGCGTTACATCCGAGCTACTCGTCCTGTTGGTTACTGCTTCCGTAGTTTTTTTTTTTTTTTTGTACTGTAGTTATATAAAAGGCAAGTAATTCTCCTAAAATAACTGATTGTCTCAAATGTGTAAGGATAATCCAATACGCATTTATAATTATGATAGTTATACTACAATCACTACTTTGAACTAAAAATTAATTACACATCACATTATATATTTCAGAATGAGAAAGTAAAGAAATCAGTATAAAGTATGTGTCATTACGCGATATACACAAACAGTTCTCAGTAAATCAAACCCACCTTGCATCCCAAGAATAAAGAAAATGTGTAGTATATAATTATAAGCAATACACATCCGATATCAACAAGCTGTAGTGATGTGTGTAGAAGTGGTTGTATTAGTGATGCTTGTGGTGGGGTGGTGATGGATAGTGATGCAGATTAGTTGTGGTGGTGACTTGGTTAATTAAATGAGGATGGTAATAGTGGTGGTGATGTTTGGTTGATGGTGGTGATGTTTGGTTGTAATGAGTGACTGTGGTTAGGTGAGGAGGGTGATAAGTGATAAGTCAGTGATAAGGGTGATGGTGATGATGTTGGTTAGTGGTAATGGTGATGATGATGTTGGTTAGTGGTAAATGGTGATGATGATGATGGTTAGTGGTAAATGGTGATGATGATGATGGTTAATGGTAGTTATGATGGTGCCAATGGTTTCCAGTGAAGGTAACAATTATTTTTGTTAATTAAACGAAAGTGATGATGATGATAATTATGTTATTGAAATGTAGTTAATGTGTGAATTATGACTGTTTTCTTTATATATTAGGATGGTGTGGTGAATATTGTTAATGTTGGAGCTGGTGCTGGTGGCGGCGGTACGAGTGACGGTAATTGTGCAAAGGGACTGATTAATGTCTCACAGGGGTGTATGTGGGTTGAAGGCAAGGCTACCTTCATTAGATCTTACACACACACACACACACACACACACACACACACACACACACACACACACACACACACACACACACACACACACACACACACACACAAACAAACACACGCACACACACATATATACACACACACACACACAACACACACACACACACACAACACACACACACACACACACACACATTAACACTTCCAAAACACCGAGAAAGCACACGGTAAAATATCACTACCCAAAGTTTCAGGGCACATTCATTCAGTAGTTTGTAAATCCTACAAGTGGAACGAGAACTACGGTACTGAGCGCCACGAACAGTACCTCATGGAGTTGTGATCTTTATACCCGACTATAGAGTGACTGGTGTTTTAGGGAAGGGGGACGTCTGTGGAGTGGCCTGCCGGAGTAGGTTAGTGGTGTGGTACAACGTGTATTTCGGGATGTTGAGCGTGTTGTGGCTTCCCTGGGTGTGTAGTGTGGTGGTGTTGTGTGATTGGCGTTGTGTTGTGATGAGTGAGAGGTGTAGCGTGCGTTATTTGTACCAGTGTGTTGCTTTGTGAGTTTGTTTTGGTTTTGACTGAAGGGACGTGGGATGATCAGCTGTACAATATTATGGTTGTGGAAGTTTTATTTGTGGGTCTTGTTTATATTTGAAAAGGGATTTCAGTATATTGTTAAAGGTTCGTGTTGTATAGTGGTGTATGATGAGGGAAGTCGTGCTGGTAAGGTAATAAGTGTAACATAATTGTTATTTTAATTGAGTTGTTGTATGTGTTGAAATCAAGGTAATGCGGATGTCAGGGCGACGCTCAACACTATCGACCACCGCAGTCAGTGGTCATGACTCCATGAGGTCTGCCCTGCCACCCAATGGAAGGGCTGGGCGGGTGGCGGCCAGGGACGGTGGGAACAGTGTAAGAATGGCAAAAGGCAGGGTAAGACCGGGCGAGGGATGGATGGATGGATGGGGATGGGCATAAATGGGTACGGGTACTCACCAGGTCGATGAGTTGTGAAAGCCTGAGTTTCATCCAGACGGTGATTTTGTCGGTGTTGTTCTGGACGGGCCTGATGAGTCTGTTGTAGGAGCTGAGCAGGTCATCGTACAGCCGCCTAGCGTCTGGGTTTGCTAGGCACGTGGGCGCCAGCACGGCCACCGCCAGCCACGCCAGCATCCAGCCCGGGGCGGGGCGGGGCGCCAGGGTGTGGGCACAGCCGGGGGCGGCCGGGGCAGCTCGGGTCATGGCAGTCACGTGGGTGGCGCGCAGGCGCACTCTTTACCAGCGTCACTACGGGTCAACCCGCATGGTAGTGTTCACCACAACACTCGGTAGATCCTGGGTGCCGGCGGCGACCGCACTTGTGCACGTAAATGGTCGTCACGCAAAAATACGGGCGGGGGGGTGAGGTAAGCGGGAGGGGAGCACACACAACCCGTGCACCCGGCCCGGCGGTCTGGCCAACACTGAGCCACCACTGGCACACTGCTGCCCTTCTCCCGCCTCCCTCCCTCCCACTGTCCCTGCTGCTACTCCACCTGCCGCACCCGCATTCACCCTGCCCGCAGAACTACCCCTGACACATGTAACACTTGACCCTGTCATTATAACCTGTCAATCTTGTGGTAATCCTGGCACTGGTATAGTCACGCTTTACCACGGCTGCTCACTTGACAGACATTTTAGTGAGTGCTCTTTTCTGGCTGGCAGAGACTGAAGGGGGACTTGTTCATTCTCCAACTCTCTTCACACTCACACTTACCCACACTCACCCTCATTTATAACTATTACTATAATACTTGAAGTTACGACAACACAGACCACGTCATAGAGGCACCTCACGTTATTAAGTCACCTCACTATGTCGTCCAAATAACAGTTAATCTACACCGCATGTTAGCTCTCGTCACCATAATCCTTATATAACTATATAACACCACATTACAAATTTTAGTTATTGTCGTTAACCCACGCTACAGTAAATCCAAGTTACATTCATATCACTCTTGTAAAACTAAGTTATCTATTATCACTCCGTCATCAAACGTTACCAAATAATGAGATGCTCCCTAGTCAGCAATCTCCTGTCGTTCCCAAGCTGCTACTGATGAGACTCTGGTCAAAATATACTAGAGTCTATAGTCTAGACTAGACTCTCGACAATATAATTATGTAGTTAATGAAATCTGGCGGGACAACCCCATAGACTACTGAGGGATGATGCAGGACAAAAAGTCTTGGGGATACTAGTACCACGATTCACAAGTGTTTCATATTTAGTATAGGTCGATTAAAAAAAAATATTGTGATTATTTACCCTTTACATTACTGACTCGCCTTCTTGAGTACTTCCTTTCTTGAGGATTGTTGGTGGTGTCGCAGAAAACGGTTCGCATAAATGACCTAAGTGTGCGTTCCTCAGCTTTTTATCAGGATGTGTCTTTCATTTGGAGGTAAAATTAAGATGGGTGAACCAGAGTAAAGAGTTTATATATGATGATTTTTTTCATTTAATGTTTTAATGTGCCGAAGATATGAATATTCCGCATCTGTCTCGTGAAGTCTAAATTGATTCTTCATGAATTCATGTTACTTCGATGAAGAGGCAGTGTTGCATCGTAGGTGTAGATGCAAGTATGAATGTTCCCGGCCTAAATACTTTATACCTGGCGGGTCCAATTCAGAGGGAAGGTGGATATGCTGTAGTGGTGAATTGGAAGCAGACACACATACAGACAGAGGTACAGTGACAGAGAGAGGGGGGAGAAGAGGACAGATCACCTTTCTGATTGATGAATAACTATAACAACAAATGGTCAAGTACCGGTAGCTGAATATCCAAAAATATATATATGTATGTATGTATATAATATTCACGAGTCCTTTGGTCCATGGAATTTATAGCTTTGCGTGGCAATACTATGTGACTCAAAATTACAGGTAGTCAGATTAGGTTACATTATACCTTAGCTCAACTGGGGTTAAGGTAAACGAAAGTAAGTATTGTGAACATGATGGGAAGGGAAAACGGTGGTGCTTCCCCATACCATGATAAACTTGGGTGTAATGTATCCCAGTGCCTCCAGTTCCCTTCACCTATACTTCCTCTACTTGGATGTGTTCTTAATGTTATATATCTAGATTGTCAATTATGTAACTGCTTATCAACTTAACTAAGCTTGATTAATTTTATCTTTTTAACTTTTAATTTAGCTACATTCAGATTACTCTAACATTTACCAACTCTGAGTATCTATATAAATTCATTTTGAACCGACTTTTCCATACTTCTATATTAGTTATGAATCAATTAACTTTATTATAATTAAATTACCATTACTTTGCCGACGGAGGCTCTCCAGGAAAGAAATTACCCTTATCTGAGAAAAGAGGGCATGGAGTAAGAGGAGGAGGAGGAGGAGGAGGAGGAGGAGGAAGAGGAAGAGGAGGAGGCGGAAGGTAATATGAAGGGAAGACGGAGAAGTTGGATGGAAGTGGTGTGGACGAGGAGGAGAGAAAAGTGATGCAGAAGAAAATGGGAACCAAACTGAAGGAGACAGACTGTAGAGACAGAGACTGTAGAGAGACAGAGACTGTAGAGAGACAGAGACTGTAGAGAGACAGAGACTGTAGAGAGACAGAGACTGTAGAGAGACAGAGACTGTAGAGAGACAGAGACTGTAGAGAGACAGAGACTGTAGAGAGACAGACACAGAGAGACAGACACAGAGATACAGAGAGACAGACACAGAGAGACAGAGACGTAACATGGAAGATGATAGTGATTATAGAGCGGGAAGACGAAGAGAACTAGAATTGAGCTGGTGGAGAAGTATTGGACGAAATGTTTGAAATAGAGACGTGGTGTGGGAGAGAGATGAGAGCTGGAGGAAAGGAGAGCAATGGTGGAGCGTTAGCCTGGTGGACACATTTCACAGTATTTTCCGTGAGGTAACAACAACACAATAACAAGTTTTTCATAGTCTGAATTTGGCGACCGATAGTAAAATTAATGTTTATATTGAAACGCTCAAGGCAGTAGAAAAGTGTTTAAGGTTTAACAATAGAAGTAAGAGCATTTAGTTTTCAAATGTCATGGGATGAAGCTTACAACTAGGTATGTAAAGTTACTGAAAATGTGAAGTGTAAAATAACATAGGAAATTGTTATTGAGGGGAAAAGGTCAAATTCAAAGAGAGTTTGAGACACAGGAAATTATGCGAACTATAAGATGGATCAGCAAAAGGTTTAAAGATAGCTATGAAAGTAGACAACTTCCCGTGGAGGAAATTTTACCTACACATTGAAGTTTTATAGGGAATATGTCCTCCTTAGTAGCCTCAAGGTCTACTTACAGAACAATTAACTGTTTGTAAATTTCCTTGTATTTTGACTCCCATTTTCAGTAGTTTGTAATTTCATATCACATGTGAGAATTCTTACTAATTTTAAGAACAGTCAAGGTATCTTTGTGAACAACATTATAAACGTAACTAAATCAAACTCCGTAAATTGAGCCACAAAACAGAAAATAGCATCAGCCATTATCAGGAGGTAATTAGGAGAAACATCCCCTTCGATGCAAAATGGGCAAGAGAAATTAACGTAACGAGTCAGATTTCCGAGAATGCACAGCTGCCATTCTTTGTTCTGCCTGTCATGCTGTCCTCGTGTCAAAGCTGCCAGGGGACAAAAATCTCACACACACGCACGCAGGAAAAAAAAAAGTAAAAAAAAAAAAAAAAAAAAGTGGTGCGGAGAGTTGAGCCTTTATCACCTCCCACATCCCATGGTTCACCGGAAACCTTTTCATTGTACGGTTAGAGACAATGCCGAGTGGTACAGTATTATTATATGTGCCAACAAAATAATTTTCCTAATAATATGTGATAATGTTGATAGGTTATGCAATCAACCGACTTTGGTGTTGTATTCTCTCGCTGTATTGATTGTTTTAGCCGATTTTCATATTCGTAAGAACAAAATGACAAATGGGAGGGTTAGTATTATAATCTTGTCTGTATATTCTTCCATAAAATTTAACTCTGCTAATGGAATACAAATGGGAATGGTGCAGTGTTCCTTTAGTTCCTACATCTTTCACCTTTTCCTTTACCATTCTTTTCTGAAGGTAATAGGATGTATAGCAAGTGATTCGGTATTCATGGGTCTTCCTTTGACAAAGTTGTTATTTATAAGATGTAAAAATAGCCGTAACCATAGTCTGATGAATAATATATCTAGTCAATTTAGACTTTCACTTACTATTGCTCCATCTACCCACTGTTCAAACTCACTATTTGTCTCCATTTTATTAGCTGCCTTATGCTATATAGGACTTTATTTACAGCGTTTCTACCTTCCTCGAGTCAATCATTGGAAAGATACAGGTACTGTAATAGAAACAGAAACACTGTTATTAGAATATGTAGATAGCCACCTTGTATCTGTAACGTTTCTCACATTGTTCAATGATAATAGAGAAATTTAGTTAATGTTGTGTGACAAAATACATATTACCAGCAATTAATAGCGTGCAGGAGCGCTGTAGCATACATATTTCATATCGTGAATAAACGTTCCCTCTGCATAGTCGGTGAGATAATGAGTTCACCCAGAAACAGGCAAGATAAATGTACCGTCAGCATCCATCGTTTCGTACTGATAATACTACATAATATTATACATCAGATTTTAAATTGAGATTATTGATCACTATCACGGCTCTCACTGGTCGAAAATTCATCCAGTCTACTTGAGGTCTTTTGAGTAGTACGAACCATTGAATTTTTTGCCTGTTATCGCTCCTTTGGCTTCATATTTCTTTATCTCTTTTGCTGTGTCGACATCTTAGCTGAACTACATGTATGATTTCTTACATTTCTTTTAATGCTCAATGTAATATGTTGTCTTTTTTCCTGCCATATTTTTATTTCATCTATTCTATAATAAAATACGGTTGAGTTGAAGGGAGTGAGTGGGAGGTGGATAAAGAAACTCAGTATATCCTCTTTAGTTTCTTGCTGATTAATGAGCTTTGGTGCTTTTTTTTTTTATAGAATTCGGACCACACCTCCCCTTTACTCGATAAGTGGTGTGTAATCTGTGACTATAATCTACGTAAATCTCTCTCTCTATATATAAATATCCACTACTCACTCACTCGCTCCCCCGCCACCTCTCACACATGTTGGTCTTTCAGCCGTGTACTATCAGAGACAAAAGTCGTGTCGCTGTATTATCTGATGATTTGATGATATAATTCGTGAAAATGATTGAAAGCCCCATAAGAGTAATGTTCGTTCCCTGTTTGGTTGGCCCATATAATTTCACTAATTTTCACGACACGAGTTTTGTCTTTGATAGTACAGTTAATAATCTATGGTGCATAACTACAGCAATTGGTCTGTAATATTGGTTTTTAAGATTCAGTTTCAATGGCTCACTTTTATTCGCCTGTTGCAGGACTGTTGACTTTGACTGTACGTTGTCATCTGTTGCCGCTGTGGCTGGTGGCGCTCGTCGTTGCTGCCTGCGTCCTTGTGCAACTTTTCACTCTTTTCCTTTGGGTGCGATTTACTTGTGTCCGTTTGTTTTGTGTCGAGTGTCTGTGTACTAAACCAGAATCCGACTGAATCAAACTCTGCTGGAAGTCAGTCAGTCAGTCAGTCAGTCAGTCAGTCAGTCACAGAGTCAATCAATCACCCAGTCAATCCATTATCCCTCTACAGCGACATTTTATCAGTGTGGGGATGTTTTTTTTTTTATCATATTCAAATTCCCACCACCTAACTAGCATCCCTGATACATGGGGAGTCTATTTCCTCCAGTGAATCCCACAGAAACCAGTGATGAAGACTCCAGAAACAGATCATATACCGAATATGTATCTTTGTTAGAAACTGGATTAATTTACTATGTCAATCATGTATTCAGACAAAGGGATATATTATGTGATGTAAAGAGCGTGTAATGTCGCGCCGCTCATACATTCCTAAATTCAGTTACCTAAACAAGTAGATGAACAGTTTATTACGGTATTGGGAGTTTATGGTCAGGCAGTTCGTGTGTTCCTAAATCTCTTTACTACTGTCCGAATCCTTGCTCCAGCACCGAAAGAAACGTATCCAGTTGTGAAAGATAGTGTGTAACTTTCTAAATCCTGTTGCCTTACCGTCCAAATCCCTAGTCCAGGACTCAAAGGGATATATATATATATATAGGACCGGAGAAAAATGAGTCAGGCTTCCCAGTGGCGACACGTACCACCATTCTAGGACACGGGTTAACAACACACACGAAAAACTGTTGAGCCGTGTTGTGGCCAAACTTAGTGGGGATCGGGGTTTTGCTGGGCTGGCTGGCTGGCTGTGTGGTGGGGAAGGGAAGGGGTCATGTGGTGAGGTGGAAGTGGGGTCGGGGTGGTGAGGAGGAATTGGGGTTAGAGGGGTGGGGAAGGATTGGGGTCAAGTGGTGAATAAGAATTGAGGTCAGGGTGGTGGGAAGTGAGGTCAGTGTGGTGTGATGTGGGTTCAGGGTGGTGGGGAAGGATTGGGGTCATCTGGTGAGTATGAAGTAGGGTCAGGGTGTTGAGGAGGAAGTGGGGTCATTGTGTTGGGGAAGAGGCTGGATCAGGGTAATGGGGAAAGATTGGGTTTAGGTTGTGAAGAGTTAATGGGATCAATATGTTGGGGAAGTAGTGGGGAAAAAGTGGGGTGAATTGGTGAGGAGGTATTGGGGTCAGGGTGTTGGGGAAGGAAAAGAAAAGTGGGAGAGGATTGGGTCACGTATCATCCTCAGATGGCCAGATTTAAGTTTGGTGTGTGCGTTGTTGTGTGTTGTTTCGGTTTGTTTGCTTGAGCGCTCCAGCTTAAGTGTGTGTTTCTCTTTGTGTAAACTGCTGTATTTGTTGGAATGAATGGTTGTGTTTCGGAGTGTGTGTTTATTGTGCTTGATGCAACCTGAGAGTATCGACAGGGATATATAATTGGTGTTCAAAGTGGTCAGTGGTTGCCTTAATAATATCGAATCTATAGTGATACGTATATATATTATTTAAATACTGTATTTATCACGACGGTATCTCTCGCCAGAATTATGATTAAGAATACAAGTGGGAGTTCCATGCCTAATATATCATAGTTTCATTATAGTCTGAAATGTATTAAACTCTGTATTTGAGCATTACGTTGAAATCAGGGCAGTATTATATATAATTGTCAAGCTGGTAATGGCCAAAAAGCTGATTAGTTTTTGGGACCTACAAAGTAATTACACCAACAGATGGATTATTATACATCCACCCATGCCTCTCTCTCCATTAATCAAGCTCCAGTATTTTTGTATGGGTGTTGTGACAAAGTAAATGTCTGACGCTCATTACAGTAGGCCCTGGTTATATAATGGATACACGTTCCATTAAACCCAGTGTACTGTACAAGGAACGCTTCATCAGCAGGATATAAAATACGGTAGTTTTGACGAGATCGTGTGCGAAATTAATGACTTGTTGCAAGAAGATAATTATGTATCAATTATATACATCTTAACTATAGTAATCTCACCCTCTACGCGGGTCTAGTTGACTATAGGCTCTCCAGGTAGCCCATTGAATACTCGTTACAGTAATCCTTCTTTACAACAGTTGCCTCCGCCCCGCCCAGCCCATATAGTGTTCCTGAAAATAAATTGAACCCAGTTCGTAAAAAGAGTAATCCCTCTGTATGTTAACCCAGACAGACAACGTTTTAACAGAATTCCAAGGTACAGTGAAGAACTCCTCTACCCAATTAGTCTTGATAAAAACACACCATCTTGGAGCAGTGGTCGACAATAATTACATTTTCCCCAAGTTCTCATTTCCCCTCCCGTCTTAGCCCTGATGGAGTTCGAGAGTCTTTGGGTGAAAAATTAACTGTTGGTAAATATAATGAGAATGCCAGACCTAGGAAATAATTATATAATATATAGTGCAGCACATTCCCATTTCAAGGATGACACGTTAGGGCAGTTTTATGTTGGCCGTCAGTGATTCATTGTAGTTTTAATTGTATTTCATATTTGATACTTTATTTTCATTTTAGGCTTTCAGTGTGTTTAATTATGTGAGTGTGCACAGACCTCAACACGCAAACCTCTTCTATTATTATACTGACTGGTGAATTTTCTTTTAATTTGGCAAGTTGTTTTAATTCAGTTGAAGTTGGATTACTGTATTGAGTTCAGTATAGATATGTAGGGCCACTAAGAAATTATTTATTTAACTTTAATATGCATATAAAACTTTTTTCCATATAACCTACTGTAAAAGGTGAATTTCTGTAGACATGTCACGTTCCAGTTAATAATAGTTACTGATCAAATATTTCAGTGCTTGTCTATGTATATTTGGTGGTCTTATTCAATCGAAATATTAAATTGCTAGGTACTTGAGAATACTTAGGAATACAGTAGCGGCAATATCCTTACTCGTAGACTTGCGTTACCTCTGTATTTCTTCATTGATTATAATATTTTAGTCATATTGAAGTACTTACCACTCAGAAATATCAGAGAACACACTAACAGCTGTTCGTGTGTGTGTGTGAGGTGTGAGTGTGTGTGAGGTGTGAGTGTGTGTGTGAGAATGTGTGTAAGAGAGAGAGAGTGTGTGTATGAGTGTGAGTGTGTGTGTAAAAGAGAGAGTGTGTGAGAGACAGTGAGTGTGTGTGTGAATGAGTGTTTGTTTGTATGAGAGAGAGAGAGAGAGAGTGTGTGTGTGTGTGTGTGTGTGTGTGTGTGTGTGTGTGTGTATGTGTATGTGTGTAGTTAGTTACTGCTCACCACACCCAGGAAAGCCCAAGCTGTACCCCCCCCCCCCCACCAGCCAACTCGTAAACTCCAATCCACCACCCCATCCAAGGCTTACCTGACCAACTTAACCTAAATAAATGTGTCCTACCCCAACTGTTATGACCTGACCGGTTCTAATATGACCCTCATTTTTCGTGTTCTGGAATAGGCCTGGTGCAGATGGTGGGTTAAGTGAAGGTGGGTTGCGAGGAAGGATATATAGCTACGGAGGAGGCTATGCTATTTCTAAGGGATTATCTGATTTTACTTTAATTATGAGAGGCTAAACGTTTGTCACTTGTATATTTTCCCCACCTTTTTATATTCTCATTCTGGGTTTCTGGGTTTTATACTTTGCTGCTGTATATTTTGCAATGCACTCGAATCTGATCTGACCACGTATGATCCGAAAATATGAGATGGAGAACGGAAATAGGCTAGAATGTAGCTAGTGTGAAAGAACATTAAAATCGAGGGGCTTTGTGATGGTTGAGGTTAAAAAGGGAAGGATGGTGTGAGGAATGAGTTGGTGTCGGCCTGTGACGTGAGGGATCCACAGCTTTCATCCAGAGACACCGGTAGGACACGTGAAGAAGCAGGGAAACATTACGGAGAGAGATTGTTTTGTAACTAGTCCTGGCAGGGAGGGGCAATTGAGACATGATGACGACAGAGCAGAGATGGATGTGGTGATGAAGAGGGTTGGTTGTTGTGGTGATGGTGGTGGTGATGATGATGATGTTGGAATGTTGGAGATGATATGATGCTGTTGTGGTGATGATGTTGTGGTGGTGATGATTGCTGTGATGCTGGAATGGTGGAGATGATGGTGTTGACGCTGGAATGGTGGAAAGTGTAAAAGCGTTTCATGGAAATGGTTGGGAGTTGGATAAGAGTGATGGCACAGAATTATAATGTTAGAATATTAAGAAAATGGTGAGGAAAATACAACAAAACAATATGATGATCAACTTCAGAAGGAAATTAATCCCAACGTGTAAACCCAAACCAACTTTATCTACGAATTAAACACCAACCCTGACAATTTGTAGCACTATAATGAGATATAATTAGATCCGAGATAAATGAGGTTAAATAACGGGGGAGGGACACCGTGGACACTGGACCACTAAATGTCAAATAAAATGAACCGGGTGTAATTAAACCGTAAAATTAGCGACAAAAATACGGCTTGCGAGTCCCACACACCTCGTATCTTTCCTCTTTTTTCTCTCTCTCTATCTCTCTATCTCTATCTCTCTATCTCTAGCTCTCTCTCTTTCATTCTCTCTCTCTCTTTCTCTCTCTCTCAGTAATTATGAACAATCACCAGTCCCTCTAGTGTCACTTATATTTCTCGCCGCATATAAACAACAGCCTTAACCTAAAATAAACTTTATCTTTCGAGGTGATCTATTTAGAGTTGACATACAATGTTCTATTGAGATTCCAGTATGACTTTAACTCCACGCGGCCCGTATCGAATTATCGACCCAACAAATGCCATCCTAGAGAAGTACAGCCGTGCCAAGCTCTGCCCAAGTTGAATTCTAAATACGACTTGATAATGACCACCACCACCACCACAGACAAAAGTGGTTTCCCCTGAATATGTCAGATCAAATTAAAGTCATCAGTTTTGCGGTTCTGATGGTGTGATTGTTTGAGGAGATTCGTGTCGGTGACTTTTTTGGAGGACAACTGATTTGATTCCTTATAACAGTGCAAGGAAACGGGACCAGATTAGCATAAATAATGGTGGTGGCTTGTTGATTGGAATAGTTTGGAGGAATCAGTTACACCAGATTTAGCAACACCGACCTTCCCCTTAACCTTCCTTCTGAGTGTTGGTGTGGAAGGTATTGGTGTTTGTAAGGAATTGACCCTATACTTGTTTTGTTGTGAGGATTATAGACTGGTGATGTGCTTGGGCTCGAAATACCAGGCTGTGCTCTCTTATCTTTCTATACCAGACCCTTTTTTTGCTCACTGTCTCTATTTCACTATATTTACCTTTCATTTTCTCTTATTACCACCTTTCAGTAACACATAGAAGTGGCCTGTATTAGTCAAAATCAAAATACACTGCCAGTTGTCACCACTTTAAACAAATTTATTAATACCCTTTTGTTGGCAGTGTTTATATCAATAATGAATGAAACTATATGGAGTTTTTTTTTAAATAATGCATCACTATTATAACACTGCCAGTCAGAAAGTTATGTTCTGTCAGTCACTATAGCCCAAATGAGGTCATGCTGTGAGAGTGACAAACAGCTATCATTACACACTGTCTCGTTGTTGTTGTTGTTGTTGTTGTTTTTGTCGTCAGTAAATGAGTTGCATACTGCACTGTAATTTTTGTACCTTTGTCCGTATATCATTTAAGGTCGTTATATAGAGATTAATCACGCTGGCATTTCCATATATTTCATGTTTATCTGCCTGTATTTTCAATTGGCATTTATTTTAGGTTTAAAGGATTTTTATCACATTTTACATTAAGTTGGGCATTATTGAATTATGATTTATTTGTCCGTTCAATCTCTGCCCCCATTTTATTATACCGGTATATGTATTTTTTTTTTTTTTGTAAGGGACTCTGTACAGTGCGGCTGGCGAACATGAGCATTTTGAAGTCTGCCTGTCAGTCTGTCAATTCAGGTGTCAGCGGCTCTGTCATTTCACGTGTCACCGCCCCATAAACCAACCCATTTTTCTACCACCCTTTTTCACCCTGTGCTCACGTTCCCTCTATCTGTCTGTCTGTCTCCCTTTATCTGTCTGTCTGTCTCTTTCTACTTGTGTTCGTCCCTTTCTCTACTTATCCTTTCTGTTCAATTATCTATCTATCTACCTGTGCTCAACCTTCTCTCTACATATCCTTGCATCTGTCTACCTATCTGTTCTTTTATCTATCTACCAACCTGTGTTCATCTGTCTATTTATCTGTTTGAATGAGCATATTTTAAAACTGATGCAAATAAGAATCAAGGTGGGCTTCATTGAAAGCTTTGATGGAAAAAGAGGAGGAGCTGGAGTAAATGGAGGAGGAGGAGGAGGGGGGAGGAAAGGAAGGATATCTAATGAGAAAAAATATAGCGTATAGATTTCTTTATATATTCGTTCCAATTTGTTAGTATATATAAATATTGAATTATGCCTCTAGCAAAAAATTTAGTCTGATTAGCTTTTCATACCCATCATGACACAACGCTTCTGTAGGTAAGTGTTTCGTCACTCGAGATCAGAAGGGTATTGCAATCTCTTAGCTCAGAAAAAATACCTGGGTGGCAAAGCAGCGTGAATATAAAAGATCCAAGAACTACAAACGTCTACCCAGAAAAACATATAAAGAGTGAGGAAGACGACTGCTGCTGCTGCTGCTGATGTTAACTTTTGATTACCTAGGAAGTCTTCTCCTTTTTTCACCTTTGAATTAACTTCGAAGGAAAAATAATAGAAATGGAAAAGTTTGATGCAGGGAGGATGAGGATGAGGATGAGGATGAGGAAGAGGAGTAGGAGGAGGAGGAGGAGGAGGAAGAGGAGGAGTGGGAGAGGGAGGGGAGGAGGTAGAGAAAGAGAAACATGAAGTGAAAACGTAATCAATGTATCACAGGATCTTGTTATTTATTAATCACTATGATATTGAAGATGAGATTATATTGTTACCTTCATAAACAGTATTGACAGACAGGTGTGTGTTCATTCATCTTTACTTGTTTGTTTGTTTATTTTTTTGTTTGTTGGTTAGTGAACAATTCTATAGATTTAGAACCTATTTTTTTTAGAACTCAATGGTTTCTTTTTATTGGCCAGTTTGTTATCCATCACCTCTTTTCCCATTTTCTTAGAACTGAATGGAACACTCAGGGGTTTAGGTGTCCATGAGAGTGCAGTTATGTTCAAACTTGACAAAATATCCCCTCCTCTCAAGTGTAAAGTAAAGTGTAAAACCTCCACCTCAAGTGGTAGGTAAAGTGTAAAACCTCCCCCTCAAGTGGTAGGTAAAGTGTAAAACCTCCCCCTCAAGTGGTAGGTAAAGTGTAAAACCTCCCCCTTAAGTGGTAGGTAAAGTGTAAAACCTCCCCCTCAAGTGGTAGGTAAAGTGTAAAACCTCCCCCTCAAGTGGTAGGTAAAGTGTCAACCTTGGTCCGGCGAGCCACTTCAATCTTCGATATAAGCCTCACTTCACCAGCAGTAAAGATAACCAACACTTTCCTTCCTTTTCGTTTTACGTCTAGTCTTCATTTTTCACCTTTTTCATCTTCGTATAACTTTTATTTTTTCCCTCGTCGTTTTCATATTTGTTACCGTCCTCTTCCTGCTAGTCTTTCGCTTCCTCTTCATATTCCTCTTTTAATCCTTCTTTTAAACATCCTTCTGATTTCCTCCTTCCCCTACCTTCTCTTCACCCATTCATTCCTCCTTTGGCTCTTCTACCTGCTCTGTTTATACTTCAGCTCCCACCTCCGTATTCCTCCTTTTGCCCTCCTACCTGCTCTGTTTATACTTCAGCTCCCACTCCCCCTTCCTCCTAAACTAGTTCCAACAGAGCAATTATACCCAAGAAGCCCTGAGTGGAGAAGAGCAGAAGTGAGAGGGAGCCAACTCAACTTAGATTACCTGGCATGTAAAGATGATGATGGACGGAAGGGTAGAGAGGAACACAGACTTGGTAATGATGGAGGGAGGGGGAAGGGGATGCCCTGAGTAGAAACTTTGTAAAGGCTGTGAGAGAATACCTAAACGGGACTATCAGATGAGTGGTAGGTATATGGGAGAAGAAGGAGAACTGATGGTGAACGCGAGAAAGGTGTCTAAGATTTTGTGATGAGTAGGCTAACTAAAAATTTCCATACACGTCCGACTTCTACGTATAATATGAATGTGATTTTCAAATGTCCACAGTAGTTTGAATGTTGGTTCTTGAAAGTGTCCTGTTGTTTCCTCGGATATTAATATTTTCACTCTCAGCTCCGTCCTATATTCACCAACTCATCCAGGTCCCCTCAGTTTGATCTCTGGTCATTACATTACCTTTATCCAGCACCTCCTCTCCTTCCCTCCCCTTGGCCTCTCTCAGCCCCCTGTATGTATAAGAGTCTCCCAAAGTCCTCTCCTCGTGTCTCCTTTGTATCAGATCTCTAATATCCGTAACTCCTTCCGTCCCCCAACACACACTTCACAGCACAACCCTCCAGGATTCAATTAATCTCTCCTCTAGCACCGCTCTCTCCTCTGCTCCACCTTCCAACCCTTTGTAACCCGCCGTCTCCCTCTTTTCTCCCTTTCCATCACTTACGTATAATAATTCTTTCTCCCCTTCAATTCTATGCCCCTAGCTTATCCAGGATTTCCCACCCCTTTCTGTGTCTTGGCGTTCTCTTACATTTCCCTGCCAATTGTATGTCTCCCTTGTCCTCTTTCTACTCCTCCTTGTATCTAATCTCCTCAGAGTTTTCTTCCCCTCTCTGTTTTCGTTTATCTAATCTTCATCATTCGTCACTTGTTCATTATGTTTTTGACACTTTCTCCCATTCCCCTGGTCTCCCAAATGTATCTAGCATAAATATAATTGTCCTGCATCCAATCTTCATATTCTCTGCCATTCTCACCTTCTTTAATCCTACCTTTCCCAATTGCTTCCTTCTTCAATGTGATACCTAATCTTCTATCCCATCTGCTCTTGGGTATTTATCCAATATTTATCTGTCTTTTTTACCCTTGTTTCCCCCAGCTTCCCATTGTCCAATTGCCGTCGCTGCCTTTCCCTTCCCTTCCCTCTTCATTCTCACGCCATTACATCCATACTCTCCCCAATCCACCCCCCGTCCCTCCCCCGCCGTGTTGACACTCACAACACACATCTCTCTCCCTCGACAGTTGCTGACAGAGGCTGAGGTCGACCTTTGTCCCGCCCAAAGTAGCAGCTGTCGTGGGAACGGAGAAGGACAGGTATGGGCAGGGGCAGGGAAATGATAGAGGTAAAGACGGGGGAAGGGAAATGCAGGGAAAGGCAGGGACAGGGGTAGTGAAAGGACAGAGACAAGGGAGGGGAGGGTCAGGGGTAGGAGTAGGGAAAGGGTAGAGACAGAGACAGAGATAATAAGGGGCGGGGACAGGTGCAGGGTAGAGAAAGGGCAGACGAAGGGACAGATAAGGGGCAGGGTCGAAAACGAAGCATCTAATCTTATACGCTTTTATATCAGTGGTATTTTTTTTTATTTTTTGGTTATTTTTCATCGTGTTTTTCGTCCTGTGTGGCCATATGGAGGTTCTGGTGTTGACTTGGGGTTGCTGAATTACTACTTGTTGTGTTTGTAGTATTTGGGGAGATCCTTTATATGTGAGAATATGAGTGTTGTTGCTATGGTTTTATTAGCTAATTCGTGTTTTTATTTATTTTATTTTGTTTGTGTGTGTGATTATTTCTGTCAATTGCTGTGTTTGTTATAGTTCTGATTGTTGTAATGATTTTTTATAATGGTCGAAGTTATCGTTTTATTGATATGGTTGTTGTGATTATGATTTTTTTTTTCTTTTTTTTTTTTTTCTTTTTTTTTACATAGGACTGTCTTTTCGGATGTTGCTGTATTCGAAAACTTTCCAGCAAAAATATGACAGTGAAAGGAAAGCATTATCATAAACAAGAGATCAGAGGAAGAAAAGAGAAAAGGGAAGGGTTAAGGGAGTAATAAGAAATGTGGTGGAAAGTGGAGGAAAGTGGGTGGACAGAGGAGGAAGTAGGTGGGGGTAACACAGGAAGTCATTGTAGTTTGTCGGGCTGGGAAAAAGAGAGAAGAAATAGTGGATAAAGACGATGAAGGAGAAAGAGCAGGAGGGAAGGAATAGAAAGTGATGTTGAGAATATATAGGACCGACAAATTTAATAATTATGGAAAGATAAAATATAAAATGGCAAGAGAAAAAGGAATAGAAAGTTATTTTGAGAAGATATAGAACCGACAAATTTAATAATTATGGAAAGTTAAATATAAAAGGGCAAGAGGGAAGGAATAGAAAGTTATTTTGAAGATATAGAACCGACAAATTTAATAATTATGGAAGGATAAAACAAAAGAGGGAGGGAGGAGAATAAAGTATAGAGAATTAAGGTGAACCGCTAATGAAGGAAAAACATATGGAAAAAGAAAGAGTGAGCAAGGAGGGGTTGATATAAATTAGTGTAGGGGAGATGGAGAAAAGTAAACGAGAGGCGGAAGGTAAAGAATAAAAAATGTAAGCAATCAATTTGTAGAAAATATAGTAAGAGCATGATGCAAAATTGACAAAGTGATTAAATACAGGAATGGGAGAAGGGATGAAAGAATATGTTAAAAGTTTTATTTATGAACTGGATAAGCAAGGGGAGAAGATTATGGAAAAAAAAATGTTGCAAAACGTAAGAAATTGAGGTCAGAGATGGCAACGATATCAGAGTAAGAAAGTAATAATGAATAAGTAGGAAGAGGGAGATATAATACATGAAGGAAGGAGAGGTTATATTATCTGGGAGAGATACGTGTTATAGTAAAGAGGAATTATGGGTTCGAAAAAAAAGTGTGTTTGATATATCAGAATAGTTTGAGGGTTAGGGAGAAAAGTAATTATTATATGGTGGCAGTATGGTACTCTTGGAGGAAAATAGATAAAATTATATGATCGTGTGATGTTTGGATAGGGGGGAGGGAGAGAGAGAATAAAAATAAAGAGTAATAGTAAGCAAAGGAGAAATATCATTATAAAAAAAAAAAAAAATTAACAAAAAATAAAATAAAAAATGTGGAGAGCAACATTTAAGAACATTTTCTCGTGTGTTTCTCCATTCCATTGTTGAAGTAGATCTCTAGGCATACATAGAGGAGGACTGCAGCCGTCGTGATATTCCTTCAGGCATGGGGTTACGTAAAGCAGGTTGGGAAGGGGTGCATAGACAAGAGAAGGGGTGCAGGGTCGTGTTTGTTGCTGTGGTGTCTGTGTTTGTGTTGGGAATGTTTATTTGATTTATCGCCACAGAGTAAGGGTTTCGTCGTCATCTCACTTTGCATCCTAGTACCCATTTGATTCCTGTTAGGTTGATAGATAAATAGATTGATAGGATTGTAGAAAAATGTACATATAAACTCATAGGTGACAGGTGAACGAATAAACTACATTAACATTGTCTGATGTAGGAAAATTATTCGAATATGTGTGAAAAATAACAAAAACAAATGTAAATGTATAGCTACACAGATAGAAAGGGAGAAACTGGAGAAGAGGAAGAGCAAAAACAACGCTAAATGAAGAGGTGGAGGAGGAAGGGGGAAGAGTGGCAAAAGGTAATATAATTAAAGGGAAGGAGAATGAAACAAGGGTCAGCAACAGAGGGAACCAGAGGGAATATTACTGAGAGGAGAGTGTGAGTCAGGGAAGAGGGAATTAGAGAGAGAGAGAGATGGATAGAGAGAGAGAGAGACAGACAGACAGACAGACACAGAGAATATATATATTAAAGGAGAAACAGAGGAAGGGAGAAGAGGGAGGAGGAAGAAATGAACGAAGGATGAGAGAGTGTTAAAGTAGAAAGAGAGGAAGGCGGAGGGGAAGGAGAAAAGAAGCAAGATGAACAGGAAAGAGAAAAATGAAGGCAAAAGTGATTGTGGACTATAAACCTGAAAGATCGGAGAATATATGAAATGCAATACAAGGGGAAGAAATGATAAAAAGAGACGACGATATGAGAATGGAAAATACAAGTCGAACAATAGCAATGAAGGATGGGAAAATTGAAAACTGAACGACCCTGAAAGGAAACGATGCGAAAATACATAACTTGAAAAATTTAATCGGATATTAGAGAGAGGAAAAGATTGCAAAGACGGATGGAGTAAATCATAAAGTACAATTCAAGAACCAGACGAAATAAAACCTCGTATAATAAAAGAAAGAGAAAAGTAAGGTATAAATTGATAGCCATGTGAACGAGATAATTTATATACCGTAGTTGTCAAGAGGTTTAGAAGAGAAGGATGTGAATGTTGATTTTTGTGGAATATGAAAAAGGTCCTCACATTACTAACACATAAGATATATAAGAATTAATCTTAGTATTCCCAGTTATTTCTACCACCATCTTTCTTTCCCTCGACTCACCATCACAATCCTTAGCATTTCACCACGAAGACATGCTCAGAAATTCACGTGAACTAACTTCCAGCCACATACACAAAAGCATGAATTGACACTCAGCTTACCAACAGACGATCCTACCCAAGTGAAGCTGTGGTGGAGCGTGGAACATGTCGACTAATCCGACGTGTTGGGACTGACACACGAGAATGGAGAAATTAATGTTCTCAATCCTCTCAGAGACTGGCCTTGACTCGTATTTCACTCTGGATTATTGGTTTTACTATTTCACTATGATCATTTTATCCTACGCCTCACTCTCTACTCACTTCATTTTTGCCACAGATACGTATTGTTTTACACATCCCTATATGTCGTAAAAATTCATGTGTCGCCCTAAACTTATCGTTTTTATCATAGACATTTCCGTCTCCATACATTTTCAATCTGCTTTACATTCCTCCACCCATACACATCATTCTGCCATACATAGCCCTATAATATAATCATGCCCTTAATCCATACACATCCATGTATGTAACCTGTAACCCTGTCTGTTTTACTTTCCTTTAGTGAGTTAACCATCTGCCATTTTGTTAATGGAAAAGTGGTGACGTGATGAAGAAGAGAGACTTTGTATTACAAGACGTATACATTCAGGATCAAATTTATTGTAATACGTAATATTTGTTAGAGTGAGGAAGAAAGTGAATATGTTCAGTTAGATGTGTCTCAGTTTAGTCACAAGTGTATCTCATCTGGTTTTCTACATATCCTGGTGGGTTAATACTGAAATATTGCTGTAGGAAGGAAACTAGGCTACTGGTATATAATCACAACCAGAAGGTGTTTTTATTTGTAGTCCCCAAATTTTTGCCCAAATAAGAAAAGGAATAGAGTGTAACATTCCTTTACCTGAAATATTTTTCTCATATTTAAAACAATACGTGAGGGACGCAGACTTGGCACCCACTTAGCATATAAGAAGAAGTAGAGAGCGAAGGAGTCCCGTCACGGCCGTTTTAATAAAAGCCACGTCTCATGCAAATTACTTGGCCAAACTTGAGTGAAAATGTGGCCTAGTATGCTTTCCTTCTTTTCTCTTTCATTTACGTTCACCTTTTTTCCGGTCATTATATTTTCTCGTGCTTTTATTTCCCTTCCATTCTCTCTGATTCACTTTCACTCCCTTTCTAGTCTTTCTCGTTACATATTTCTTTGCCAGACTCCATTTCCTCTCTGTATTTCCACGTGTTCTATCCACATTCCGACCATACCTTACCTTCGTTTTTCCTGTCAACCCTTAATTCCTTCTCCCTTTCCTTAACACCTTGTCCCTTCCTTTTCCTCTTACATTGCTTCCTTCTCCATATTCTACCTCTCTTTCCTTAACACTTGTTCCTTTCATTCATATTCTCCCTCCCTTTCCTTAACACCTTTTTCTCTGACATTGCTTCCTTCTCCATATTCTCCCTCCCTGCCCACCTTTCCACCTTCTTCCCGCCGGCCGCTTGTCACTGTGAGGATAAGGCGTCACACACCCAAGGACCACAAACTTCACTAACTGTCCTCAAACTGTTCCCGACCCTATAGTCCCGCTCCTCCTCTTCCTTCCTTCATTCCTTCCCTTTCTTTCTCCACTCCTGCCCTTCCTTCCTTCCTTCCTTCCTTCCTTCCTTCCTTCCTTCCTTCCTTCCTTCCTTCCTTCCTTCCTCCATTCCTTCCCTTTCTTTCTCCACTTCTGCACTTCCTTCCTTCATTAATTCATTCACTCCTCCCCTTCCTTCCTTTCTTCCTTCTCTCATACACTCCTACCCTTTTTATTTTTCCACTCCTACCCTTCCTCCACTCCTTCCTCCATCGTCAACCTCTTCTCCGACTTCCTCCACTTCATCTTTCCATCCCTCTGCCTTTACCTCCGTTTCCACCTCTTCCCTCCTTAAATATCCTTCTCCTTTCCTTAAATATCCTTCTCCTTTCCTTAAATATCCTTCTCCTTTCCTTAAATATCCTTCTCCTTTCCTTAAATATCCTTCTCCTTTCCTTAAATATCCTTCTCCTTTCCTTAAATATCCTTCTCCTTTCCTTAAATATCCTTCTCCTTTCCTTAAATATCCTTCTGCTTTCCTTAAATATCCTTCTCCTTTCCTTAAATATCCTTCTCCTTTCCTTAAATGTGCCTCTCCTTTCCTTAAATATCTTTCTCCTAATCAACCAATATCATCATATAGCCCCTCAACATCCTAACCCTCCTCTCTCTCCAAAATCCTTCTCAATTCAATCTCCTTTTCCTATTCCTACTCCTCATACACATTTTCCTTGTTGTCCTCCAATATTCTGCTCGTTTTTAAGTTTTGTCTTCCCTTTCTTTGTTTACCTTCTCTTCCTCCTGTTCTTCTTCTTCCACCTCCCTCTCCTTTGATGTGGCCAAGGTTAGCATAGCAGGAGTGTGTGGGCCTTAGGGCTGTTATTCTGGTCCCCACGACTGGACCGCTGTTTCGTCCTTGATTTATTAAGATGAGAGAGAGAAAGACTGAATAAGAAAATCAAATCAGAAAAAGAAAGGGGAGAACAAAGACTGAGATAAGATAGACAGACATTCACCCTCGCTCGCTCGCTCGCACTCACGCACGTATATAGACACTCTCACACGAAATTTAATATGCAAATTCTAAAAGGATATGTTAATGACAGCTAGGGTCAGTACAGGAAACCGATTAAACTGTGATGCTTACCAGTGTTGTCTCATGTTAATGTTGTAATAGCGTCGATACAAACTACTAACAACACAGATATACACACACACACCTGGCACACACCAGGTACACACACACAGGGACACACACACAGGAACACACACACAGGAACACAGAGAAACACACACGCACACAGGAACACACACACACCACACACACACACACCACACACACACACACCACACACACACACACCACACACACACACCACACACACGCACCACACACACACACACACCACACACACACACACACCACACACACACACACACCACACACACACACACACACACACACACACACACACACACACACACACACACACACACACACACACACACACAGAATAATTACATACGAGCATATAATAAACATCTTGCTTACACCCACATACGCACGCACAGAGAGAGATAATCACTTTACCGCCCAGCATTCATCCCACTTTTGAGCTTCTAAGGCAGAAACGAAATGCGGACAGTGAGGAGAAAAACCCGAGAGGAGGCAGCAAAGCGAGAGGAAGGAAAAAGCAGACGAAGAAAATGAAGAGAAGGCGGCATGCAGGAGGTGAGTCGCGGAGGAAAGAAAAATAATAATAAACAAAAATACAGGGCAATAAAGCTCGGGCTGAGAAATTAAGGACTGGAGGAATGAAAAGGGAAAAGAGAAAAGAAAGAAATACCCAGAAGATGAAGCAGTCAAGAAATTAAAGTCGAAGGGAAGAATAACTGAGAGAAGCGAAGTAATGAACGCCGAATCTGTGTGTTGGAGCGGAAGACAAGAAATGAGATAGTAAAATGTAAAGCGAGGAGAAGACAGTGAGGGTAGAGGAGGAAGGGGTCAGGGGAGAAGAGTGAAAAGTGAGGGTAGAGGATGGTAAGAGGGAGAAGTGAGGGTAGAGGAGGAAGGGGTCAGGGGGAGAAGAGTGAGATGTGAGGGTAGAGGAAGGTGAGAGGGAGAAGAGTGAGAAGTGAGGGTAGAGGATGGTGAGAGGGAGAAGAGTGAGATTTGAGGGTAGAGGAAGGTGAGAGGGAGAAGAGTGAGAAGTGAGGGTAGAGGAAGAAGAGAGAAGTGAGGGTAGAGGAAGGTGAGAGGGTTAGAGGGAGAAAAGGGCATTTGAGAAGGATACGAGAAGAAAAATAAAATAAAATGTTTGTATGTGTGTGTTAATTAATGAGAGAGAGAGAGAGATAAAATTAATATGTGAAGTGGAGGAGAGGGAGTTAAAGAGAAAAAAATGTAATATAGAGTAATGGAGAGAGGAAAGGAGAAAAGGAGACTGACAATAAATAAAATGTAAAGGTAGAAAGGAAGGAAGTGCACGAGGAGAAGAATGTGTGAAGAATATGATAATAATAATACTTATATAGGCGATGGAAAAGGTGATAATAAATTGTGATAAACTGACCAAAACGATTGAAATGAAAAAAAAAACGATGAAACAGGAGCCAGCATAATTATCTCAGCAGACGACTAAGATCTCGATGGTTATAGAAAAACGAAGACTGAACAACGCCGTGGCGGGGAACTTAATTAGAAGGGGAAACCATCCAGCTGCTGTTAAAATATAAGCAATCAGTATATGAGTTTATTATACTAAATATTATATATACTCTGGTGGTGAAATTGAGAACAAGCACCCTGTCTCTTCATGTATAGTTCTGTTTGTCACTTGATTCAAATAAGATGAAGGCGAAGTTAAACCCATAGATTGTCCCATATCCCCCCCCCACCAAAAATAATAAAAAATACATAGATACATCTCCATCGCATCCAACAGAAGGAAAAAGGAGAACGCCAGATGCAATTAAGTAAAGGATATAAAATGCGTATTACATTTCCCATCAGATGTAGTAGAAATCGAGGAGCCGCCTGCCTCTTCATCTTACCTCCCTTCTCTCCCCCTTTCCTCCCTCCCTCCCTCTCTATCTCTCATATCCTTCTCTCCCTCCCTCCTCTCCTCCTCTCCCTCCCTCCCTCCCTCCCTCCCTCCTTCTCCAATCCCTCAAACATAAAAATAGAGGCAGGGAGATTTAAACCCGCTGCGCCTCACTTCTGGATATTGAAATTAAAGGTGCCTGCCGGAAGCCCTTTACCAGAAGTGCTGCAATTATCCGCGAATTTCAAGAAGGGCAGAGGGAGAGGGAGAGGGACTAAGAATGGCCCACCCACCGGTCTGCATAAACCATCCTGGAAATTTTTTGATGGTGATGATGCCGACCCTGGGGAATGGAAGGGAATGGATGTGGTGTGTTAAGAGTTGAGAAATATAAGTGTGATTGGAGCGAGGAAGAAGAGTGAGTGATTGGTTGGGGCGAGGAAGGAGAGTGATTGATTGGGGCGAGGAAGAAGCGATTGGGGAAGGATTGGAGGTGAATCGATGGAGTGTGACGGTGGAGAGGGAACGAGGTGAAGAAATACCGTAATGAGATAATTATGAGGGTGAATGTTCAACCTGGCTTCTGAAATGTTATAAAGTAGGTACACCTCTCCCACCAATATTGTTCACATCACCTGACATTAAATTCCAACTCTGTCGCGCCTATCCTAATGAAGATGCAAGAAAAGTAAAAGTTAGATTTGTTTTACAGGCGCACTAAGTATCTGGGAGAAATAATTAGAGGGAATGGACAAAACTTAGCTGGATTAAATGGATATGTACGAAGAACAGACAAAATGGGAATAATGCAAGGGAAAATAGTGAACGTTGATAGTGTAACTGAAAATGACAAGAGATCAATAACGAACTAGGTCAGGAGTTGAGGATGAAGAAAACGTAAACAAAAGGCGATTGAAAATGACTAATAATAGAGAGTGGGTTGTAAGTCAAATATCCCAGTTATGTTCGATTTGAGGGATGCGCATTATTCTTTCTATTATGTTTTTATGGTATTTGTGTTTTGTTTATCCGAAGATGTCTATAGTCCAAAACATACCTATAAACGTTGCCCAACACTTACGAGTACTTTCTCCAGCGAATCTCATTAGACTTTTTTTTCAATTTTACTAAACTAATCGAACTTCCCAGTGTAACTTTAGCCATTTTTATACAGTGCAACCTCACCTGAAATACCCCACAGTAAGCCTTCCATTATCGCATGGAAAATAACTTACATAGTCGCTCTTAAGAAAAATAAAAAAACAAATAATGTCTCAAATAAAAGATACTTGGAATATCTGCCTATGATGATCGAGTGAAGGAGAACGACGCGGTATGAGCCCTCAAAGAATGAAAGAAAATAAAAGTGGTATGATTAGTGAAAGGCACATCAAAGGGCCTGTAGGTGATTACTCTGAGGGGATTAATTGAGCAGTGGCATAAAAGGAAAACTTAGAGAGGAGGTGGCTGGGGAATTAAACCAAGACCACAAAGGGAATTAAATGCTCCACTGTAAGGCTCTCCACCCGAAGTAATGATGTATTGAATTGTTCTTAATGTTCTCCCGTGATTACGCCTCTCCAGGAAGTAATGGTGTAGTGAAGTATTGTTGTTCCTTTGTTCTGCTGTACTTACCCGAGCCTCTTATCATTAGTCTATAACCCTCTCGCCACCTCATTATTCATTTATTCATTTATGTGTTGCTTCGTTATGTTTTGTTTTGGGATGGGTTTAGTTTGTCTGGTTCATCGTTTTGACTGTTTCGAAATGTATTCCAAGGTTATGATTGCAACGTGACTTGAAAACTTTATGGTCATACGGTAGTGGGTCGATGGGCTAATAATTATAGTAAGGAAAAACTGTTTAAAAGCTCATATCCTGCGAGCTTGAGGTGCATTAGTTCACGAAAGCGCTAGATAATTTTGGTGGTGTGATGCATACCCTCGTAAACGACAAATAAATTATCCCCCTTTTATATCATTACAAGTCAGAAATATATCCATTACTTTAAGCACTTAAGGTGTGAAAACATTGCGTTCCCCAATTTTTTTTTTATAGAAGTAATAAATTATCAGATCATCAGTAACCATTTGGAGGTTCATTTTATCGAAATGCTTGAGAAAGAAAAGATTTTATGTCTCGACCATTAGCACATTATTTGGTGCCTCGGAATGTGATGTAAGGTCGCTTGGCACAGCACCAGCCTGACAGACAAATATATATTGCTTCAGAATGACAGTGTAATAATTTCGTTTAGTTAGTTAATACGTCATTCTTAATATGGAATGGCTTAGAGGACAGCTCAATTACTCGAGTATAATTAAACCCTCATGACCAAAAGTAATTACGACTTGTAAGGAAATCATTAGGTAATTGTAGAGACAGTGACAGTGGCCATAACAACAGCCTGACCAAACACCAACACAACATCCCCTCTGGAGGAACACCTGAAATGAGGACATGAATGATAGATGACGAACGGGGCCAGGGGGAAGGGAACCACTATATACCACCACTATCACCACCATTATCACCACCACCATCACCACCACTACCACCACCACTACCACCACCACCACCATCACCACCACCATCACCACCACCATCACCATCGCCACCATCACCCATCATCATCACCCTCACCACCACCACCATCACCAACATCACCATCACCATCCCCATCCTCACCATGGTAGAGATAGACACCAGTAATGATATGTGTTTCCGAGGTAGTCCAGTCCTGCTCAATAATCCTGCAACACCTTCCAATGAGATATATAGCTTCAAAAAATAATCCGAAACTATAGCTGTTGGTGTCTACAATATTGGTTCATAAAATTCAATCAAACAGCTCGCTTTTATTCACCAGGTTACAGGAGTTTTGTCTGTGTCTGTACATATGATGGACAAAGAAAAACAAGAAACAACCGATACTAGAAATTATTGGTCAGAAAAAAAATGTCTTCTGTGCGATCTGAAGCTATTATTATTAATAATATTATTATTATTATTATTATTATCGTATATTTCTTTTTTTTCTGTTTTGATAAAAAAAAAATTCTAATTACTGTTTCTCTTATTTGTTTTCATATCGTCGCTAGTATTTACATGTTCCACAAATTATTCACTTTTTGATATTGGAATAATTGTACAGATATTTAAATCATAATTCACTCCCCATCCTTCAATGATATATTTCTTGTCTTGCATTCCCCTGACATTCCACTCACTCATTGTCTGTCTTCTATCATTAACATTCATCAGCATTTTCCAGCTCCTTCCTCTTGTAAAGTAAAGTTTATCTTGATACATCAAATATTTTTTCCCCTTCCGCATATTTGTTTCTCAGTATTTTAATTTTCTTCTTGCTTCGAGTTGCATATTGTTTCCTTCCTGTTTTCTCCATTTTGATTTCGTTCTTTGTTTCAATTTTATGTTTTCTTATTATATTTTCCATATCACGATTAGTTTTTTTTTATAATTTTTATCGTCTCAATTAATTTCAGATGTATCCCCAATGTATGTTTTTTTTTTAAATAATCTTATGTATGTCTTTTTCATCGTAATGTCTTCTTTTATGTATTCTTTTTCACCCCTTTTCATTGTTTTCCACACTGATTGATGTCCTTTCTTAACTGTTCCTAATATTACTGTATCTCAATAATAATAATCTCATTTTATCATACCTATTTAAATTGCAATATCCCTTTTACTTTATGTTCTTACTCATTGTTTTATCCTGTTATTCATGTTTATATTTTTTGTCATCAATACGAAAATTCATGTTAAATTTTTCTTTGTATATGCCCATAATTTTATTATTCTGTTTTATTTATTGTAGTTATTTGTTTTTTTCCTTTTAAAATATTTCCTTTCTTCTTTCATATTTCCACAAACATCAAATATATTTCGTTTCCATTCCTTCCTTCCTATTTTATCCTCATATTAGTTTTGTCTTCTCAGGTGATACGGGACTGGACGACAACCATACCGTACTTCAATACTCATATCTCCAATTAGTGAAAAAAAAAAGTTTGTCTCATTTCCTGACCTGGTACCATTGGGAGGAGATTCTCTGTTCCCAGGGGCGAGTGAGGAGGGGGAAGGGGATTGGGAAGCTGGAAGTAGTGGGAGTGTTGTGGTAGGGTGAATTGGGTGGCTGGTAGTAGTGGGAGTGTGGAGTGGTAGGGAGTGGGAGCGGGAGTATTTTGGTTGGGTGACTTGGGTGGCTGGGAGTGGGAGTGGGAGTGGTGGGGAGGGAATTGAGAAAGGATGGAATATTGGGGGAATGCATAGGGTCGGTAAAAGGGAAATTGGAACAGTGTGGGGGATATTGGAGAGGGAACCGCGGGAGTGGAAGTACGCACGTGGAAGACTGTGAGAGTGAGGGCTGGTGGGGGAAATAGTGGGGATCGGTAAAGGGGAAATTGAAAGAAAGAGTTGGGGATGGTGGAGGTGACACTGGGAGAGCGAGGGTACATGGAGAATAATTGTGGGTGCTGGTGGTGTATTGTGAGTTAGTACGGATTTGTGACAGTAGTTGATGCAAATGATATGAATATTTGTTACATGGGTAAGGTAATAGAATGGGCAAACTTACTAACATATGACTGTGTCTGTATGGAGAAACTGAAAATAAATATTGCTAGCGCGACAAAGGTCTACGAAAAGTCTTTGAATTTTTTATATACGGTAATTAATAATATTTGCCCTGCATTGTTTGACAACTCGAATGTTCATAGCAATGAATGCACAGAATGTTACTATTGGTCGTAATAGTATTGTCTATTCTGCAATTGGTCAAGGTGTGGGTTAAAATATTTAGATTGGATTTTTGGAAGATTGTACTGTGTTAGTTCGTTCGTTATGTAATCAAATATCCCCAAAGGCACTGCATGCATTCCCTGCCTCTATTACACAATTGTAAATCAAAGCAATGAGACTACAGCTGAAGTTTTGTATTTTATATCGAGTTTAACTTCTGCCCCTCAGGAATTTCCACTGAACGAATTGTTAAGCAGATGATAACTAGTCAAAGGAACATCACCAATGCAGCAAGGGTATCTATTCATTATACGTTCACTAAGCAGATTACAGTAGCGTTAAAATACAATCAAACGAATGTTGTAACACTCACCGATTTTACTTTACGAAATAAAAGATTTAGGTGAGTCGGATATAAGCCAGTCGACTTTACAGAAATTGTTAAACTATAAATGGACAAAATGCTTCTGTAATTATGAGGGTTATTTATTGATTTATTTCTCCAAACTGTAAACAAACTCACTCAACACTATATGCGATGGGGATGTGTTTAGTAGCATTGTTGGAAGGAATAGAGTATCTTAAGGCGGTAATTTCTTTTTTGGTACATTGGAGTGCCATGAATCTTCCAAAGTATGTTGGGAAACAGGATCAGAAGGACAAAAATAATAAATAGTGTTCTGTTGCTTGGAATAGTTTGGATGGAGGATTCGGTTGCCCCAGATTTACCAACAGAAAACTTCCCCCTTCAATTGATACATAATATACTTGCCTCTTCCACAAGGACAGACGAGTTGTACGGTCCCACATGATTAAAATAGTAAAGCCTCATTGACCCAAACTTCCTTCCTTCCGCTCTGTAAAGTGTGCTGGTGTTTATTTTAATGGACGCACCCTTTATCAACGAGTGCTGTGGATAATTAATTAGGACGGCCAAAGTGCTCAACTGTATTATTATTATTATTATTATTATTATTATTATTATTATTATTGTTATTATTGTTATTGTTATCGTTGTTGTTGTTATTATTATTGTTATTGTTATTGTTATTGTTATTATTATTGTTATTGTTATTATTATTATTATTATCATCATTGTTGTTATTATTATTATTATCATTGTTGTTGTTGTTGTTGTTGTTATTATTATTATTATTATTGTTTTTTATTATTATTATTGTTTTTTATTATTATTATATTTTTTTATTATTATTATTGTTTTTTATTATTATTATTATTAAACCAGCGGTAATGACTAGAATTGGCAACAAAGCAGCCAATGCCACAACCATTGTTCTTCCTGATTTACATGTTGCATATATTTGATTTTGATGATCCTTGGATGTTACATAATATTGGATTACTGTTAGTTAAAGAAATTAACTTCCACATCTCGTTTAAAGGTGCCCAGTTCTGCTTTGTTTAACTTTTGATTGACAGGGTTGTTATTTTCTCTGAACTGTAAATCATCTCATTACTGTTTATGTATCATGGGTTGAATGTTATTATGTGTAACGTAAGGAAGTCTGTCGTATTTATATCCAAATTCTCATTATAAACTTTTTGGTCATATTAATTAAAGGCAGGGCAAGGCTTTCTGTAGTGCCAGATTTTTCTCTAAAGAAATGTTAGCAATGATTAATTAGCGTATAGTATCATCCTCCCACACACTATATAAAAAACAAAACAATGTTAATAGAATATGTTACTTTGAGAATAATCACACTCTAGACAGCTTGATGGGGAGATTCTCTTGTTGGTGAATTGAAAGGTCTGTGATTCACCCAAACTATTCCAGGAAACAGACGCCTTTGGTTGTTCTTGTAGGGAATCTGTTTCGTGGGAAAGTTTGGAGGAATCAGTATCCTTCCAATTTACCATCAAGAAAATCTCCTCTTAATCAGGGGCGGCGGGATTCCAAGTTCATTTAGAGTGTTTGTGGAGATAATGGTGTGGTTGTCTGGTAGGCCTAATGAGGGTTGGGAAGCTTTATTAGTAGTTTTTAATTTTCTATAACAATCCCTGGACTTTAAAGGCCCCTGTGTTCGTGTATGGAAATTGGAGACTTCTGATTACTCCCATCTATGCCACGAAACACGCTCCTTCCATATAGATGATGTTTCGGGACAATATGTGAAGGACTCGTTTACCTCCAATTTTCTGACTACATCACAGGGCCCCTTAACTACCTTTCTGCTCAGTTATAATTGTCTCTTTCTCTGTTTTAGTGTAATTTAATTTTCTCTTTGTCTTTGTATCTGTCTATGTTTGTCCCTCTGTCTATCTGTCTGTCCATTTATTTGCCCATCTCTGTCTATCTGTTTGTCTGTCTGACTTTGAAGCATAACAAAATTAGAATAACCTTAAAACTACAGAAGTTTTACTGAAGGAATTAGTAAGTGTTCAATTTGCCGACGATATAATATTTGCCTCTAATTCCACGACTTCCTCACCTGTCATTAGTCTCCCGAGTCAATTCCTTAATTAACAACTTCAATCCAGGGACGATTCTGGTACGTTTGTTATCTATCCATTGATCTAATTAATGGTCTGTCAGTCTTCCTGTCTTTATATCTATCAGAATTTATCCATCCATTGAACCATCAAATGTATATAACTACAGTAAATGTTCTGTATGTCCATTTAACACCGAGCTTATGTGTGAATGCTGTGTATGTTGTTAATAATTCACTACCGTATAATACTTGAATATACTGGGATTGATGTATAATAGTGCCTAAGCAGTACATTAGAAACAACATACGGTACTACAGAATATTATTAGACCATATTTCCCATTTACATTACTAAGGTTACAGTAACAGGAGCACACATTACATCTTCCCTCGACGTGTGTGTGTGTGTTTACCTAATTCCAAACGTTAGTCAGGTAAAGGGAGATTCTTTTGTTGGTGAAGTGGAAGGTCTCTGATTCCACCAAATTATTTCCAACAACAGTCCATCAATATGTTTTTTTTCTTAAGGACCCTGTGATCGTGTATGGGAATTGGAGGCTTCTGATTCATCCTATCTATGCAATGAAACACGCTCCTTTTCCATATAGGTGATGTTTCGTGGCAATATTTGAAGGACTCGCTTATCTCCAATTTCCTGACTATATCACTGGGTCACTTAATCGGTTCCTGTTTCTTGATATTCTTTGGAGGAATCACAGACCTTCCAATTCATCCATATCCCTTCAGAATATCCCTTTAGTATTTAGAAGGTAACTATGACACCAGCTCCACACCTTGAAGAAGTACTATAGATGCATATATTATTTCCTTCTTGCATTTTCATAATTCTATTCCCCCTCTTTTATCACCTCATCCAAAAATATTCATAATTATATATACTGTCGAAGAGTCAACTAATGTATGAATTCAATGCTGTTTTCGTTACTTAATAGTGTCTCGTGCTTTAAGTGGGTAAAGTTTGGTGGAAGTACTACATGTATACAGTAGATAGCAAGGAGAAACTTTTCCTTTTACGACTTTCTTCCTCATATCAGAGGCTTGCTAAGGAATGAACCCACAAACAGCCTCATAGAGTACAAGATGTTATTTTTGTTTTTAATCCTCTCCCTCTTTCTCCTTGCGTCGCCTCCTCCTATTCCTCCTCCTCCTCCTCCTCCTCCTCCTCCTCCTCCTCCTCCTCCTCCTCCTCCTCCTCCTCCTCCTCCTCCTCCTCCTCCTCCTCCTCGTTCCTTGTATCTCTTCGCTTCTTCCCTGAACACGAAACAAATGATGATGGATGCCTATGACGTGTTCCTCCCTCTCCTTCCCACATTCTTATTTCCTCATTACTCATTCATTTTTTTTTTTTTTTTTTTTTTTTTTTTTTTTGCATTTCTTTCTCTTCTTCCATCTCTGTTCATGCTCGCTCATACAGTATAATTATATGCATGAACTGTAAACACATCACTATCACGTTCACTGTAGGAATAATATTACATTTTATACTTGTAACTATATTACCCACATTCTCTCTCTCTCTCTCTCTCTCTCTCTCTCTCTCTCTGACAGTATATCCTCCCCCCTTTCTTTTAGTTCCTCTCACCTCATCCTATGCCTTTCCCTTCCTTCTACCTCCCTTCCTCCTCTTCTGTCATCATTCCTTCTACTTTCTTCTCCTCTTTTCCCACTTTCCTCTCCCCAATCGGTTTTCTCCCCTCCCCCCTCCCCCTCCCCCTCCCCCTCCCCCTCCCCCTCCCCTCCCCTCCCCTCCCCTCCCCTCCCCTCCCCTCCCCCTCCCCCTCCCCTTTCCCCCTCCCCCTTCCCCCTTCTCCTCCTTCAAAGTCTTGCTGGAGAAGTGTGGAGAAAAGTGTTGAACTCTTTCTTCACTCAACACCTTCTTCCAAGTTTCAATAGTTCCCCTTTCCCTCCCTCTCCTCCCCTTCCATTCCATTCAATCCCTTACCATCCCATCCCATCCCCCTTCATTGTTTTCTTCCATCCCATCCCACCCTTTCCCTTACCATCCCACCCCATCCCAACCATTCACCTACCTTCCATCCCTTTCCCACACATCCCTTTCCCACACATCCCTTTCCCACCCATCCATTTCCCACCCATCCATTTCCCACCCATCCATTTCCCCTCCCTTTCCCACCCATCCCTTTCCCACCCATCCCTTTCCCACCCATCCCTTTCCTTCCCATCCTTTCATCTCATCCCCACCCATCCCTTTCCTTCCCATCCTTTCATCTCATCCCCACCCATCCCTTTCCCATCCTTCGTGTGTAGCCCCTCCCCTCAGCGGTGGTACAGTATGGTAGGAAAGGAAGCATTTGGTGAGAGATGAGGGAAGAGATGCATGGTATTGGAAAAGCAGGAGGAGGAAGAATAGGAGGGGAAGGAGCAGCAGCTGTAGCAGGAGGAGGAAAACGGGTAGTAGTAGTAGTATAGTAGTAGTTTATGTTGTTGTAGTAGTAGTAGTAGTAGTAGCAGTATAGTAGTTGTGTATGTTGTTGTAGTAGTAGTGGTAGTGGTAGTGGTGGTGGTAGTAGAAGTAGTGGTAGTGGTAGTGGTGGTAGTAGTACTAGCAGTAGTAGTAGTAGTAGTAGTTTATGTTATTGTTGTAGCAGCTGCAGTAAAATAAAAGGAGCAAGTGCCATACAAACAGAGGGAGAAGAGAGGGGGAGAGAGCAAAGACAAATAACAGTAGATTGAGATAAAAGAAAACAGAGAGAGAGGAAAGTGGAACTGTAAAGGAGTGGCAAGGGAGAGGAGGAAATTAAGACCAGCGCGTGAAAAATTATGGAAAAGAAAACGCATAAAAAAATCGGGAAGGTAGGGTGAGAGAAAAGGGCTTAGAGTGGGAGGAGAAAAGGAGGGAGGAAGGTGGGATGTAAATTGGGAGCAGGGGAGAGGTAGTGTGGGAACGAAGGAAGGGAGAAATAGGGAGGGAGAGAGCTAGGAGGAAAGGAGAAAGGGGCTGTCAGAAAGTTACGAGGGAGGAAGGGAGGGAGAGAGAAGAGGGAAAGGAGTCTGGTCTCCCCTCCCATATACCTCAAGGAGGAGATGTTATAGAGAGAAAGAGTCAGAAACATGTTGCATAAAAAATAAGTGAAAGTGTCAGTGAGAGGAATAATGAGTTGGCAGGGGCAAGGTAAACAAAAGATAGGGTTACTTTCCCCCTACACTCACTTTCTTCAACTCACCCCATGCCTCAACCCCACTTTCGTCAGTCTGTCAAGTTCATTACCGTCATTTCCCAACCTCCTCTACACGATAATTTTTCTCTCTTACTAGTTTAATAATTATATATATCTAGCCTTATTTATCCAATTCCCTTACTTCTTCACTTTACCTTTACACTCTCTTTCTTTCCATGATTTTCCTTCCTAATCCGTTCCTTTTCGATGTTTAATCCCTTTCTCACCAAGTTTAATTCCACACTCCTCCTTCCAAGGCCTGTATTCCCACTTTGTTGCTCTCCTCATCATATCCTTCCCACTCTATTCCTTTACTAACACCAATGCTTGGAGATGGTCACAGAAACACTTCGTCTCGAGAAGAGAGGCTGAGGGAGATATTACACAGACTACTATAATTTGTATTGCTTTTGGCGTCATATTCTTATACCAAAAATACTTATATTGTGGACAAACAACACACAGTCCATTACAAACCCCTTTTTGATCTGCAAGCACACATATGAAGATTGATGAATGATGTTTGCGATTTTGTAAAGGTTGTGGAAAATGTTGGCTGTTGTGAGGTTATCTTTAGAAGCTCTCTTTTCTCAGCAGACAACATCCTCATTCCCCACAAGCCGGCCTGACTCCGCTGTGTTGACTCTGCATTATGTGCCAGCTTGTCACGGGACCTCGTTATTTAAGGGGGAAGAAACTCTCTGGATTCACGCGAAAACTTTCTGGTGTGTAGTGTAGCAACAGGAAAAAGACTTACTTGGTTTGTCGAAAGTTATTAATATTTTTAGGAATAAATAATTTTACTTTTCCTTTCCCGAAGCCCCCCCCCCCTCCCCTCCACCGACCCCTTCTCTCTATTTTACACACACACAGATGCTCAGTCGATGTTGTCTAGAGGATACCACGTTTCTTATTCCTTCCGAAGTATTGAACTGTTATAAAAAGTCAAAGGATACGATACTCCATTAACTCTTTTCTCGTTATCCTCTTCAAGACAGTGAATTATTTTAATAAAACTATACATTAATTAATATTCCATGATTATATGAGCCACAGGAAGAATCGTATACTCTAAGTGTTAAGTGTTGTATAAGGTATACTTTACAATTCATTCCTTTGCTAAAAAGATAAAAGTAATTGAATCGGTGCAGTAATTGGTGGCACGAGGATTGGCACAGCAGTCTGCGATATAAAGTAAATTATTTCCACAGAAAACATTTATGAAAATACCTTTAGAGCGGTCTTTTTAATTTAAAATTTATATCGTGCCTTTTCACTTCAAAAGCCTGAATAAGTATAATAAACACAGCCCCTGGCTCCACTCGAATTGACACATTATCGCAGTTAAATTTATTACTGGAAAACATATACGTCGAAAAAACTGAGTAGAGTCTACTAATAAAAGAAAATATTTCACTTGCAACCTCCCACACCTAATAGGCTATATTATGTCAGATTACTCTATTTTATTCAATTTAACACAATAACTCGTATATCAGATGCGTATCATTATGAAATAAAAAACATTGGGTAAAAACAAAATACCTTTTGAATCTACGTAAAACTACTTATTTAACAACATGCTGGTTCACATTTACATTTAAATAATTGTAACTCAGTTGTGGAACGGAAACAAATATTTTTGTCTTATTCTCGGTATACCATTTACTTAATTTGAACCCCGTAAATTAGGACCTGTATGTATATTATCAAAGATATAGTGTGTGTGTGTGTGTGTTTATGTGTGTGTGTTTGTGTGTGTGTTTGTGTGTGTGTGTGTGTGTGTGTGTGTGTGTGTGTGTGTGTGTGTGTGTGTGTGTGTGTGTCAACAAGGTTCTCCCCGACCCTGGACTGACGAGGGTGAATGTTGTTCATCACTTGCTTGTTATCATTGTCATGCCAGGCCGCCTCTCACCATCTTTTACCACCCTACAAGCTTCCCTTCATATATATCTTTCCTTGTCTCGAAGGAAAAAAAAAATAATAAATTTTCTTCGTACTGTTGTTCATAAATCCTTGGACTTCTTTCATACATTCTTTCTGTGTCAGTCTACCATACAGTACAGCAGGGTTTTTCTACTTTTCCCCCCACTTTTTTCCAACTTTTTCTCTCTGTTGACTATTTCCTGAAGACTGAATCCATAAAATATTTTTTTAATGCTTCCTCCAAGATTAGTCTTATAATTCCTTTTGGTAATAAAACATCTGATATATTTCAAGTTTTCTTGCCAGAATAATTCTTTTCACATTCGTGTTGACAGAAATTCCTATAACTGAAGACATAGCATACTATTATATTATGATTATTTTTCAAGAGAGGATAATTAATTTTCTGTGTGGTGATTATCTCTTATAGTTCATGTATTTTTCTGTGTGCATCCTCAGGTTAGTGTCCTGGACTGTAACGAAGTGGAGAGGCGACAAATGGTGAGTGTTATTATCCATTTCTCGTTCTATATGCGCTGAAAAAGAAATCCTAATTCTTTTACAACGTCTTTAACTTCTAATTACACGGACTTATATACAAAACTCCAAGTTATCCTTTTGATCAAATTTATAGCGATTAGAAAAATAGAATCTATAATAGAAGTTTATATTTAAAGAGACCCGCTTTCTGTACCTCCACCCATTAGAGTCAATGCTGAAAAAAAAAGAGAAACATGAATGAGACGCAAGAGGTTGACGGAAGTAGTGAGAGGGACGAAGGGAGTTGGGAATGAAAAGTGAAAAGGTTACAAGGCACTCAAATGGACAGGAGCGGATGGCCAAAGTGCGGATATTGAGAAGAGACGGGAAAGAGTGGAAGGGAAGGGAAAAGGATGTGAGGGGAGTGGAGGGGAAGGAACACGACAGGAGGGAACAGAGGGATGAATGGATGAGAGAGGACGAAAGGGGGCCAGGGGAAAAAAAAACTCTTTATTCCTTTAGTTTGGGATTACTGAATGTGTGTTAGCTCTATAACTCCAGTAAATTGACTTAATATCATCAGCTTTGACAAAATATTATTAATTGACCCTTTGATGTTCATGGGTTAATATGATGTGTAACAGCTACAGTATATATTATATCCATGGCATCGAATGAAGCTTAAGTGAAAAACGAAATATAATAGTCAATGTGGGTGGGTTTTCTGACCTCCAAACACCCATTGAATGCCTGAGATGTCGCAGAATAACAATCCTACTGGTTTTATCCTCACTCTCTGATATAAGAAATGAAGTGGCATTCATTAGGAATACTTATAGGAATTGGAACACATGTGATGTATTACCGTAACTTTGATGCGGAAAGTCAGAGTAAAAAGGACGTGAGTGAGACTGACAAGGAGAGAGCAAAGGGGGAGAACAAGAAGCTGAAAGACCACCACTCTGGAGAATCCACAAATGAAATTAAACTTGTAGGAAAAAGAAAATTAATGAAATAAATTGAGGAGGAAAGACAAGAGAGAAGGACAGACATACAGGCACACAGACATACAGACAGACAAGGAAAGAGACTGAAAGAGCAAGAAATATTAAAGGAGATACACAGAGAAGGAAGAGAGATCCAACAAATACAGAAGCAAAGAGAGAAGACTGATGACATTGAGAAACAAGGCGATAACAGTGACTAAGGGAGAAGGATAAACAAGAAGGGCAGACACAAGGCAAGGGAATAGATGAAGGAGAGACTAAACTAAAATGCAAATGAGGTGAAAGGAATGATAAGGAAAAATAAATAGCACCAAAACGAAGTGAAAATGACACAAACAGACAGACAGATAGACAGACAGACAGACAGACAGATAGACAGACAGACAGACAGACAGACAGACAGACAGGGAGTGTGTGAGAGAGGTGTGAGTGGGAGTGAGTGTGGGTCAAAACGGGTAAACCGCTGTAGTCTTGTCTCTGATCCCCTCACAGGCCTCGTTTGTACACACCTGGGAGTAGGAAGAAGACTAGACACACACACACACACACACACACACACACACACACACACACACAGCTAGAGAGAAACAAAGATAGACACACCACCACCACTACCACCATCACCACCACCACCACCAAATCCCGTACCACTACCACCACCACCACTATATAACACTACCCTTACCCCTACCAAATCAACTACCACGCCCACCATAACACTCCCCATCACTGCCCTCATCACTACCTTGCTCTGCTCGTAGTGTCCGTCTGCTCAGTAATTGGTCGCAGGAATACCTTATGAATATGCATGGAAGGGGATGGGGTCGGATGTAAAGGAGGCGGGGCGTGGAGAGGAGGAGGAGGAGGAGGAGGAGGAGGAGATGGAGGAGAAGGAGGAGGAGGAGGAGGAGGAAATAATAGCCTAGTAAGTAGAAAATAAGGAGGTTTGGTATAAGTCACCAGATAAGATGAAAAGTAAAAGGGGGTAGAATAAATTAAATGAATATAAGTAAAAAATATATAAAAAATTAATACAAATAAAGAATAGCTAGTAATTTTAAGCAAGCAAAGGAAGGACTGGAACAAATCATAGCTACAGAATAGAATGAGGAATTAAGAGTAAAAATACATATATAGCAACGCAATGAAAACACGTGAGGCAATGAGTTACAGGAAGGGATAGTAGGCTAAGTAGGAAGGATAGAGGAGAGACAGTAGCGTAGTAAGTGAGACGGTGTGAAGAAGGAAAGAAAAATAAATATTAATGGAAGATGAAGGAGTGACAGTGGGAACATAATTGAGTCGACTAGTGGGCATAATGAACGATACTGTATTATAAGCTAAGAAGGAAAGGTGGAAGATAGACTGTTAGAACATAAGTGAAACCGTGTGTAGGAGGAAGGAAAGGAGGAGTGGAAGGAAGGACAACTGACTGACTGACTGACTGACTACTCCCTGACACACTCCATCAAGATTCAGGACGTTAGCTGAGATCCTTGGACAAGTGCTACTCCTTGTTCCTTTCACGGGGTCTTTGGGGAGGAAGGAGGAAGGGGAGTTGGGGTTAAATAAGGATGAGGAGAGAAAGTGACGAATGTGAAATGATAGGGAGAGAATATAAAAGTGAGTGAGTGGGTGAGAAATGGAGGGAAGGAGTGAAGAGTAATTAGGGGAGGGGGTTGTGAGGTCACGTTTCTGAGGCCTCTATATTTATGGAGGGTCACGTTGGCCCTTCGATCCCCCCATCCTTTTCTGTCTCGTCCCCTCTCCCGTCTCTCCATTCAATTTTTCCCGTTTCCACTGTCCCCTCCATACCCCATTTCCCTGACTTTATCTCTTCCTGCACTATAGGCCTTCCACACTTCGCTTCCCCTAACTTTCATTCCTTCCCCTTTGTCTCCACCACACACCATCACTTAGTCCAGGCATCTCCTCTGTCACTCCAGATCCATTTCTCCCCTCTCCTCTGTCCCTCCACACCTCACCACCTGATCCACACCTCATTGACAAGTCCACACTTCTCCACCACTGACTACATTACCCTCTCATTTCCCTTCTTCCCTCTGTTTTTCTGCCCCTTTCTCTTTCCCTCTTCCCTTTCTTCCTTCCATTCCTCTGAGACTACCACCATCCCCTTCCCCTTACCTCTGTTTCCAGTCAGTATTCAGGAGGGAGCCTACCAACGTCTTTGTATCCCCCCCCCCCCCCCATCCCTCACCCCTTTGCCACAAACTTCTCAGGCTGAGAGGGGACAGAGGTGCCACCTATGGGCCAACGGAGAAACACAGACCACAACAAACATCAGGTGAATGTCATTGCATCCCCGGAGGTAGAACTGTAAGAGATTAAAGTACTCGGTCGTTCTCTCTTTGTGGCTTTGACCGATATTGTTTTACTACCAGTCTACTGTAGGTTAGGATTTTGTCTAAAGAATGGGACCTATTGTGTGTCAGAATGGCTTATGATTTTGGTTGGTATTATCATAATTATTATCAGACATTGTTGGTTCCCTTATGATTGTGAGCCTTTCCCAACAGTACTCGAGTCTTCTCTGTCTGCTGTCCTTCTACTCTAGCTCATTCCTGCCAACTTTCTCATCACGTCTGTCCAGGGGTTATCTCTCTTTCCACCTTTACTTATCCTTTCATTATTTGGTTGTTACTGTAACGGTGTGTAACCTAATCAAACTTAACTTTAACTCTCCTAAATATACTTACTAACAGGGTACCCTACAACCTACACCAACCCATTTCAACCTTTACGAATTGACGTAGATCCTATTGAAAAAAAAAAAAAAAAAAAAATGATAATGAAAAATTAACTCATACCAAACACAATCTAACTTTGTTATATTCCCATTTAAGAGAATGTAGTCTAATATTTCACTGTTAAGACTGAAAAATAAAAGTCCTGAAAAAGAGCAGACCCCCTATGAAAATATAAATATCACACTCAGTAACATAAAACGAAAATAGACCTCCCTTCAAAAGAAAATAACCCTATATCTGACACAGACTCTCCTGGAAAGTATAATATCGTCTAAGTAGGCACGGTTGGGAATACACAAGGTGGCTGTGGCTATGATGATGGTGGTGGTGGTGGTGGTCTTGGCTGGCTGAGAGTTGGATGTGGGAGAGGGAGGAAACAAGCAGGTGCCAATACTCTGTCCCGGTCATAATTGGGTAGTCGCTGATATCCTGACAGTCCTGGGTGGTGGCCAGTTCGGGGAAGGGATAGATAGAGGGAGGGGACATTTGGGGGATGTGGTGGAGAAAGGCAGATATAGTGTAAGGTGTAGTGGAGATATTAAATAGATAAGTTCCTTAAAATATTCAATTAGGGAAGAAACTTTAAACATATTTGTAAGAAAACACGGTTATAACCACAAGTATTTAAGAAGAATAATAATGAAAAAAACAGGAAGAGAAGTGGGATCTCGGAGAGTGAAGGAAAATCCGCAAACACAGCACCAGACAGGAAACCGGATTTTGGGGTTTGTGATGCTGTCGGCGGATTGTAGGCCACTGATTACTCCGAACCATGCTAGGAAACTGATTCTGAACTGAGGGATTCGGTTCCACGTGACGCAGTTTGGTTGAATCTGCAGACTCCAAATTACTGTCAAAATCTTTACAAGACGAGGGGCGAAATAACGAGGCTGAAATAAAGACAAGACAACAGATAAGCGAGGGAATCTTAACACATGCCAGGGGGAAGGGAAAGGAAGAAGGGAACATTTTAGGTGAGGCAGGAAGGATTCGGCAAAACTAAATATTTCTCTTGCATTTCTTTAGTAAACTTGTTCTCTTTTTCCTACTTCGTCTTTCTTCTTCCTCTTTCCCCTTCCATCTCTCTCTTTTCCTCTTCCCGCTTTCTTCTACACCATTGCTCCAGTTCGGTGTCTCCTCCTCGTTATTCATTCATACATTTATTTATATAATTCATTAATTCATTCATTTCTACACTTGTCATTTATTATTCATTAATAGCTTTTTCCCTTTCTTCCTCCCTTCCTAGCTTCATTCCTTCCACTATGTATTCTCCCTTCCTTACTGCTTCCTTTCTCCTGCCTCTCTTTTTCCCTCCACCAGTTCCCTCTTCACCTCCCTTCCCCTTCCCTTTCCCTCTTCTCCAGTGCTGGGTTGAAAGTTGTATTTTCCTGCGTGCCATTTGCCTTGCCTGTGTGTCGCTGGTAAAACTGGCGTGGCTGGAGGAGACAGACGTGCCTGCCGCCCTCTGAGTCCGACCACACTCCAGTATTTCCCACTTTGGCAACTCCTGCTGAAAATTTTTCCCTCTTGGGTGCTCTGCTCCCTGGGACTCGATTGTCACCTCCCACTCCCCTCACCGATGTAAGACACGGCGTCGTATGTACTATTAAACTCCAAGAACTAATAATATAAGGGGTTAAATCTGCTTTTAACAAACTTGGCTGTGGGTCTTGTATAAAGATAATTGGAGTAACGAGACCTTTATATCACTCGTCTCATATTTTGGACCTTACCGACACCATCTTGGAGAACTAGGTATACGGCCATGGAAGAAGAAGTGTTATTAGGGTTGAGAAAGACACTGCTACCTCCACCCACATCTTCTTATGAGGGTGCAAGGGCTAGTATCCCCTCCCTCCCCCAGCTTCAAGTCCATGTTCTATGCAGGAGGTGGTACGGGAAAGTTAGTCCAGCAGACACGCATGAGAGGTGAAGGGGACGGAGAGAGTGGCGGGTCCCTTGTTTTCAACCTTTGTGTCCACCCCCGCCCTTCGCTCCCCTTGTTCTTCTCATTGTCATTGCCTTGTACAACTCTCGTTATGTGTTCTTCTGTTGCTATCTTCTCCCCGTTAGCATCTTCTCCCCTCCCCGTACCTTCCTTCTATCAGTGCTTACTCCACCTTGCCATGACCAATAATCTCTTACCAGTGTGCTCTTCCCAGCATCTGTCCCTTTCTCTCTTACCTCCTTATCACCCTTCCCCTTCGTGTTCCATCTTCATTCTTGTGTATTTCCCTCGTGTCTATCTTCCCCTTTGTGTACATGAATCCTTTATGTCCATACCTCAGGTGTCCTGCGCGACTCATATTCATTTTGTCTACTTATGTCCTCCCTTCTCGTGGGTGCAAACTCTTCCTCATCATCTCAACCGTCATATCCAGCGATCCCCAGCTTCAGTTCCTTCAGTATACCTGTCAACCCCATAAGTTGTTAAATTTACAACCCCTGTGTCCATCATCACATTCATCAGCCTCCATTTTCCTTCTCATATTCCCTAAGGAGAAGCCATTTGGTTAATCATTTGTGTCCAAAATCTGCGTTCACCCTTTACACCTCGCCTCTTATTTTCTACTCTGAATGCTTGAAATACAAACATAACATAAAGTGTCCCTCACAAGACAACCTGCACTTCTTTCAGTATTGACGTCTTTCACAAGACACTCCCTTCCCTCCTTCTCCTTAACCTCTTCCCCCTCCCCCCCCCCACCTTTACCTTGACACTTCCTTGGTGCCCCACATAGAATAAGACTGTCTCTGTTCCCTGGTGGTTGTCTTACACCTTACAGAAAAAAAAATGCTCTCCCGCTCCCTCTCTCTAAATTCCTCACGCTGAACACCTACCCATCTCCACCTTTCTCTCAGCACCCCCCCCCCCCCACTCCCTACCATCTACAACGTGACTCCCCCATCACTAGGAGAGGGGTTCAGCCAGGCTAAGGAAATATCTCCCGGCTGTCTGAGTCTCTGCGATTGCTTCAGGAATCCTTGTGAGCTTCCTGCACTCAAGGGGAATGTGTAAGCCGCTCACGATTTGTCTTCTTCACTCTTGCCATTCACGATTTTTCCTCTTCATTTGCTGTTTCCCTTCACTCACAGTTTCATTTATTGATTATCTGCTCTTGTAATTCAATTTTATCAAATCCTGCTTCTATAATTTTTTACTGACTTGTGTCATTATTATTTATTCTTGTCATTTGTGTTCTCCCTCCCTCGTTCCTATATTCTATTTCAATCTCAGTCTTTCCTCCTCCATAACTCCTTGCTAGGGTAACTTTTTACATATTGTTCCTTGCGGTTTCTCTTGCTATTTCACGCCAGTGGTTTCTTCTCTTCACTCCTAAATCCTCCACTCCACTTCCTTCTCGCAGTCTCGCAATTTTCTCCTCTTAACTCGTTTTACCCTGCCTCCTGCTTTTAAATCTCAACGCCTGCCCAAACTCCACCCTGATGACTCTGCACTTACTCTCTCGCTCTCTCTCTCTCTTTTTTTTTAATATAATTTTTATGCCCATTGATTCGTCCTCCTATTTTATACTTCATTATCCTATATTTTATTTTTTTATTTTCCTGTATCTTTCCTCTTCTTTCTCCTCTTTAATTTTGGTCATTTTAATTATCAGTTTCTCTCTTTCTTCTCTTCCCTCCTTTCAGACCATCCCAATTTCACTTTCCCTCTTGTTTAACTTTTGAAAACAAACGGCCTCAGGGTGAACTAAAATATTACTAGTACGAAAACTTTTTGGAGCTGAATGGATGGACTGGTCGGAAAATATATATATCGAAGTGTCTTTTTCCCTCGACCCAGTATAAGTGTTAATTCTTGGTTTTGTTATCATATTGTTCCTTAGTTTTAGATGAAATTAATCATATCATTGACTTGGCTCCTTCGTTATTGGTCATCGTTTGTATTTGTTGTTAAAGTATTGAGTTTGAGTTCTGATGTGGTCACTTTCCGACACTGGATAGTATACTGTATTGCTTCATGTCCGAGGGATTTTATTTTTATTTATGTTTGTTTAATCATCAGTTTTTCTGTTGCAAGAATATCCTGATATAGACACAGACATATTGTACAGTTCGTGTATCGTGACAAAACCAGGGAGAATGAAAGTTATTGATGTTCTCATGTATCAGGTTTTCATTACTCGAGTTTTTATAATTATAATCTCTTCTCTATACCTGGCTTCCCATTCCCTGTTTTCTACACTTTCACCTCGCCTTACCCCAACTCTTCCCCCTTATTTATTCATCATTCTTCACTACCTTCTTCAGTATTGTCTCACTGTCTCTTCCCTATTCTGCCTCTGTCTAATCCCTTGTCCCCGCTCCTTGTTATGCCCCTGTCGATATCCTCTTCCCTTACCCCTTCCCTTGCTACTTCTGCATCTGCTCCTGACCCTTACCCCTTGCCCTGCACCTTCTTTGCCCTGCCCTGCCCTGCCCCCTTCCAGTCCTGCCCCCACGCCCAGTGTTGAGAAAACTTGTCTATATGTTCGAGGGCAAAGTTGTACCAGTGCCATAACTTGGCGTTGAAAGGTCCACCTCGACCCGTATCCTTAACCCTTCCCCACCCACCTCCACTTCCCTTCCCTCCCTTCCCCTCCCCTCCCTTCCCCTTCCCTCCCCTCTCCACTCCTCCCCTTCCCTCCCCTCCCCTCCCCTCCCTTCCCTTCCCTTCCCTTCCCTTCATATCCCATCCTCCCCTCTTATTTTCTTTCCTTACCGTCCTCACCCATATTTCCAGTTTTCCCTCTTTCTTTTCGCTTTCTTTCCCTTTGCCTTCTTTCACATTTCTTCTCATCTGCACGCCCAACCTACACTCCTTCTCTCGTTTCCCTTCATTACATCGCTTTCCTCTCACTCTCTTTCCTCCTCCTTCCTTTCTCGCCTTCTCTTCCTCCTCCTTCCTCTCCCGCCTTCTTTTCCTTCTCCTTCCTCCCCCTCTTTCCCTACCCCTCCCCTTTCTCTTCCGCCTTCTCTTCTTCCTCCTTCTCTTCCTCCTCTCTCTTTGCTTGTCCCTCTCTTCCTGCTCCTCCCACAGTCACAACATCAATCACAACATTTCACACACACATTTCTGGGAGAGGTAGGATGAATTTTCTGCAGTCACCTTTAACCCTGCGCTGGTCACCTTTCCACCCTCTTCCATATTTTCATTCCTTTTCTCATAATTTTTCTCTCAATCTTATTCCCTTTTTTCCTACTCTTGCCTTTCACCTCTTGCTTTCTTTTTTGCGATTCCTTCTCTTTTCTATTTTTCCCAGCCACTTCCTTATTCCTTTTTTTGCATTCCTTCTCTTTTCTATTTTTCCCAGCCACTTCCTTATTTCCTTTTTTTGCCTTCCTCCTTTTTTCTATTTTTTCCTGCCACTTCTTCCTTTTTTTTGCCTTTCTCCTTTTTCTTAACTCAATGCCTTTTACCATTTCAGTCTATTTTCATTTATCTCGTCATCTTTTCAGGAATTACTTACTTATTATTGTACTCCCCCTCCCCCTCTTCGTTTCACGTTTCTTCTCTTTCCAATTGTACCTTTATATCCCTTCCATTCTTCCAATCTATTCCCTTGTATTTCCCCCTTCTATTTTCCACATATTCCCCCTCTTCATTCTTCCCTCTATATATTTCTCTCACGCCCCGCTCCTCTATCCCTTCCTCTTTTCGCTTTCCAATGCCTTCCCTTTTCTCTATACTCGATTTTCTTGTTTCTCTCTCATCCCTGTCAATATGTTTCCTCCTTATTCGATTATTCCTTCATTCGCGTCACATCCGTTTTTCCCTGGTAATATATATATTTTTTTTTATAGTTTTCTCTTTTCGCCACGCCCTTGCACCTGTATTGTGCCTTTAACTTCTTCTTTCTATTCTATCTGTTTCTCTTTCCTCTTATTTCTTATTTATCTATTTCACGTTTTCATCATTTTTATCTCCATCATGTGCCGTTTTCACCTCATCTGACCACTTTCTTTTTCTTTCATAGCCACAATAATTTCGACTTTTCCTTTTTTCTTTACTACAGTCATTGATAAATTGTACTATACTTCATATAACCATTCATCTCTTTCCCTTTGGTCCATCAGCCTCGTACTATTGTTCCATTTTCTACTTTTCCTTTCATTTAATAACTCCTACTCATTTCCTGTCATCCCTCAAATATACTTCTCTCTCTCTCTCTCACTCTCTCTCTCTCTCTCTCACTCACTCACTCTCACTCTCTCTCTCTCTCTCTCTCTCTCTCTCTCTCTCTCTCTCTCTCTCTCTCTCTCTCTCTCTCTCTCTCTCTCTCTCTCTCTCTCTCTCTCTCTCTCTCTCTCTCTCTCTCTCTCTCTCTCTCTCTCTCTCTCTCTCAAGCCGCTTATTCCTCATGTCCCCCCACCACATTGCTTTCTTTCTCTCTCCCCCCCTCTTTTCCTCCCCCCCTCACTCCTCGTCACCTATCCCTGGCCTCCTCACCTTTTCCTAATTCCTTTGCTACACATTTCCCCTCTCTTGATTGGGAGTTTCCTCTCTGATATCCCAATATCCTCTCCTTCACCTCCCCCTCCCCCTCCTCCTCCTCCTCCTCCACTTTATACTTTTACTCTCTTCTCTTTCACCCCCACTTATCTTATCCTTCTTCTTTCCTCTCCTCTCTCTCTCCTCCCTTTCTTCTGTATCACCAGTTCTTGTTATCTCTCCTCTTCCTCCACTTTACATTTGCTTCTTCCTCTCTCCACATTTATTTTTTTCATCCAATATTCTCCTACACATCTTACTCTGTCCCCCCTCTCAACCCCCCCCCCCCGCCACCCTCCTCCTCCCACCCTAACATTTCCTTCCATATCCCAAAACTATTTATCTTTTTCCACATACTGAGAATTAGCACCTTTTTGGTTTTATATTTTTTCTTTTTATCACAGATTCTTTGTAAGTTCTCTTTGTGTTGGTGTTGCTTCGTCTGCTTTGGAATGTTCTTTATTATCCCCCACTTGTAACCTGTTTTTATCTTTTTTTTATCACATTCAATTATTCCTTCTATTCACCTATTTAATGCACATATTATTTTTTATTTTCGTATTTTTATTTCTTACATATTTCTTAGTTCTCTATATTTAGCTTAAGATAATTATTTGATAGCGTTTATGTGCCTGAATATAAAACTCACATCATTAATTTTACTCACAGGTTTATATATTTCTGTTTACAGTTATATTTTGCATTAATTTCCTCTCCTGTTTATCATCTGTTATTCTTGTCCTTCTGACTTCCATTCCTTATTCTTTTTACTTTTTCTTATTTTGTCCTTATCTCTTTCTCTCCTATTCTTTTATTTTTACCCATTGAATATTTTTAAGTCATCTTTTCCCTCTCATCTGTTTTCGTATATATTTTTTCCATTTTCTACACTTTCTATCCGTTACTATTCTTTCACTTTCATCTTCTCTGTCTCTCACCTCTCTTTGGTTTATGTATCTTTTCTCACTTTTGCTTTTAGTGCTTCGTTCTTCTCTCTCTTTTCACCTCTCGCTCTTCCTCCCTTCTCTCTTCTCTCTTCCTCTCTTCGCTCTTCCTCCCTTCTCTCTTCCTCTCTTCTCTTGCATTCCTTTCATTCCCCTCCTCCTCCGATTCATTTTTTTCCTTAATTCTCACCTTTCCCTTTCATCCTATCCGCATCCCTTCCTTCTCCCATTTCCATTTTCTTCCCTCCACCCTCTTTGTTTTTTTTTTTCCAATTCCCACCTACCTTTATCTCTGTCCGTCTTTTCACTGTTCCTACTATCTCCCTCTCTCTGTATTCTCCACCTTTCATCCCCACCACTCCCACCCACCCACCCATCCTTCTACCATTATTCCTTCCCTTACTGGACTCACATCCTCCCACCATCACTCAATTTTTCCCCTCATGTTCCGTCTCACCTTCCTTCCCTTTTTCTCCGCCTTCCTTTCCTATGACCCGCTGTCCATCTCTTCCCATTCTCTCACCCCGTGTTCATACTCTTATCTTTCTCTCGTCCTCTATTCAAACAGTTCTTCTATTCCCTCTCGCTCACTCTCCATTAACCCCCTTTTCTGAATACCTTATTCCTTTATCTCGTCCCTCTCCTTTCTTTCATTTTACCCATTTCCACCTTACCACCATCTACCACCCTAACCCTTCAGTCCTCCTTTTTTTTATTCTCATTGATTCTGTCTACTTGTAGGTATAGTTGCATGCCTCTTGATTGACGCTACGGCGCAATTAATAATAATAAAAAAATCCTCCTTTTCATTCTTTATTCAGTTATTTTCCTTTCAAGACTCAGACCTCTCCCACAACCTCAGTTTCGACACCCATTCTTCCCCTTCTCTTTTCTTCAGCATCTTCCCCCAGACTCTCCCTTCCCCCAGCATCCTGTCCCCTACCCCGTCCCCCCCATCTCTTAGTTCGGCCATGCCTCCCTCCCTACCAGATGCCCCCAAGCGTCTGAATGGGACCCTGATTGCTATTAGCTGCCCTGGGAAGGTCACCCTGGGGAGGTCTTGGCCTGTCCCGCCCCGCCCCGCCCCGCCCCGCCCCGCCCCATCCCACTATGTCTGCGTTTGGTCTGGTCTGGTTTGGGTGAAGGAAAATGCAGGGGGAGGTGAAGGTAGAGATAGTGGTGGTGAAAGATGACTTGGGAATAATGGGTGTGGTGGTGTTAGTTGTACAGTAGTCTTAAAACACGTAGATGTGCGATGGGTGGTTGTGGTTGACGGGGTTCGGAGTTGGTGGAACTCGGCTTTGATCTAGGGAGTATGATTGTGATGGTAGTGGTGGTAGTAGTCGACAGGTTTGGAGGAGGAGGAAAAAAGAAGGGATGGGTGTGTAGTTGGTGGTGGGAGGAGGCAGATGGAACTGAATGAAAGTTTTGGAAGTGGAAACAGTTGCTTTAGCAAACGAAAGGAGATGGAGGTATGGAGGCAGAGGTTTTATCAGTTTTTAGCAACGGATGTATGTAGGTAGAATCAGAAGTTTCACGTGAAATGTGGAGGTGAAGGGTGGACATTATGTGGATAGAAGACAGAAGGGGAAGGAGACGTGAGGAAGAAGGTAAAGGAATTGATGAAGAGCTGGAACTAGAGGCTAAAACAGAAATCAGAGAGACGAAAATAATAGGCATACACAAAAATAAACGATTAACACACACACAGCCTATACCAACAAACATGGCGACGAGTTCAGGGGGATAGACAAAGAGATAGGCAGGGAGGCAGGAAGGCAGACAGGCAGAGGGACAGAAGCACCAAGGAGACTTAAAAAGATACAGAGAGGTAGGCAAAGGCTGGGCAAAGCCGAGTGACCGAGATATGGAATGGATTGCTCAAGAAAACACAGATGAAAGCTCAAAGGGAAATGAAAGCAACTTCGCAGGAAAAGACGTACAAGAGAGAGAGAGAGAGAGAGAGAGAGAGAGAGAGAGAGAGAGAGAGAGAGAGAGAGAGAGAGAGAGAGAGAGAGGAGGATGTATGTATGTATGAGAGGAAGCCACGCGTTAGAGAGAAAATGAGAATAAAAAATGGGGTCTGCATGGGGGTTAAAAGGGAAGGAGAAAAAAGTAGAAAACGAGATTTGAAGGTGCATAGAAAATGAAGGTGGAAGGAAGAAGAAGAAAGGAGGAGGAGGATATCGAGTTGGAGGCAAGAGTGGCAATATTCATCTACATAATAATTCCATTTTCTTTTTGTATATATATTATGATGACGAATTGAGGACAGAGAGGTAATGTAGGAAACTCTCCCACCGTGTGTAATTGTCTGTGTGTAACTTCTGTATTTCACACACACACACACACATACAGAGAGAGAGAGAGAGAGAGAGAGAGAGAGAGAGTGAGAGAGAGAGTGAGAGAGAGAGATAATGAGCAGGCATGTCAAGAGATGTCAAGTAGGACGAGGACAGGAGGGAGGAAGAGAAAGAGAGAGGTGTGGAAGAGGAGATGCTTTAAGAGAATATGGAAAAGGAAAAAGAAAGAGAATGCAAGGGATACAGAAATTGAGCTGATGTACAGAGATAAAATTATTCATTTATCCAATAATAACATGCACCGGTCTGTACATAGACACGAAATTTGACACACGCAAATAATATTTCAGAAGCACTTGTTTAGCATCACACACACACACACACACACACACACTGCTGAATTTAGACATATGCATATTCATCGCATAATTTGTACATCATGGTAATCAACTGAAAATTATTTATACATGCTCAGTCATAAAGATACAGAGGTACACTGAGTTACACACAACTGGCTGTATATATACATATGCAGATATACACACACACTCACTAATTCGTCTGTGGTCAGTCATAAATTGCAAGCTTTATCATTAAAATCCTGGTTAATATAAATAATTTCCTGCTTTTCATTTGATATTTGTCGTCAATCACTAATATTTGAGTGACCAAGGGCTCATTTATTGATGCATTATACTGACACTTATGCATGACTACACACACACACACACGCACACACACAATACGCACACACACAATACGCACACACACACAATAAACACACGCACACACACACACACACATCGATAAGTAAGACAGCATCACACACACAGACCCTCAATTCCTTAATGCAGACTCGGTACACGCCACCATTTTTACGAGACAGTTATCGTCCTCCCACTCCAGAAATAAAGATCTATAAGACATCACTATTATACACCTTGTTCCCCTCCAGACAACACACACAGATTGGAAGAGTAGTAATGTTACGATTTGGTCACCACCGTCACAATTGTTCATCCCCTCGAAGCCATCTGAACCTCATTTGGGCTTAGTATGGTGTGACAAAAAAATAAACATCTGCAGCAATACACAATTTTAGAGTTTGATTCGTGACCTATATATATAGCAGGGAGCGCATGACATAGCACACACACACTTTTAGTCTTCCTCCAGCCGTTCACCAATATATTTAGGGAAGGAACCATATGCAACGGAGCGAGGAAAGTCATGATGCAGTGAGGCGGAGAGGCGAGCTTGTTGGTGGCGAGGTCTGTCAAAATGCAGGACCAAGTTGCTGCCTTGCCAAAAGTCACCGAAATTTGGTGGTGGTGGTGGTGGTAGTGGTGGTGATGGTGATTGTGGTGGTGGTGGTTGTGGTGGTGGTGGTTCTGGTGATGGTGGTGGTGGTGGTGGTGGTTCCTCAACGCTTGCATGCATTGAATTCTGCTTATTTTAGCTCTTTTAGATTCGACATTTTCTGCTCTCCACATCTTGCATTGGCATTGTTTTCTTTGTTTTTGCATTGGCCTATTAAAATATATATCATTCACTTCATTCAGTTCAGCCAGCAGTCACTCTTTTCGTGTTCAGTACGGTACACTCTCATTAAAACTTTACACTGAACTGTTTCTTTAACCCACATGTAATACTTAGCGACCTCCCCTTAATGATAACTATACTTGTATATGACCAATTTTCATAACTTTACTCTACCATTTAGATAATTATATTCCCATTTTTTTTTCTTCATGATTATATGTTATGGTAGTCGCTCCATGGCTGTTATGGGCCCATTGAAGTTTGCGTAACACTCCATAACATTTTAAAATGATAATTCGTATACTGAAGAAGTCTGTTTCTTGGCATAAATTTGGAAAGAGAATAAGCATAAAAATTGAAAGAGACTTAGAGGAGAATAATAAAAAGAGAAAGAGATTTAGAGGAGGATAATAAAAGGAGAGAGAGACTTAGATAAGAATAATAAAAAGAGAAATAGACTTGGAGAAGAAGAATAAAAAGAGAGAGAGACTTAGAGAAGAAGAATATAAATGGTGCAAGACTAGCAAGAAGAAATCGCGGCAAGAAGAGGAGGAGGAGGAGGAGGAGACGGAGACGGGAAATATGAGAAAGAATGAGGACAGTAGGTGGAAGAAGAGGAGGAGGAGAAGAAGAAAGAGGAGGAGGAGGAGGAGAAGGACGAGGAGGAGGAGGAGGAGGAGGGATAAAAAAGAAGTAGTAAAAGGTGTAACAGATGGAGAAACGAGTGAAGGATTTCCAAGCGTGGCTGAGAATGTGTACCGAGAGACCAGTTGGTAGTGGGTAAAGGGTGTGGAAAATGATGGAGAATAGGGAAAGTGGTGGGAAAGAGAAGAGGGTTAAAGGAGAAGGCAACGAGGAAGGGGAAGTGGTGCGTTGTTGCGAAGGAAAGGTTTTTTTTTTTTTTAGAGAAGGGGAAAGGGAATTTGTGAGTAGAGATGGAAGAAGGGAGATAGGGAGAGAAGAAAAAATTTAAGGTGTGGAAATAATGGGAAGAGGAAAGTTGAATATGAGCGGAAAAGAATAGAGCTGAGTTGAAGACATAGAGAAACATGTGGAGAAGAGTAAGATGGGGAGGTGAGAAGTGGAGGAAAATGAGAGGTGGCCAAAGAGAAATTTGTGAGGTAGCAGTCCAAGAGATGTGAGAGTTGTAAGAGTGACGGGGATGCTGTGAGAAAGATAGAGAAGAGGACATAGAGAGGGAGACGGAGGGGAAGATGGATGAGAAAAAGAGGAAGAGAGAAATGGATGAAATGAAGCAGTGAAGATGGGAGAGAGAAGATGTGAACTACAGTAAGAGAACAGATATATGGTGGCTAGTGAGGGATGTGATTTGAAAGTATGAGGAGAGTAAAACTATGACATAAGATTGGGAGATGAAAGAAGGCAAGAAGGTTTGAGAGGGAAGGAAAGACGCCGAACGTGTGAGGATACAAAAAAATGAGAGGGATTAAGGGGAAAGATGAGGGATCCGTGGGAGGCGTAAAGAAGGAAGGGGAGTTATTAGGTGGTCGGGGGAGGGGTGTAAGAGGAGGTAGTGAAAAGGTGAAGAGGAAGGAAATATAGTTAGGCAAGGGAGGAGGATGGCGGGGCAGGTGAGGAGTAGTAAAGGGGACAGAAGTAGTGACGGGAGAGAGTATCAAAGGGTGGAGGGATCAGGAAGAGTTTGAATGGGTAATGTGAGTGAACAGAAGAGTTCTGAAAGGGTACGGAAAACATAAAGGGATGCAGGGAAGTTAGGCATGAGGGGGAGGGGGGAGTGGGGCAGAGAGAAGCAAAGGAAAGAGGCTACGTAAAGGATGGTGGTTGTGATGTGTGTGTGGGGGGGAGGGGGAATGAACAAGGGGGGATGTGAAGGAGGGCACGTAAAAAAAATATAAGGAAAACAAAAGAGGGGACCGTGAGGAAGGAGGAAGAGAAAGGTGTGCGAGGGTGGTGGTGGGGGTGGAGGGGGTGGTAGTGGTGGTGGGGGTGGAGGGGGTCGGGTTGAGCGTCATGCCAAACACACGCCACCTTCCAATTCCAGACACACGCTGGCCCCCTCATGGCATGCCGCCCCACCTGAGGAGAAAATTAAGGAGGAGGGCCGCGGGGAGTAGACCAGAACCAGGGAGGAAAGGAGGAGGCAGGAGAAGGAGAATAAAGATAGAGGTTGGAGGAGGAGAGAGAAGAGAGAGGAAGAGGAAGGAGGAGGAGAGTAAAGTAAGATACAGAAAGAGAGTAAAGATAGAGGTTGGAGGAGGAGAGAGAAGAGAGAGGAAGAGGAAGGAGAAGGAGAGTAAAGTAAGATACAGAAAGAGAGTAAAGATAGAGGTTAGAGGAGGAGGAGGAAGGAGAAGGAAAGTAAAGCAAGAGATAGAAGGAGAGTAAAGAAAGAGGTTGGAGGAGGAGAGGAGGAGGAAGGAGGAAGGAGGAGAGTAAAGCAAGAGACAGAAGGAGAGTTAAGAAAGAGGTTGGAGGCGGAGAGAGGAGAGAGAGGAGGAGGAGGAAGGAATAAGAAGCGAGAGAATAGTGTGAGGAAACTATAAGATGGAAAGAACATTGGGGAAATACAGAAGATAAAGGAGGAAGAGAGAATTTGGAGAAGCATAAAGACAAGGAGAAAGAAACGAGATAATTCTGACGTACGAAGAGAGAAAGAAGCAAAATTTACCGAATAGAGGAATAGGCATAGAAAAAAAGAGAGGGAGAGAGTAGTGGGAATAGATAGAGCCTAGGGACAGGGGTGAGAGGATCAATTTTTAGGGGAAATAGAATGAGTGGGAACCTCTCTCAACATGAGTGGATGGGGAGATAGCTGCCGTTATAGTAGTTACAGGTTCAGACCACTATCAACAAAATTGACACACACACACACACACACACACACACACACACACACACACACACACACACACACACACACACACACACACACACACACACACACACACACACACACACACACACACACACACACACACACACACACATACAGACACACAGGTTCAGGCCACTATCAGCAAAATTGACACACACACACACACACGTACTTCCACCCATGGAGGCACATGTGTATGCATGCGCGCGCATTCTCACGCACGCACGCATACCCACCCATCAAGCAATTGCACGTTGCTGCCAGTTAATAGAGGGGAGGGATAGATGGGCTTCGTATATTTTAAAGTTTATGGTAAAACGTAGGCACTTTGTTGACAAACGAACAATGCTACAAACCACTATATTCATATACAGTATACAGTACAATGCTACCTACCAATAGTTTTATGTATATAATGCTACATACCACTATTTTTATGTATACATTGCCACATACCACTATTTTCATATATAGTATACAATACAATGCTACATACCATTATTTTCATACAAACAATGTCACATACCAATATTTTCATACTTATAAACCCTGTAAATATTTATTACTGCGGTGTAAAGGCTACTCGGATCCAAGCAAGGTTGATCTCTTGATCTTATTTGCACAGTTATAAAAAAAGGTAAGATAATTAAATGTCTAATGAAAACTTAGTATCGTGATCGAATAATGATATACTTTTCTGATAGCTGAATGGAAATGCTCACTAATTTCATGTTTTACGCTATTCTGAGTCCACCTCACTTCGTATATTTACATGAATATCTATCTAATTGGTGATTGATTTAGTAATTTTAATAGGAAAATTCAACTATATGTCTTGATGTTTGTGGCAATGTTCTCCAAGCTAGTTTTCATGAGGTATAAAAAAATGCAGCCTCTTGATAATCATTGAAATTTCATCCCACCCCAAAAAAAGATGAAAAAAAAAAATCTTTCTGCACTTCTCGCCTCGATTCTAATTCATTTACATAGTTATATGTTCGGTTGTTGGGGGTAAAATTAGGATCACATACTTTAATTAATATTAATGTATTGTGAGATAGACAGTAGTGTAAATGAAGTCTGAAAGAATAATAATAAACAAATTGTGTATAGGAGAAAAGGTGAAGGAAGGATTATAGAGGGAGAAACAAGGAGAACTGAGGGGGAAAGATAGGATTAAGTCTAGAAAGGATGGAATAAGATTGTGATGCTTGAGTTAAGAGGGAAGGAGGGAAAGGAGGGAGGAAAACATTTAGATTTAATTATACCAATTCTTTTGCCATGAGAGACGAGTAAATCCTCCTCTGTGTGTGTGTGTGTGTTCCCTCGCTGTTCATTTATTTCTCCAACATAATTTTTTTTTTTTTTTTTTTTTTTTTTTTTTTTTTTTTCAATAGTGTATCCACCTGGTCTTTTAGTGTATATTTATAATTTATTGATTGTTCTATTGTTTCTCATCATTGCCATCCATTAATTAAAATCTTTCCTCTGGCCATTCTCATCACATACAGTATATGCTTCAGTTGTGTCTTCATTCGTTACGCTCATTCTTGATTTTCACATTATTTCTCATTTACCTTCTTTTTCTATTCATCGACTGTCTGTCAATCTGTCTGTCAATCTGTCTGTCTGTCTGTCTGTCTGTCTGTCTGTCTGTCTGATTGGTGGAGTAGCTTATCAGTTAAGGGACTCTGTGATGTAATCAGAAAATTGGAGGTAAATGAGTCCTTCAAAATAATGTTGCCACGAAACACACACGTATATTATGGAATGGTATGGTCAGGAGAAATCAGAAGCCTCCAATTCTCATACACGATCACAGAATCCTTAAGTTTATCCGTGGTATGGGAGTTGTAGTGAAGTTGAGTAACCTAATCAAAAGTTGTTAAGTACTGTCATAAAACCCTAGCTGTGTGTGTGTGTGTGTGTGTGTGTGTTTTGGTTGGAATTCTGTTGAAGCTAATAATGGAGTGCATATGCGTGAGTGTACTGCTTAGTATGTACAGTCACGAGCACTGATAAGTAAACAGCTTTGGTTAATTCTGTGAACAGTTTAATTCACTAACGAACTTATTCCAATGGAGATCTTATTGTGTATTTATTTACAGTTTCTAAGTATTCAAGTCACACCTGAATACGTATTACTGGTCGTGACTGTACATACATTGGCTCCACTCCCGCGTTTCTCCCCTGACGTTGCCAATTTTGGGCCAGTCAGAAATTCGAATCCCAATTCACGAGTTTAAAATTTAATACTCGAAACATTCATATCTTTCACTCTAAGGATATGAATGTTTCGATTTTTTTAACTTGTGTATCAGGATTCGAATTTCTGACTGGCCCAGCATTGGCAACGTCAGGTGAGAAACGCAGGAGTGGAGCCAACTATACATATATGCATTCATGGATAAATATGCATGAATGTGTGTGTGTGTTTGTGTGTGTGTGTGTGGTTGGTTGGTTGGGCCATGTTTCATCCTCAGAAGAGCTCATCCGGTAACATATGTGTTGTGTCACTCTCCCTTTGCTATAAACCACATACCGTCCTCTAACTCTTACTGACACTCACCACTGTACTCCTTCATTCCTACCACTCAGTCCTTCCTCGCCTTATATTGGTATTGAGTAGCATTAGTATTGCAAAGTAAGCTGATAATTATCGACCTATAGCGGAATTTTCAGTGCTATCAATTCTTTCCGTCAGCGAGTGTGTTATTTTTGTTTCAACAACAGTTAGAAGATTAAAGAATGTAAAACATAGTTATCCAAGCACTGTATTTAACCTCTCTTATGTGAGGCCCTCTGTAGTTGTGTCTTCTGCAAGCCTTATAATTTAAGGTACTGGATAAACCAGTGTCATCTCCAAACTGATAAATTATGAAAACTTTACTATCAGCTTCATTATACAATATTACTTGTCTCATATCATGCATTTTGTTCGAAGCAGATTTGTTTTATTAACCGTATGCCCTAAAATCTCCTCTGGCGGGAATCCTCAAAGCAGCTAGAAGTCCGAGGCACCTTGAGCCAAATTGTTCAACTAATACAGAAGTTTGGTCTGTACTGCAACAAAGGATACATTTTATCCAAGGCCGTCTCCTCTTCCTCAGTTGTAAGCTTCAAACTTCACTCAAGTTGAAAGTTTTCTGAGAGTTGAACTTCTTTAAATTTCTTTTTCGTGTGGAAAGTTATGCAGGAGAAAGTGGTTGTTGTTGTGCCTGTCTGCCTAGTTCGGTATTTGGGTATAGACTCGGCTTTACCGGACTATCTCCATACCAAACTACCAACCCATTACCGGACTATATCCATACCAGCCTACCAACCCACGATACAGTCGAAGAAATTTACGAATCTACCCGTGGCATGGCAAGGTCGGAATCACCAATGTTTTCCCAAGTATATATATATATATATATATATATATATATATATATATATATATATATATCACTCCTTCCTCATTTCATCCTCGCACCACTTGTTCTCACCCATACTTCATCTCTTCTTCACTTCGCCTATCCTTCACTTCACCACACTCTCTCTATCTCTCTCTCTCACTTGGCCCCTCCTTCACTTCACTTTCCTTACCCCGACCAATATAATCCTACTTGAGCAGAATCTCCTTAACCTCTATAATCCCAGATAATTAGAACTTGTGTACCATAATAATTTACATACCAGTTACTGAGGGCCATTACTCGGTGTGTCATGGTCCGTGTTGGCAGGGTGTTGTGTTGTGATGGTGTTGACAGGGTGCTGTGTTGTGATTGTGTTGGCAGGGTGTTGTGTTGTGATAGTGTTGTGGTGCAAGGGTGTCGTGATGAGGGGGGTTGTGTTTGCAGGGTGACATGGCTAACAGGGTGTCGTTATAACATGTAATTATTAGGTACCAGAATGTAAGATACGCATCTGTATTTGTGCGTGCGTGTACTTGTGTATATATTGTATTGAAAGCCTCGTCTATTATACAATGTACTGGTAGACTGCAAAAATTCGTGAAGAAAACAGTTACTAGAACTATGACCTACAAATACTTAATATATTTGAAAACATTTGAGATATATGCATAAAATCAGTGATAGTACATGGAGGTGACTCATTCTAAACTATACAGCCGAATGTAGGCCCTAATGATTATACTGCTGTTGAGGATGTAACATAAATTTACACAAAATATTCATGAACTCGCAGAATAACGACTCTTTATCTCTTTCACTTTAACCATAATCGTTCGAGACATTTAGATAATGTTGGCATCCAAAGTGAAACAGAATCACACTGAGCCATGATATTGGAGGTGAGGGATGACAGAAAATGAAGGATGCAGATATTTTCAACAACGTATAAATATTGATGCCATGTGCTGACCCTTCCCCTCTGTATTCCCTTTGTTTATCGCCGCATATTTACTTTCTGATACTGAATTTGCTTTTGCTATAACACTGAACAATATATGTTGAATTTAGAGTATTTATGGGACCTCTGATTTTGTCCCCGAATTGAAGGCTGATATTTATCATAGATCTTACTCTCTCTCACTCTCTCTCTGTATATATATATATATATATACAGTGAGTAAATATGTTTTATGTTGTTGTGTACACCGTCAACGCATCACAACCCCATTATCATCATACTTTACAGAGGCTTGAGATGCACACAACTTTTGTTCGCAACTGTGCATAATTATTCCTTAAAAACAGATAATAGCGCAAGAAATTATAATAATCCCGACGTGAATGGGACTCAGGTGAGCAAAGTTTTAGTGGAGAGCGAAGAAGTGTGAGACTCTCAGAATAACATTACTCTTGTCTCTCTGGCACCTGGCTAATTATTTTGCTCCTCTCTCTTGCTACTCGTCACCACCTCAGTCCACAACATTCATCCACCTGTTTCCCTTTTCCAGTCCTCCACATTCATCCACCTGTTTCCCTTTTCCAGTCCTCCACATTCATCCACCTGTTTCCCTTTTCCAGTCCACCACATTCATCCACCTGTTTCCCTTTTCCAGTCCTCCACATTCATCCACCTGTTTCCCTTTTCCAGTCCTCCACATTCATCCACCTGTTTGCCCTTCCTAGTCCACCACATTCATCCACCTGTTTCCCCTTTCCATTCCTCCACATTCATCCACCTGTTTCCTCGTCTTGCTTCCCTCACATTCATCCACCTGTTTCCCCTTCTCAAACTTCCTTCCTTATCGTCACCTCCTTCCGGGTCCATCCTCTATTTGTCTTGCTTTTCTCCTTTTCCCTTTCGTTACTTCTCCATCATCCTTTTCCTTTCCATGACCCCTTGCCTCCCCTTCTCCTTCTTCTTAATTCTCTTCCCTCAGTGACCCTCTTGTTCCTCCAATTCTTTTTTCCTCACTATGATTCCCCTGCCTCTCGTCCCTGTTGCTTCCTCTCATTAACTCCTTTCTCTTTCTTCCTATTCTTTCCACTCACTTCCCATCTTGACCTTCCCTCCCAGCGTCACTTCATGTCCCACGCCATTTCAGTTGCCCCCCCACCCCTCACCTACTCTGTCCTCCTCTTTTCTCTCCGTCCCCTCCATTCTACCATCTTCTCCTTGCTCCTGGACCATTCCCTTGTCCACCCTATTACTCCCTGCCTCTTACAACCCCCCCACCCTTCCCTCCTCTTGTCACCTCTTCCGCCTTCTCTGCCTTCCATCTTCCTACCCGCCCCCCACACCCACCGGTCCCCACCTGCCTACATTTTTAATTTCTCTTCAACTGTGTTAATTAAACTTCAGACGCTGAAAGCATAATTGCTATGAGTTGTGTGTGCGTGCGTGTGTTGTGTGCGTGTTTTATGTTTGCATGAGTGTATTGTGTGTGTGTACAGTCCGCGGCAAGAGTTTTCCCACCGCAACTGCCAAGTCATGAACCCCAGTATAAAAACATAAACATCACAGCCACGTGAATTGAAGCACCAGAGAAGTTGTTGAGGTTGTGGGAGTTGACTTGAATTGAAGCACCAGAGAAGTTTTATTAGTTTACTTGCTGAATATCATAATTTTGCACGATGAATGTATTAACTGGTTCGAATATTCTTCTTTATAATAACCAAGAAACACTGAGTAAAGGGACAGGACTGTTGCCGCCGACTATTAATGGCTTGTGTATACGGTATGTTTTTATGGGACTGGAGCCATATTCCTATATAAGGGTTTGAACACAACAACATTGCCATCTGGTGGTGCAACTTCCAAATGGGTTGTGTATTTTCGCAGACATTTCCTGACCAAGAACTTTACATTTGCTAACATGTCATACGTAAGTCCTTCTGGTTTGATTGATTATGAATACATCCCCAAGTAGATATTCTTTTTAATATTTGTTTTTTGTTTGTGTGTTGTGAGTGAATATTTAATTATGAGAAGGTGTCGCATGCATTTTGTGTGCCCATTGTTATTTCTATGTGTGTATGCGTGGTGTGTATATGTGTGTGTGTGTGTGTTGCATATGAATGTGCTTGTTGTGCGTGTATGTGTTCTTGATTTCCACTATAGTTATGTACATATATTTCTAAACGGATAATATGTTTTAAGAGATTTAGAGGGCTACTAATTCCTCCAGACCATGAAAGGAAACAAAATACTTCATCGTACGAATTGAGATTCTGTAACAAAATCTCACGTCTTAAGGACACTGTGATCATATATGAAAATTGGAGTCTTCTGATTTCTCCTGATTATGTCATGAAACAAACTTCTTCCATATAGGAGGTGTTTCATGGCAATATTTGAAGGACTTGTTTATCTCCAATTTTCTGACAACATCACAGGGTCCCTTAAAAGGCATGACAGAGTAGGATAGGGATCTGTAACGTCATGTCGTGAGAAGTGAATCTGACCCGACCTCCATCAGACTCCCCTCCTTCCAAGTAAATTGGTTCGTGTGTTTTTAGTTCCCTTCCCACCACCATCCCATTCCCCTACTCACTGACTCACCTTCTCGGCTTCACCTTCACCTCATTTTTTGTAACCTCGTTTCCCATTCTCCCTGCTACTGTCAGGTCAATACCTCTTTCCTCTTATCATTTATCATCCATCCTCGCTACCTTCATTCAAGTACCGTAAGTTCCTGTTTTCACGCTTCCACTTTCATCCTCACTATCTCTCTCTCCAGTTGTGTTCACTTTCTCTAGCTCTATTTACCTTTCTTTGTCCCCGTCCTCCTCCCCCCCCCATTTCATTTCTTTCTCTTTCTGTGTATATATATATATATATATATATATATATATATATATATATATATATATATATATATATATATATATAATTATATCTTTTCCAGTACCTGTCGCCTTTTCTCCACCATTCCATTTTCTCTTTCTGTACCTCTCCCTGCCTCTGTTCCCTGTCCGTCTCACCCCTCACAATCACGCGTGTTCTCTCTAATCCCCCTCTTCCTCCAGTATTCCCCTCAGCATGTAACCTTACTCTCCCTCCCTTCCTCCCTGCCTTTATCGCTCCCTCTTATCTCTTTATCCTTTGTCCCTGCTCTGTTCCCTCTCCTCTCATGACTGCATGCTTATCTCTCATATCTCCCCAGAGGGTCATGTGCGCATCCAAGAATCGGCAATTTTCATGATTTTCAGAGCATTCGCATGATTAGCTTCGACTTTCCCTTGTACCGTATGTACGTTTGCCGAGCGAGCAGGAAGATGTTTGTATTTTTGCTGCATGAGATGGTTTTCAAAATTAAAAAAACAATACTGAGAAAAAGAAAGAAATATGTTGGTAAAAAGATACATATTTAAAATACATGATTATTCAAAAGTAATAAAAAAAATTCAGCTATTGTATTTGTTGGTCTATCAGTCCACCAGTATCACTCCAACACATGATCCATCTAGATATTGGGCCAGAGTCGTATACCTATACCTCTGAGCCATCACCAAGGTTAGGGAGACGAGGCGGCAGGATATCGAGTGTGTTGTCAGGAGAAGCCAACTGAAGTGGACGGTCACCTCCTTCTATCACCAGGGTACCGTAAAAAATAACATTGTTGGGTTATGGATTCATATTTTTCATATTCCATTATGTCCAGGAAATTTAGTACCAGCCGTGAATGTTAGGCGATAACATGTACAAAATGTTCCATAAAAATATACACAGCTGTTTGTTACGATGATTAGCTAAGATATGTTAATTGTTACGAGTTGTTTAAATTATGTAATAGGCAAATACACACGTTTTCTTCTTGTACTCAGACTGAATTGACAAGTTGGAAGAAAATCACAGTACCACAGCATAGAGTGTGGTACTGAATGGTTCTTTGAGAATAAATCAGACACTTTAAAAGCTCCCACAGCCACCTGACATAATGTAAACCATTTTTACTTTGTTTTATGTATCGAAGATGAGATTTATAAAGTTTGTGGCACACTTGATGAATCGTAAACCAAATGTGCAGTAGTGAAAGATAACATACTGAACTAAACATGGAAAAAAAGCTTATACACGCTTGGTGTGCTCAGTAATAGTCAGTTTGTGCAACTTTACAAAGAAGTGTTCTGTTTTTATATTTGTATAAAACTCTTTTAAATATACAACATAGCCTCTCAAATCGTGAAAACAGTTTAGTTATACCTTACATATATTAAGGTATAGTCAAACTCTGCAATAGAGTTCAGGCAGGATCCTTTGGCAAGCGTTAATATGCGGTAAAAACCTGTGATAAATAATGCAGCAGGTAGTGAAAGCAAAGGCAATTAGGTTCTCAGACAGTGCAATAACCTCCTTGGCCGCATCCCCCCCCCCCCCCCCCCATCACCACCACCGCCAGTCCGGCCCTTTGGGTATAGAGCTTCATTTATCTCCCTGGGTAAAGGATGTATTCTCACGCCCGGCCAGATATCTTCCCTTGTGTGCACAGTATTAGGCCTTCAGGTTCTATTATCTTTTCTCGTATGTTTTCGTTTACTTTATACTACTCTAATGTGAAGAATAAACAGGAAGGTTTCTAAACATGTTCTGAGGATCAAATTTATTTTCACTTTATTTGACACGTTGCTCAATATTTTTTGCCGAGATGTAAGTTGTGCCTCAATGGTTTTAAAGCCTAAGTCAATCACTCTCAGCTTCTCTACTGTTAAATGTTATTTTGGATTTCCTTCATTAGTTGCTATCCATCCACTCTGTGTTTTTTTCAACGTCCTATCGGAATGTTATTATTGTCTTCTTCAGTCAATTCATCCATCCCATGGAAAGGAATATGGGCTGAAACAGAGCACACTTGGGTAATACACGTCTCTGCCTCCGTGCTTGCTGGAGGCTCACCACCAACACAACAGAGGTAATAATACTCACAGTGGTGGTCTGACGGATTGCCTGGGGCCTCTACTACACCCACGCCATCCACCAAAACCTTTCCTCTCAGCAGATACTAAGGAATCTGATCCTGTGATGAAGAAGGAAGGTCTCCTGGCCCAGATGATGGAATCACACTGTCGTCTTTATTAATGACGTGACACGGAACCCACACTGGCAGAGGGAAAGTTTAATACCAGACAGTTTTTGGTGGCCATCTTCAGTGGTCAAGACGAAGCGGAAATATTACAATGTACAATAAAATTATGCTCCATGATATGCAAAATGTGTGTATAAAAATCATTACTTAAGAAAACGAGAAATGATTGAATCGCTGTGTATAAAAATATATGACCATTTCAACTTTTGTCTATGTGAATGGTATATGTGATAATGTATATATCAAGGAGGCAGTAGCGAGAGGTTGGAGACATATGCCATGGCGGGTGTAAGGGTGAAATATTAACCCTGGCAGAGGGTAATATCTAGCACACTCCTTCCGTCACATTACCCTTGGGGCGATGAGGAGGGAAGTGGAGGGGATTGGTTCACTGACGGTAATCTACGAGTACCTGTGTGATATTGTGTTACTACTACTACTACGCCTTCTCTCATTTCTTACCTTTCTTTTTCTTAGTCTGCTTTGAGAGAGAGAGAGAGAGAGAGAGAGAGAGAGAGAAAGAGAGAGAAAGAGAGAGAGAGAGAGCAGTAGCTAGATACGGGAAGTGACAGAGGGGAAAATAGTAATGAAAGATGAGGAGGGAAACGTGAGATATTAAGGGGAAATGAAAGGATGAGGGAAGGTATAAGTACGTGAAGGGTGAGAAGTTAATAGTATGGAAGTGTGTGTGTGTGTGTGTGTGTGTGAAGGGTAAGAAGATAATAGTATGGAAGTGTGTGTGGGTGTGGGTGTGACAATATGTGTATGACTGTATGTATGTACGTGGGGAGGTGAGTTATAGAGAGGAAGTGAGAGAGTGAACACACAGGAAGAGAGGGGAAGGCAGTATATTTCCCAGGCTCTTGTTGGCTGAGACACACGGAAAATTGGGTGTTTGGAATAATGGCTAACAGCAGAGAAAGAGAGAGAGAAAGAGAGAGAGAAAAAAAGGAGAAAGAGATAGAGAGAGAGGAGGGAGGGGAAAGGAAGGGAAAGAGGTAGGATTTGAGGATAAAATGGAAAGAGGAGAGAGAAAATACCGCAGGCACAGGGGTAATTATTCAGCAAGGCTCTGGTTTCTGTTTGACTGTGGCGATTTTTGTATTTCAGTACATGGGATTTTTGGGGCTTCAACGCCTGGGTTTTGAGTCGTTTGCTCAGGTGCTCACAGTTTGCATCCACTGGCTTCCCTTACTTATTTTATGGATTCTTGGTTTGGTCTGTGGGGGATAGAACACCTCCCCCCATCTCCCTCCCCCTCCCCCTCTTTCCCTCCCCCTCCCCCTCTTTCCCTCCCCCTCCCCCCCCCATCTGTGTAGAAGAGAAAATGTTGACGCTTGCATACGGTATAGAGTTTACCTACCGTCCAAAATATTTTAATCATATTTCGTCGCATATTTTTTATACAGGCCTGGCTTTATACTTTTGCATTGAAAATATGATGTCAAGTACGTTATAGAACGTCATAAAATAATGCAATTGTGATAAAATATATTAAGACGAAACATATAAGGCCTCTCTTTTCCGATACCCTATTAGGCTATTCGTCTCTCCCCTCCCCTTTCCCTCCCCCTTCCCTCCGAACCTCCAAGTATTCCGTACCACTATTTGTCAAAAGGTTACAACTTTTTTTTATCAATAGCAAGTGTACACTACTGAGGTCACACACACCATACTTTATAAAACAAAATATACTCAAAATGAAATTATATATCTTTGGTGTAAGTATTGATATATATATTGACATTCAGGCCACAAAAGTATTGCACAATAGTCCATGAGGTGTACTGTATCAGTCTGTTGAAATGTTGCATATCATATCATTGTGGTGTTATGATGTGTGTGTGTCCATGAAATGTTGGGATGCAGTGCATGGAATCCCGGGACTCGGTTGCCAGTTCGTGCAAGTTGGACTCCACTGCATAATCTGAAGTTAGCCTCGCAGTTTTCATACGCTGGACAGGAATAACTCACACCAAGTTTTAATGGCGAATGAGCCTCGAGGGCAGTGCATTCAGTGAAGGTACTCGGTATGAAAACCTCTCTCTATGTTTTCTCTTCTTATGTATTCTACTTTATACTTCTGAGAGTAGAGTTCTTCATCATTTTAATCGCCATTCTCGACCTGCAGAGGGTAACTAACACTAATTCACGCTACAGTTTCTTTTCAGTCTATTATAATTATCCATCTTTGTAGTCTTTATCCGTCCTTGCTGCTCGACTTTACACTTTGCCTGCAGAACCGGACCAACACTACATTACTTCAATATTTCTCTCTCATTAGTAATTATATCTATCTCAGTGTCTACCAAAAATATATATCCTATCCCACATGGCGGCATTTCCATCTGTTTTTTTCCTCTGCCTATATTTTCTTTCGTCGACCTCTTTACTCAAATAACTTTCCACTTTAACTTCCTTTAATCCCACTCTACAAATTGTCGACCTATTTTCTTACATTTTTTTTTTTTATGCAGCTCCCATGTTCATCTACCCCATTTCCTACACTTTCCTATATTCCTCCACCCTCAGCCCGAGTCTACCACATCTTTGCAACCCACTTTCCTTTTCCTTTGCCTCCCTCCTCCCGGCAGAGAACGTTCCCAAAATCTCAGCTTCCAAAATCTGACGGTCAGGTACACGGAGGAGGAATGTGCAGGCCGGGGGAGTAATGCTGACTTTTTCACATTCCATCACCTGGCCTGCGGAGGGGGGAGGCTGAGATGGAGGAAGGGAGGGGCTGAGGAGAGGGGAATTTGGGAGGAATGGAGGGGAGGGAGACAGAGAGAGAGAGAGAGAGAGAGAGAGAGAGAGAGGGAGGGAGGGAGGGAGGGAGAGGCTGAGAAGAAAAAATAGTTTGGAGGAGGAATTGAGACTGAATATAAGGGAGGGGATGAGGAGAAGGGGACTACGAAAAAAGGAAGAACGGAAGAAATAAAAAATAGGAAGGGAGGTTGGCATACAGGAAATGATAGAAGGTCTGGGGAGGAATTTAGGACAGGAGGAGGGACAACGGGAAGTAAAAACAAAACAGGAAGGGAGAGAGACTATAGATGATGGGTAGGTGTGAAAGGTAGGAGAGGATATGATGGGTAGGTGGGAAAGGTAGGAGAGGATATGACGGGTAGGTAGGAAAGATAGGCAGGCATGTAGGAAAGCATATGATGGATAGGTGGGAAACGTAGGAGAGGATATGATGTAAACGTGATTTTTTTTTTAATATACTAAAATGGAAGGCGAGGGGCTAGGATAGGGAGAGGGATAGACAGATTGAAGAGAGTGGTTGTGGATTGTTGTATGTCGGGGAAAACCAGTCGAACATGCAGTGTATGAAATATATTTAATCGAACCCTCGCTCGGGGTGTGGTATAGTGGGTAACATCCGGGTCTCGTAATCTGAGTCTCTGGGTTCGATTTCCGGGTGGGATTCACTTGAAATGCAGGGGAAAGAATGGAAGGAGTTGGTGAGGGGAGGGGGAATACTTTTATCAGGGTAGAGAATGGGAGGACAGAGGAGAATAGGATGCAGAAAAGGGGTTGAAAAAGAAGTTCCCGGGAGAGGGGGAGAGGTGTTGAGGGAAACAGAAGGGGAGATGATAACTGAGGAAGGAAAGAGGGAGGAGGATGTATTAGAGAGGAGGATCTTATATATGGTGAAGGAAGAGAATGGAAGAGATGTTAATGGACGAAAGGAACATTTATAATTAAAGGCAAAGAAGAATGGGTTAATAGAGAAAGAGAGAAGGATGTATTGGTGAGATATAAATGTGGAAAAATATATACAGTATAGGATCTGGGAGAAACAAAGGAAAAAGGAAAGAGAGGAGAAAAGACTGAAGGAGTAGAAAAGTGAATGTGAAGAGACAATATACGAGAGAGGAAGAGAAAGGCTAGACATGGGAAAAAGAGGTAGTGAAGAGGGAATAGGAGAGAGGTGAGGGATGCGAGGCTATATTCATGAAACGAGGTCTCAGTGTAGCGATGTAGGTCAGGGTGTGGAATGTGTGAGATATTAGGCCGTCTAGTCTATTATCTCACTACATTAAACCCTTCATAACGTTCCCCAGCACATGCAAATTATAAACAGGATAATGCTGTGCAATATGCTGTGGAAATCATAAAATCGCTTCGATCCTGCTTCTATGATAAGAGCCAAGAGTTCCATTGACGTCATTATTATCTAAGTCTAATAAATATATATATATATATATATATATATATATATATATATATATATATATATATATATATATATATATATATATATATATATATATATATATATATATATATATATATATATATTGTATATGTGTATGCTTGTCACGATTAGACGTTTCCTTTCTTTCTTATATTGTACTATAACAATGTATATGTTCGTCTGTTTCTCTTCGGCTATGCATGTTAGAATCTTGGGGGATATCAATTGGTCCTCGTGTGTCATTTGGAAGGGGAAAGCACAAGACAGGTAGAACAGACCTCCGTGGTTGTAGATGATAGGATAATCAAATTCTAAAAGATGGTATATCAAGCGAGCTGTAAACTCTGTACTGATGATACGTGACATTTGCCCGTGTGGTGTCTCCAGGTTACAAGGTGGTATATATAACACAGAACATTCAACGAGTCTAATCTACTGGGTACTATTGGGACACAAGAATTCCTACACCAGCTGCTGTTATATTTGAGGATTTACAGCATATTGAGAATGTAAGATGACGTGACTGCATTACAACATTATAATTGTTATTATGTTTGTAGTTTTGCTAATCACCGAGTCACTTGGTAGACCATTCATTGCAGTACTTCGACAATTATAACAATCTCTGTCCATATAGCCTGTGTAAGAATTCCTGTGGCCAACTATACAATAAATTGATGCACCACTCCTATATGCATCATTATTTAATCCGAATCGTGTTTACGTTCACAACAAAACTGAACAAAGTAAAACCTCAGGTAAAATAACACCAACACTAGACCATGATGTAAATAATGTGTGGATTCACCTTGTTTACACCTTTTATTATGTGCAAACGTTATTATTTACACACAGGAAGTTGGTAAATATCAAAGTGTGCACCACCAACCAGAGCACAGTAATATGTACACATTATATGATATATTTATACTAGCTAACTCTCTCTCTCTCTCTCTCTCTCTCTCTCTCTCTCTCTCTCTCTCTCTCTCTCTCTCTCTCTCTCTCTCTCTCTCTCTCTCTCTCTCTCTCTCATATATATATATATATAGTATATATGTTAAATAGTAAGTTAATTAAAAAGTAAAGTGTTTGTGCGTTAGTAAAGAATTGGTGTGTGTATCAGTACAGAGAGTAATAATTGTATTGTGTAGGGTAAGCTCTCCAGGGATGGTGTCTGGACGAGTTATTAGCCATTCTATTGTTGAAGGAGGCACAGAACGAGATTAAGCAATTACTTCATTGTTAGAAAGGGGTCTGCTTCACTCTGTTTGGTTCCCCCTCTCACACCCGTCTCTATACGAGGCTATATCTCGGCTCAAATAATCCTTTGATGTACTGTAGATTTTTTAATGTACAGTACATTACCTAGAAAACTTAAAAAATATAGAAAATATTGGTGGGTTTTAAAGTGTTAGTTATTGTATATGGATCTAAACTTTGGTAATGTTTTCCATCCGTTTTGATGTTAAGGTGGTAAATCTGTTTTGGTACAATGGAGTTCCTTGATTCCTCCAAAGTATGCTAGGAAACAGGACCAGATGAAGAAAAATAATTGTGTTCTGTTGCTTGGAATAGTTTGGAGGATTCAGTTGCTCCAGATTTACCAACACAAACCTTCCCCCTTAAAGGCTTCATCAAAATCATAAAGCAATAATAACATGTTTTTCCTTGTTTTGTGTCCAGGAGAAAACCACTGACGCGTATAGTTATCAACAGGTAGACTCTTAAGGAGCAAATTCTGTGTTGGTAAATTTGGAGCAACTGAATCCTCCAAACTATTCCAAGCAACAGAACACCATTATTTTTGTGCATCTGGTCCTGTTTCCTGGCATACTTCGGAGGAATCAAGGCACTCCAATGTAACAAAAGTGAATTAGCCTACTCCCTTTAAGGTCACATACTATCTCACTTACCATCTTATTTCCTTTTTTTCACCCTTCCATCATTTTTTTCTTCGCAACCTATTCCATCTGTGTATTTCCTCTAAACTCTCACGATTCTATTTTTTCAATCAATATTATACATATCTGATTCTTCACTTTCATCCATATTTCTACATCCTCCCTCCAACTGTCCCTCCCGTTATATTGTTCGCTCTCAACCTTTTTTTTTTCCTTGTCTCTTCCCTCTCTCCTGCCTTTCTTTTTTCTCTCTTCATCCTTTCTGTTATCACAACTCTTTCCTTTTTATATTTTTCCTTCTAACTCTTCTTCGCTGTCTAAAGTTTCATCTCGGCCAAACCTCCTTTCTGTTACCTATTTTTCCTTTCCTCTCCTCCTCCTCCTTTACTCTCCTCCTCCTCCTTTACTCTCCTTCTCCTCCTTTACTCTCCTTCTCCTCCTTTACTCTCTTCCTCCTCCTCCTCATTCTCTTCTCCCATCTGTACAGCCTATTTCTGTGCCTCGCCTTCCATGTTCCAACATTTTTTTTTACCGTTTTTTATTTCGTCTTCTATATACACTCCTTCACCCACACACGCCCCTTCTCCTTTTCCTTTCATTACATTTCCATCATCCCTCCACCACCCTTCCACCAGTACTTTTTCTGTTTCCATTCATCACCCTTCTTCCTCCATTGACATCCACGTCTTTGCTCTCTTTCTTGTCCCCTCCTGTAAATTATCTCCGACATCTGTTTTTCCATGTTCGTCCTAAACCCTCTCTGTACGCTTTTCTTTCCTCACCTTTCTTTATCTGTATCGCAGTCCTCGCCTTCATTCCCTATCTCCTCCCTTCCCCTCCTCACTACTCCTCCTCCTTCTCCTCCTTGTCAACCCTCGCCGTGAGCTTTTCTTTCCTCCCCTTCCTGTCTCTCTGTATCGCTGGCCTCTTCTTCATTTCCTATCTCCTCACTTCCTCCTCCTCCTCCTCCTCCTCCTCCTCCTCCTCCTCCTCCTCCTCCTCCTCCTCCTCCTCCTCCTCCTCCTCCTCCTCCTCCTCCTCCTCCTCCTCCTCCTCCTCCTCCTCCTCCTCCTCCTCCTCCTCCTCCTCCTCCTCCTCCTCCTCCTCCTCCTCCTCTTCCTCCCTCAGCACCAGGTAGGTAGGAAGGGAATCAACTCAGGAATTTCATCAGGGAACACATTACCTCCCCATTTTAACTACTGGCTCCGTGTTTGTGTTTGTCCGCTAATGGGAAATTTATTTTTTTCCTGAAATCCATTTTCTTTCCTGCATGCGTTCTTGTTGTGCTTTGTTCTGGATGAAATTGTGGTTGAGAATGTAATACTTTTTCGCGTAACTGATGGTCTATGTTTGCCATTATATTTTCATTGGTTACGTTTGCCAGAGCCCATGGGCGTAATTCTGTTCTTTATTGGATGGCATTATAATGTTTATGTACAGCCGGCTCCACTGCCGCGAGGGCCCCTGCAGTGTTGTCAGCGTTCCCTTTCCCAGTCGTGAACCACACACTTCGGTTCGAGATACACATCTGAAGCACTCACTAGTGAGAGAGAGAGATGGATATGGTGGTTGGCAGGCTTGTATGATGAGCGAAACGAATAACAATGAAACAATAATGTATATGTGAGGAATTTTGTGTTCATGCAGATGTAACATAGGCACCAAGTGATTCCTGATGTATTAATTTCCTATAATTCATGGTGTAGAATGTTACATTGTACAATATTGCTCGATAAATCAGTTGCTGATTTACTATTAAGATGATAAATGGAGGATATCCTGATATGGGAAAATTTTTTTTTTATTAATAATAATTAATAATAATTAATAATAAAAAAAAAATCAATGTATATTAAAAATTGCAACCTTTCAAAACTTTCAAAAATCACTTTTTTTAACGATTTTACGGTAAAATGTTCCACTTCACTACTCCCCAGAGATACAAGAGACATTGCCCTTTATATTTGGTCACCCCAACGCCCAAACTCCCCCCCACTCCCACCTCCACCCCACGCCCCCACCCTTCCACCACAACCACCCCCACCACACGCCCCCACCCCCCCACCACAACCACCACCACCCCCACCCACACCACAAAATTACATAAAAAAAATTATATAATTTTATTTATATAACATTTTTTATATAAATAATTTTTTATATAATTTTTTTTTATATAATTTTTTTTTTTTTTTTATATATATAATTTTTATTTTATATAAAAAAAAAATTATATAATTTTTTTTTTATATAATTTTTTTTTTATATAATTTTTTTTTATATATTTTTTTTTTTATATAATTTTTTTTTATATAAATTTTTTTTATATAAATTTTTTTATATAAATTTTTTTTATATAATTTTTTTTTATATAAATTTTTTTTTATATAATTTTTTTTTTTATTTTTTATATTTTTTTTTTTTATATATAAATTTTTTTTATATAATTTTTTTTTTATATAATTTTTTTTTATAATTTTTTTTTATATTTTTTTTTATATAATTTTTTTTTTATATAATTTTTTTTTTTATATATTTTTTTTTTATAATTTTTTTTTTATATATTTTTTTTTTATATAATTTTTTTTACATAAATTTTTTTACATAAATTTTTTTTATATAATTTTTTTTATATAAACATTTTTTTTTATAAAAAAAAAATTATATAATTTTTTTTTCATATAATTTTTTTTTTATACAAGCACTGGCTTCGTCAGCCACGGCTACGCCGTGGGTGCTTTTGCCTGCGGCGCTGCTCGCTTCGCTCAGATTGCTGAGTTTGATACCGGGGCGAGGAAAATGGCTCCGATACCTATTATATCAATATTATCATGATATCTATAAACTGGCCAAACGTGCATGAAATATGTTCCCATATCAGGATATCCTCCATTTATCATCTTAATAGTATATCAGCAACTGATTTATCGAGCAATACTGTACAATGTAACATTCTACACCATGAATTATAGGAAATTAATACATCAGGAATCACTTGGTGCCTATGTTACAACTGCATGAACACAAAATTCCTCACATATACATTATTGTTTCATTGTTATTCGTTTCGCTCATCATACAAGCCTGCCAACCACCATATCCATCTCTCTCTCACTAGTGAGTGCTTCAGATGTGTATCTCGGACCGAAGTGTGTGGTTCACGACTGGGAAAGGGAACGCTGACAACACTGCAGGGGCCCTCGCGGCAGTGGAGCCGGCTGTACCATATCACCCATTCCCATTCTCATTCCTTCATACTGTACAGTACATACAATACACACATACATACATACAATACACACATACATACATACATACATACATACATTCCTGCTACCTTCCTTTCTTCCTTCCCTCCTTCGTACCTTCTTTGTTGACATTTTCTTTCTGTTTTCTCTTGCATTATTTTGTCCTTACTTTTCCCGTGTGCCTGCCAACCCTCTCTCCTTACCTACTTTCCAGGCGCCCTAATAAGGTTACTGTGGTCTGGTCTGGAAGGGGGACTGGGCTACTGGTGCTGCCAAACTCGCTCAGATGGTGGTAGTTGTGGTATGTGTATTGGTAGTGTTGGTAGTTGTGGTGGTAGGATGGAGGGGAGACAGGGGCTAGGGTTGTGGTATGTGTATTGGTTGTGTTGGTTGTTTTGGTGGTAGGAAGGAGTGGAAACATAGGCTAGGGTTGTGGTAGTGGTTGTGATATATGTATTGGTTGTGTTTTGGTTATTGTGGTTGTATTTGCACCAGTTATTGTAGTTGTTTGGTGTGTTTTTAATAATCATGGGTTGATTTATGATAGTGATATGATACTGTCTTGGTGGAGTGTGTAGCAGTGACTGCATAAACCAATTGGAAATCAAAGTATTTAATAATCAATAAATTAATTAAGATTTTTCGTGAATATCGGCCATTTATCTTTTCAAAACATTCAGCTGCAGGTAGTATTGTTTGGAGGTGCTTTGTGCTGTAAACTAGGGCTCACATTTCAGGAGTAATAGATGATTGTAAGATATTGCATCACCAAAATGCGTAAGGTGAATGTAAGGTCTTCACGTGTTGACATGGTAGGGTCTCCGTTTTCGTGTGCCAAGAAAAAAAGTCGTCTCGATAATATTTAAAAGAATGTAACACTCACGGACGAGATGATATAGGTCTGCCTTCTCAGGTGGGAGTGTGAAGTGTTTGGGCCCACAATGACTCGGGAATACTGGTAGGCTCCATGTTAACCAGTGAATGAGGTGGTGTCTGACTCATAGTGGGTCCAACGCGAGGTGTGTTTAGGTGTCTGGCCGAACCATACTACCTCGACCGTGGTAACACTAATTCCATTAATTACCACCTGATATGCAATTAAATAGTTTTATGGAATAATGTCTATGCATATAACTAATGCTGAGGCTGTCAACTTTACCTGCCTCTGATTGCGCTTCAACATGGAGATTTATCATTAACGTTTAAAAAACTGTAAATACTATTAGGATTTTAAAACATGTTTGAACTTAAAAGAGTTAAAAGGAGGCTACTAGGAAGCAATAATCTTACATAAAATTCTTTGAAATATCCTCCGTCATGTTTGCAAGCACCTTAAAATGCTCAGTCACGAAGCCACAAATCAACTTACAAGCAAAGCGACCTGAGTGTAGTGACGTAAGAGTCCATTAAGGCTTAAGAGTTCAGGTTTTACAGGCCATCAATCCCCATGGCCTGGTTTAAAGAGCATCCAGCCTCACTCCTTGTTTCTCACCCATCAACCATGCTCTTTTCTCACACCTCACACCATAGTACCAGTTGTATTGGCATTAAAAGCCATTTGTTCTTTGAGGAGTACCTTTTTCGGGGCATAGATTGGAAGGAAAAGAGGGAGTGTTATAGGGAAGGATTTGGTGATTGGAAAAGAAGTGGGAGTAAATATAGCGAGGGTAAACTGTGTCGTTCTTCCTTCAATGGGCTGGAGGAACACACTAATTGAACCGTGAAAGTCAAAATTTACCTCCAGTTAAACTAAATAAAAATCTGTGACCAACTGTATTTTTCGTAGAAGCGTGATATTTTCCCAACTAAAAGAGTAGAGTTTGAAGGCCTTGGGTGGGATATGATGACAGGAGCCGGTGAGAGGAGAGTGGCAAGTGTTGGGTCATTGGCAAGTAAAAATCAGGTAGAGGTTAATGAACTGGACTCATGTAGTGGGAGGATAGATGCAAGTGTTAGTGATAGATTGTTTTCAAGTAAGAATTAAAGGACACTTAATTAATAGGGTGAGAACAAGTGGAGAAAGTGCAGTGACCTCGTAGCTGGTATCTTATTACACTTATTATTACACTTCCTGACCTTTACGGGTGTGAGAAAATAAAAACTTAAGGGTAAGGATGTGTGTGTGTCTCGTTTCCAGTGCTATGGAATTAAAATGTAGCGTAATAGAAATTAATGGCAAGTTATTCAGACAAAAGAACTTGCAAGTAGGCTAACTGAAAGATATTGCCGACGATTGGAAGAAATATGGAAGCAAGTAAATAATGACTTCAGACTGGGAGAAAATTGCCAATTATACCGAAGAGGACAATTATTACTGTGATTTGTAAGCAAGTAGTAATGATTAATAGAAGTAAATTACCTTACCGATTAAGAAAAAAAGAAGTTAGTGAGAATATATTACCAACTACAAATAATAATAAAAAAATCGCCCATTAAAAATATTAATAATAATGTTACCGAATACCTTGTAACGAGATTGTTGACCATTTTAACATTTAGGTACAGTTGCCTCCAAAAATTTCGAGATACTCCCTGTTAGATTCAAGCAGGTAGTGTTTCTAAATTTTTGGAGGCAACTGTACCAAAATTCAACTAATATCCTCCCTTTAATAAAAGATTGATACGAAATAATGTTACCATATACTAATAAAACAATTGCAGTATTTCGTCCACTTGAAAATAAAATAGAATAGAATATATGTGGAAGCGGATGGTCGTAAAAAGTCTGTCGGAGGAAGAATAACCGGCGCAATAAAAGGGATGAATTGGATACCACTGCGCCAGGCCTCCTAAAACAGAATAAAAAAAAGATAAAGGCCTACATCAAAAACAGAACAGAAATGAAAATGAAAGGGATTGTTGCATATTTGGTCAAGGTGGTGGAGGCTGGCCGGATTTAGCTCAACCCAGAGAGGATGTTACCCAAATGTGTTCGGATAGAGGGCATATAATAATAACAATAATAATAATAATAATGAAAATAATGACAATAATAATAATAATAATAATAATAGTAATAATAGTAATAATAATAATAATAGTAATAATAATAGTAATAATAATAATGAAAATAATAATGACAATAATAATAATAATAATAATAATAATAATAATAATAATAATAATATCTTCATGGTGTTGATGGTGGTAATATCAGCGTTTACATGCAAAAAAGAGCTGAAGGTATTTCATTTGGATACGAGAAGGATCAATGTATACAGGAGAGAATAGGTCCAATCAAAACAATGGATGGATTTAGTTTCGTTCACGAGTGAGATATCGTGTTCACATTTTTATACCTGGCAATAAATCGTCTTCCATCAAATATAATCACAATAATTGCTAGAGATTGTTAACGATCTGATTGACTCATCGTCTCGAAACTCGAAGGCTGTGTTGAGATGTTTACTATCAACGACAAAAATTCGTGTCGCTGTATTGTCCAGTGATTTAATATAACTTGTGAAACATTATGAAAGTCCCCACCATAGTAACGTTGATGCCCAGTATGGTTAGTCCTTTATACTATAATTATGTTTTCACCTCATTTCACGACACGAATTTTGTCTTTGATTGTACGTACTGTTTATGTAGGCTTATGACGGTTTATAATTTCACTGCGTGTCGTTTGTTTATTTACGGTTATCCAGGCTTTGTTTATAGACGAAAACATGTATTTTGATGTATTAACTCTTTTAAATCCCTTGTTATTATAGTTTTCACGTTATTGTGCAAAGAAATAGGTAAATTCACTAACGAAATGAGAACGTATTGTTTTTTCATAGCAACAGCAGTTTAGACAGTGTTTCCCCGAGGTTACACAAGGTTACAATCGATGTATTGTTGGTGTATGGGTTATTGAATTGTTTTAAACACGGAAATGACTTGTAAAAACGTGGACAGATTTGATCCTTTGTGAGAAATTAATGGTCCGCCAAATTCGGTGCAGTTTAATTGCAACACCCTGAATTATGGTGGGTCTGCAAGAGTCCGTAATTGCTAGAGAGAGAGAGAGAGAGAGAGAGAGAGAGAGAGAGAGAGAGAGAGAGAGAGAGAGAGAGAGAGAGAGAGAGAGAGAAGAGGGAATAGTGGAGGAGTGGAGGTGATAAGGGAAGAGGAAGAGGGGACTGGGAGTAGAGGGAGGGGAGGGGGGGATGTAGAGGGACACTGTGGGAATATTTATGAGACCAGAGTCGCCCTCCTGGTAAGACGTGTTTCACAGTCAACCATAAATCTTGCCTCTACAAAATGAAAAAAAAACGTAATCTTCTCAATAGCAGGATAAAATGTACTTGGCCATAGTTTATTCAATTCCACTTAATCTTGTAAACACTCCTTAAGTCAAACAAAACAAATGTTTATAAAATAGTGGGTCTGTGTGTAATACTATTAAAAAAAAAGTAGATAAGTAGTCCAATAATGATTTGAAAATTAAGTTTCAAATTGTGATTTATCGAGATAATGCAGTCACGATGCTCATAGGTTCCTAATCCCTAATCCACATTTCAGATCAGGTCTCCGAACTCAGAAAGGAAAAATAGGCCCAATGAAAATGGAACGCCTTTGAACCTATTGATGGGGAACGGAAATTTGTGGGTGGTTTATTGACGTAAAAATGGTGTGTTGTAGAAACTGTAATGCTTATTTCAAATAAATGGATATTAAAATATAATCATGAAACAGGTTAGGTAGGTTCAGACAGATGGATAAGCAGATCAAGGCCTGACCTGATTTAAAGGTTGAACTGATTTGGTCGTGTGATGAGATTCTTTGGACCTAGTAATGTGATAAACATTCTTTGTATCTCTGTCTGTATGTCATGGATGCGGAAGTAGTCAATAAATACTAGGATGAATGGACAGTGTTATTTTTCAGTCTGATGTGCTAAAAAAAACACTCCATGACTTCTGTGACATCATTACATAAAAGCTACCATAATGGAAGGCTTTGATCAGGACAGAAAAAGAGCTTGAATTGTGTCCCCGTGACTGAAGAGAGTGAGATGGACGTGGGTGGGGAATACGGAAGTGTTTTCAGAAGTAGAACCCATGTTTATTTGTAGAAAATATATTGGGCAGGAGTAGACAAACCTTTCGAATTGTGTATGGATTTAGGTCAACAGAGGAAGCATTTACGGTACACACACAACACACACACACATACACACTCTCTCTCTCTCTTTCTTTCTCTTTCTTTCTCTCTCTCTCTCGCTCTCGCTCTCTCTCTCTCTCTCTCTCTCTCTCTCTCTCTCTCTCTCTCTCTCTCTCAACTTTACAGCATTTCCTACCCGTTATTCTTGTCTCACTCTTTGACACCGTTTCCTTCCTTCATTCTTTCATATTCTTTTCACCGACATTTTAGCAACATTTCACTTGTTCTCTCTTCATTTCCTCCTCCTTCATTCCTCCGATCCATCATTTTCTCTTCTTCTTTCCTCTTTCCTTTATCCCTTCTATGTATTTCTTCCTTCCTTCATCATCAACATCAACCCTTTTACACTATTTTCACACTGTACTTCACCTATTCTTCTTCTTAGCTCTATTCTACTCTCCTTTTTCCCCTCCTTCTCTTTCCTTCCTCTGCCACCCCAACACATCATACTCTCGCCGAAAATATTTGGCTCCTTCGACTAAGACTTCTTTTTCCTGGACCACAATTAATGAAGAAGAATGAAGATGAAGCTATACCCCCTCCGACAGCATCCCCCCCTCCCCCCCGACAGCATCCCCCCCCCCCCCCGACAGCATCAAACCCCCCCCCCCGACAGCATCACCCCCCCCCCCCCCCCCCCCGACAGCATCACCCCCCTTCCTTCTCACATGTTTCTTTCCTCATCTCCAATTTAGTTTCCTCAGCTTGATGGATATTATAACTAACAAGGAGGGAAACAAAAGTGTAGGAATATGCAGATTTGACAAGATGAACAAATTTTTAGCAAGGTATCTCAACTACACAGATAGATAGATGTGTAGAAAGAATGAAATATACATACCGGTACTAAAAAAGAGGAAAATATAAGCATTAAATATCCATGTAGATATTATCCAAGAAGGAGATAGCTATAGTGAATGATAATATTTTAGAAGCCCAGACAAGTACAAGAATATGGTACATTTTAGGATACTTGTGTTCCTCCTTACTCAGACGTGGGCTCGGCTGGCCTCAGTGTAACATATGCACCAAACATATCCCTAGAACCCAATATTTCCTTCCCACCCCACGCACCCTCTCTCTCTCCCTCCCACTCTCTCTCCCTCTCTCTCTCTCTCCCTCTCTCTCCCTCTCTCTCTCCCTCCCTCTCTCTCTCCCTCCCTCTCTCTCTCCCTCCCTCCCTCTCTCTCTCCCTCCCTCCCTCTCTCTCTCCCTCCCTCTCTCTCTCCCTCTCTCTCTCCCTCTCTTTCACACACATACACACACACACACACAGTATATATACTTATATATTCATATACATACATTCACTCGCACACACACGCACACACCGTGGGAGAGAGCAGGCTGCTGAAGAGATGAATGATGAAGGAAAAAAGAGAAAGAAAAGGAAAAATAAGATTGCAAGAACCTATTACTTACATTATTTAGAGTAATCATTGCAATCATGATATCCGGTTAGATAAGAAAGGGGGCAAGCAGCAGAGAGATTATGGATGGAGAACGAAATTAAATAAAAAATGAAGGAAGAAATGATATTAGAAGTAAGGAATAAAGCAGATGGTTTGGTGGACAGGCAGAGGAAAGAGGGTCATGGAAGTAGGAGGTGGCGATGGATGGAGAAGAATTGCACATATCTGCGGAAGTAAAGTTCTCTCCTCCCCACCAACAGGCGTCTTGTAGGGGCTTCGTCAGCCCTACGTCAGCCCTTCGTCAGCACTCGTCAGCCCTTCGTCCCTGCGCGGGTCTTTGTGTTGACGTCGATGTAACACTAGTGGGCGAGAGGGCGACCGAAAGATAGTGGTAAGATGTGGACGACAGAATTAACAGTGGAGGGGGAAAGAGAGTTTATATAATTGCAGGTACACTCGTATGCTTCTATAAGTGTTGTGAGTAAGTTTTATGAATGTACTAAGGTGAGAAACATACTGTACTTATAATATACAAAACGCAATTCAAATACAAGGATGAAATACTATACTAACCACTCATATACCAACAAGCTTATACTTATTACAACATATACTTATAGTATTTAAAAAAAAGCAAATAAAAATACATGTAGCCTACACAAGGATGGAACACTACAGTATACTAAACACACACAAACCAACACCGTATACACAGCTTCCTTCCCCTATAAAAGAAGGACCCTAGCATTGGCGTTGTTTTAAGAGGACATTCACTCCCGGAAGTAAAAATTGTCCCCCAAAAGACACACAAGAGGAAAAAAAAAAAGAGAGCGAGATAAAAAAAAAAGAATCCTGAAACTTTTCGCTGCCGTTGTTCTCTCGTCAATAAGCTAAAAAGAAAAAAATGTTACTGCAAAACTGCCTGTGTGGTAGAATTGTGGGACGCAGTATTTTACACTCAGTTATCTCGATTGTTAAAGGAGGACATGGAAACCTGCTGGACTTTGTGGCTTCAGTTTAAACACGTTTTGGCTGACTGCGTTACGGGGTATTCTTCTGTGGTCAACCTAGAGGGCTAACATAATGATTTCTACTCACTATACTTATACCTTCTTCGTATGTTGTATTCTTGTATCCTGCTACAGTATGGAGGAAACCAGTATCCCTTCACTCCGAGTAAAATATAAAAGATTAACCCCATAATGATCATGTTTCTGACAATATAACAACTGAGTGAAAGCTATAAAAAAGAAGGAAAGGCGGGAGGAAGAAATGAGACGAGGAAGGACAAGCAGCAACGATAAGACAACATAGGATGAAGGAAAGCTTACGAAATTATCACAGTGCCGTACCACGTGAAGATCATTATTATTCTTAACTTTCGAGTCATTAGTAACATTATTATTTCGGAGGATATAATAAACATTTCTTATACTGTAGACTCGCGAATCAACCTTATTAAACGAATCTTTTAAGACTGTTTTGTGAGTTTTGCTTGGAAGTGCCTCATGCATAATGTACCACCCGGGGGAATGTTTATAACTTCTAGCGCGTACCCCAGTCATGAGAAGGACCCTGATACACAAGACATTATTTTCTGAGCTTGATAATCTGAACGGATCTGGGTCAGTGTGTTGTTGGCTATAATAGTGGTGTTGGTGTTGTGGTATTGGGGTCTTGGGGGACGTCTCGGAATCTAGGGCCGAGATTGGGGTAAGCTGGTTGTTTATATTATAATGATATATAAGAGATGCATTTGGACCCCTATGGTAAGACTGATAAAGATTCGTTCAGAAATAGCGACTCTGAAGACAAACAAATTTTTGCACATTATTACTATACCGAATGTTGGAGAAGGATAATAATAGACGATCGTGTACGAATAAAAAATGACAAAACCTAAAACTAATTTGACGAAGTATATGGCGCAAGGATATTTTTCCATTGAGCAGCCACAATGAGACGTGGAAGCTGCCGAGTTTCAGGTTACGAATGAACTGCAGAAAGCTCCTTAATGGGCTTCCTGGATTCCACACACAGTTGCTTCGGACTCACACTGTGCCTGATTGGAGGAAGGGATTTGTGCGGCCGATACTCGTAAATATGTTAGTTGCTGACGTTGTGTCCTAATGAAGGCTCGACCGTCAAGTTAGGTCCATTCTTTTTAATAATTATGGAGAAGCAAAGTGTACCAAAGTAGATTTAGTATGTACCAACTATTACTATTCCGTGCTCTGAAACCTGGAGAAGATGAAGGGATGAATGATAAATTGGTTATTATTGGGTTTAAGTCGAAAGTTGGGTAAAAAAAAAAAAGTTGAAAATTGGCAGCATGACTGATATCTACGGATGGAAAATGAGTTATAACACAGCGAACCGAATATCCAAGAGAGTGGTGAAGAAGTTACAAGAAGCGAGTGTGAGTTAGAGTTGTGCAGTAAAGGGAACAATGCGATAACAGTGAACCGGGACGTGGTGTGTTGTGAAGCAGAAAGGGTACATAACACCAAGAGTTCCCGGAGCGTAAATGGGGAGAATGTGGTGTAGCCAGGCTTTTCAGACAAATCGAATGTGTGTGTGTGTGTGTGTGTGTGTATGTGTGAGTACATCAGTGTGTATGTGTGTGTATATGTGTGAGTACATCAGTGTGTATGTGTGTGTATATGTGTGTGAGAGAGTGCATCAGTGAGTAAGTGTGTGTGTGTGTCTGTACAGCTATTCCTGTACGAGTATTTTGTCGTGGGTGTCATCTGCAACAGTTGTCAATCTTGAAATCATACCAAACCCCACCTGTATAACTCGTTGCCAGTCCGTCTGTCCATCAGTCCCCCTCTGTCTGTCTCGCTGTCAATTTAACTCGGCATTGAAATACCTATGGAAATTTTTCGCGACTTTTGAGGATGCATCTGTGTTGAATCCAAGGACAGTTCGTGGCTTAAAATTCTCCCCCCAGGATTTTAAGGAATGTCAGTTAAGGAAATTGTACAAGAAAAAAACAGAATGACATTCAGGAATCTAAGAGGAATGCATTCTTGGTAAATTGGAGGCCCCTGGTTTCTCTACCGTATATGTGTCTGGATAGAGAATGGTTAAATTTACCCTAGTTGACTTTATCTGCTTTCTGTGGGACAGAGTTAGAAGGTATCATTAACCTACAACTCGCCGATTGGAGCTGCATTTATGTTAGCTATTAGTGACTGTGACTGAGTGGCTGGCATTGGCTTTAGCTGTAGTTGTGACTGAAGCTCTCAATCTAACTGTGGCTTTAGCTGCAACTTTTCTATTGTTCCAGGCTGGCTGTTAAAACGTTGCTGGGTTTTGCTTTGTTGGTTATTGTGTTGTATTTTTTCCACAGGTGCAGTACGAGTGCTTACTTCAAGTAGATGGTCTGAGAAGGTGGTACGAGCATAAATCTTTTGTTCTGTGTTTGGCCGCTTTAGTGAGGAGGTGTTGGTGGTGGTAGTGGTGGTGGTGATTGTAGTGTTGGCAGGTGGCGTAGGAGGTGGTGGTGATGTTGATGGGGTTGGAAGAGATGGTGGTGGTGATGATGATGGTAGTGTTGGTAAGTGGCGTAGGAGGTGGGTGAAGATAGTGTTGGTGATGGTGTTGTTGGTGATGTTGGTGATTGTGGTGTTGGTGATTGTGGTGTTGGTTGTTGATGGTGTTTGTGATTGTATTGTTGGTTATTGATGTTCGTGGTCGTGGAGGTAGTGTTGGTGGTGTTGTATTGTGGTTCAGGCTTGTGTGGTTTTTTATAGTTTATATTTTTTTGAGTGTTAGACTGTTGTGTGTGTGTGTGTTGGGGCAGGTTTTTACACAGTATATATATATTGTTCTTGTGTGTGTGTTTGCGGGAATATTTTGGTGACTTTTTTCTACTTTTTATATTTGTTGCGTGCTCGTGTATTTGTTGTAGTCTTTGTTGTTGTTGTTGTTGTTGTTGTTGCTGTTATTGTTGATGATGATGTTGTTATTATTGATGTTGTTGATGTTGTTGTTATTGTTGTTGTTGATGTTGTTGTTGTTGTTGTTGTTGATGTTGATGATGTTATTATTGTTGTTATTGTTGTTGTTGTTGTTGGATTTGATGTTTATGTTTTTGGGAGCAGCGATGATCGAGTTTGTCGATATTGTTGTTAACTTTTGAGTTTTAGTTGTTGTTATGTATGCTAGAAAAGTTATGAGTTTGTGTGTGTTTGTGAGTGTATGCGAAAGAAATGATTGAGTTTGTGTGTGTGTGTGTATGCGAGAGAAATTATTGAGTTTGTGTGTGTGTATGTGTGTGTATGCGAGAGAAATGATTGAGTTTGTGTGTGTGTGTGTGTGTGTGCTTAGTAATGGTAACCCATATCTTTACGTTCCAGCTCCTCATATTCTCTTTTCACACTGACTCCTACTTGTTTCTTATACTCATCTTATCCTCATCTTTCACCACCTTTCCTGTACGTATACTCTCCACTCTCTTACCCTAGCTCACTTCTCACACGTTATTCCACACCTCATTACACTCTCATTATCACTAATTTATTTTTCTATCCCTCACAAACTCAACCCCATAACCCCCATGAAATCAGTCACCAAAACCCATAATTCAACCATAGAAGCCAAACCCCATAATCACTAGTAGCCTCGCATTATATCAGTCCCCATAAACTAAACCTTCATAATATCTAAAGTCCCCCCTAAAAATTCCTGTAAATAGAGGCCCCACAACCTGTAACCCCATAAAGTCCGACCCCTTAACCCCAAGTTTAGAGCCACTGTTCCTTTATCACCAGGTCCCCTTTAAAGCTAAGTGCCTGCCCGAACCTTTTTATTTGGTTGATTTGCATGAGGAAACTTTTACCCGTGTTATTTATAGCCGAGCAGCGGTGTGTGTGGACGGTATTGTAATGAGGGTGATGCAGGGTGGGGGTTGTAATGAAATCTACCAGTGTGTTTTAATGTTGTAACTGGAGAATTGATGGTCATGTTTCTAGCTAAGGTTGTAGATTGGTGTTGTGATTGTCTTGAAGCAGTCGTTGTTCAATCCAAAGGTGCGAGAGGAAGTAAGGTTTAGTTAGGTTATTGTTGCACTGTGGTTCTCATTGTCTCTATTGAAGGTGTACAGTTGTCAGCACTTATAAATGATAAAGGAAAGACGGTCTGACAACAATGACTATATCAATTACTCGTATATGTGCTGGCAACTGTATTTATATTGTGTTCGACCTGAATGTGTAAAAAGGAACCTATTTTCACTCGTCTTGTGACCTGTATTCTTAAAGCAGATATTCGTACTATATTTTAATGTCGCTCACTGTAAAATTAATGTCTGCAACAGATAATAAGGTAAGGTAACTGTAGTTGGTTGAAACCGGGGAACCTGAGGGGAAGGAAAACTCGTTAGCCTCAATTAAGGTAATAATTTGGGTAGTGCATTTTTATCGTCTTTTCTAAACTCCGTAGTCAGTGATGAATATTATGTCGTTCACTATCCAGTCTCCAAACATATATTTATATTCATTATTACGTTTAACACAGGTGAACGAAATGAGGAAAAAATATGTAAATTACGAGTGTAAAATATAACTGAATTTAGTTCATTAGTTGTAGCAAACATAAAATGATTGACGTTCTACAGAAAAAATGGAATTGAAAAAGTGTAGAAAAAATAAAAACTTCTGACCCAGTGAGAAAAAAAATAAATACACATGAGAGAGGTGGAGGCTGGAGATGGCCGAAATTTTCTGCTGAGTGCACCTCACCGTTTTTATTCAGGTGAAAATGTATTTGATTAATGTTTCTCCTCGTCTCGTGTCTAAATGTATCACTTCCCTGGAGAGGCATTGGTAGTGGAGCTAGGAAGCAAGAAGTGTGTGTGTGTGTGTGTGTGTCTGTGTGTGTGTGTGTGTGTGTGTGTGTGCGTGATATTTGTTCATTTTTCTTACCTTTTTTCTCCGTGCAAAAAGTAACTCTATAAATATGTTAATGGTTATTCTTAAGGGAGTTTAATTGTCTTTGAATGATGTGAGGGAAATGGCTGTATATAATATTAATAATAACTGAATTGTTGAATAATTAATTATCGTCTTTGGTTGTGGTCAATTTTTTTTTTGTTATTCATTCCACAGACATAATAATTATATTTCTGTAGTTTTGACATTTTTATGCACATACACTCTGAAATTATTGTGCTTAACTGTGTTTCTAAGTTAATTAAATAAAATAACAAAAATGAATATTCCCTGTGCAATAAAACATTTTCAGTTCAAAGGTAGATATTTGTTTGTGTATAGGGGAGTGAGCCAAGGTTGATGTATCCCTGTGTATGTATATGGTAGTGGTGTGTAAGTAGAGTAGGTAGTAAGCCTTTGAGTAGAGCAAGTGTAATAAGGTTTCCCAGATTATTTCCCATCGACCCGGTAAACAAAGCTATTAAAAAGGGACCCTGTGATGTAGTCTAAAAGTTGGAGAAAAATTAATCCTTCAAATATTGCCACGAAACACCACCTATAGGGAAGGAGCTTGTTTCGTGGCATAGTCAGGAGGAATCAGTAGTCTCCAATTTTATACACGATCATAGGGTCCTTAATTAAGGAGAGAAACCTATTATGGGATATCAGGAGGCTACTGATTCCTCCAAACTATGCCAGGAAACAGAACCCCACCATATGGAACTGAATTATACAGGGGATATGTTTTATAGTTGAGTTTGGAGGTCTACATTGACTCCAAATTTACCCAAAAAATTGCTTCCCTGAATAAGTGAACCCCATCCTCCCCCATTACGACTGGCTGGTGAACTGGTGATGGCGGGGATTTACTGTGTCCATATGGCCACGTATTGACTATAAGTTATGTATAGTTAGAGGGACACAAAAATATTAACTCTACCCTTCACTAAAACAAAAGTGTGCAGTTATAATCATACGGTACCGAATATAAGTGAATATCAACCATTTATCGGACTAGAGATTGAAGTGTAGTAATTGTTAGTAATTATTTTATAACATTACTGTGGTCTCTATTCTTCCTTGTCTTCGCTACCAAACTCTCGCCCCTCTTCGCGTTTCTCTTCCCTTCCTTTCACCTCCATTTACCTTCCCTTCTACACTTTAACTCAAATATTTCTCATGTATCAACTTCCCACCCACCCTCCCTCCTGCCACCTTACTCTTTCTCACTCAGCTTCGGCTTTGATTCTGGCTGAGAACTGTGCCAGGCTAAGATTAATGACGAAGGAACCAGAAGGCCATTTGGCTAAGTGAGGTGCGGCGCTTCGAGACGGTATTAAGATGATCACAGAACTGGCGGCGGGGACGGTGGCAAGGCGATGATGGAACTGCAACAGAGTGTGAGGGGAGGGGAGGTGGGGGTAGGCTTGTGTGTGATTGGAAGTGAGTGAAATGAAGAGATGAGACCAAAAGATGATGCATGAAAAAGAACGAGAAGAATAGACGAAGAAGGAGAGGACGGGGCCACATTTGGAGATGGACGATGTAAAAGTGAAGAAAGATGGAGAGGATGTAAGAAAGAACAGAGTGTGCTGGGGGACAATGATGGTGTGTGGAGTTATCCTGTGGTTGAGAGGAGACTAATGGGAGTATCAGGGGAAGAGATGGAGGAGAAGGACTGAGAGGACGAAGATAAATAGCTTGACATGTGGGTACGAGGGGTACAAGTTCGGCAGTAAGTAGATGTGGGTAATGATTATAAACCTTCTGATAGTTGTAACCCCAATGAAAGTACAGCGTTATAAGATGTGCTTATTAGTGGGTCTGGTAATTAATGCAGAATTATCAGTGTAGTAGTAATATGAAGCTATGCAGCGTTTCCCACATGTGACTTTCTCTATCTCTTACAGTTGTTGTGTATACTATATAATAAGAGTTTCTGTCAAGACAAGTGAGTAGATTATACCAAACAATGTAATCATGGATAAAGGAGATAATTAGTTCCAAATATAATAGGTTCGCTAATCGAAAGTTTACGAGTTATAGTTTTATAAAATGCATGTATGAAATGGTACTTGTTTGAATGATTAACTATCACAGAGGACTGGGGTTACAGTCATACTTATTGTGTTTTCATTGCCTGATATTGTTTTCACTCATAAAGTACAATAGTGATTCTGTTCTTCTCACGGTATAATATAACTGTGTACATCATAGCATTTAATTTTACGCCTCACCACTCGCTCTCTCCGGTATTTCATTAATGCAGACGGTTAAATTGGATTCCATAAATGTGCTTGTTCAGTTTTATGGTCATTAATTTCATACAGACCTTCACTTCATTTCTCTTCACTTTCATCTGCCCATTTTCTCTCCTCACAGTGTCCCTCTGCTCACCCTTATTACTCGCCTCTCTGTAATAGTTCAGTCTCTCATGCAATTCTGTCTCATCACTCAATGTTCATCACGTCTCTTTTCATTACACCTCCCCCATATGCACGTCTGTCCTCTAGTTTTTCTCCACACTCTCTTCAATATCCTTCTCCTCTTCATCGTTCTTCACTCCCTTTCTCTGACTCCTCATCTCCCTCCTTCTCTTCCTTTCCTTAATCTCTCTTCTTTTTCTGACTCCTCATTTCCCTCCTTCTCTTCATTTCCTTAACCTCTCTTCTTTTTCTGACTCCTCATCTCCCTCCTTCTCTTCCTTTCCTTAACTCTCTTTTTTTGTTACTACCTCATCTCCCTCCCACTCTTCCTTTTCTTAACCAGTTATTCTCACTTTTCCAGACCATATAATGTGGACGGGCAGGCATCAACCCAACGGCACCATCACTCCAGAGCGACGCGAGGCAGGCCAGGCAGTCTAGAGGTAGGTGACTTAGCCCTGTGTACCAAATATTATAAGGCAGAGGTAAATGGTCCTCGACGAAGGTAAAGGGGATTATTATAGGACTGTTGGCGTTTGAAGGGGAAAATTTTATGGGCTTGTGAGACAGAGGGTGACAAGTAGAGTAGAGGGAACAAACGCGAAGAGGAGAAGCAAGAGTAGGAGGAGAGGAAGCAAGAAACAAAGGGAAATGAATGGGAGAAGGGGAAATGAGAAACAGAGAAGGCCTTAGGTGGAGGCTTCGTAGAAAATAAGGATGTAGATGTGGAAATATGTTCTTGAGTGTCAGGAATAGTGGAAGAATTTAGAAACGATAAAGGAAGAGGACTTAGAGGAGCAGTAGAGGAAGGTAAAAGTGCGAGTGTAGGGAGGAGAAGAAACAGAATGTAGGAATGAAGAATATAGGGGGAGTGGAAGAAAGAGGAAGACGAAAATAATACGAGGAAGGGAAGTAGAAGTGGCGGCGTTAGTAGCAGTGAACAGAAGAAACGGAGAAGAGGAAAATTACCGAGAGAAGAGGGGGAGGATGATTGAAATTAGGAGGGGGGTGAAGAGGGAGGGAAGCAGGAAAAAGAGGTGAGGGAGTAGGGGGAGGGAGGGAGGGATGGGGGGTAAGAATGGCCCGCCATGACTTCGGCTTATGAGGAAACTTGGACCGCTTCTCGCCTCGTCCCCGCTCCCGTACACAACACGGATTTACGCACAACCATTTTCACTTTTTTTTTTTTTTTTCCACAGTTTCCGTTTATGGCGATCCCTATCCTCTGTACTATAGGGATTATCCTTTCCCGGGGTATAATGTTAAGTTTTACTACTATCTCTCCAAATGTGTTGGTTGGTTGTGCCGAAACGGTTTGTGTGCATGGTTCTAACAAGAGCAAACAGTTCCTCCTTCCATTCAGGTGCTTCGAACGCCTGGAATGAATCTTTCAACCACATGAGCCAATACAACGATGCTTATTATCTCCTATTGGTTTGGGACAAGTAAAATAATGAATATGGGAAATAAAGCACTATTTCTGACTGACACTGGCCTTCTCATTCGGGTCTAATTTATCGTTTGATGAAAGTGGACACGAGCTGTTGACTGTATGACTGAACACTTGACACGGTATTGCCCAGGAGCCCTTCTGACAAAAAATATATGTACTAAAATCACACGGAGTTAACACACACACACACACACACACTTACTTTTATACATGCACCCCATACCCTCACACACGGAGTTGATATGATATGCGGTAATTACACACACACTTTTACACATGCATTCCAAACCCTCACGCGCGGAGTTGATATGACACACACACACACACACACACACACACACACACACACACACACACACACACACACACACACACACACACACACACACATATACACACACACACACACACACACATACACACGCTTTTCCACTTTTACCTTTTTCCACATGCATCCCATCCCCTCACACACTCATTCATAATATGCACACGCTGCACACATCACAATTCGTTTAATTTGCCTTAATGACCGTTTTAAAGTCGATAGGCGTTAAGCACCAGTAACAAACTCACTCTGGGTACTACAGTAAGCACGTATATACAGTATAGTACGCGGTGGTTCCAATGAATAAATGGACGAGTTTTTTTACCTTTGAAGCGTATTCCATAAAGGACCCTGTGATCGTGTATGAAAACTGGAGATTTCTGATTCCTCCTGACCATGCCACGAAACAAGCTCCTTCCATTATAGTTGGTGTTTCGTGGCAATATTTGAAGGACTCATATTTTTTTCCAATTTTCTGACTACATCACGGGTCCCTTAACAATATATATTTATGCCCGGACTGACTTTAATATCAACATCCATAATGGACGAAGTATTATATACCAGTATTGTTTGTTTACTTGTTATTTTGTTGTGAGGGGGTTGCCAGAAAGCCCCTTGGCCTCTATTTAAGTGTGTTGTCACAATGTTCCTCAACTGTACAATGATGTGTGGGGTAAGTATCATTATTAATTAACATGTAATAGAACACCGGTGATGATGGATATTGTGGGTAATATTTACAAAGATTATGTAATTATGTGTTGTGAGAAGTACAGTGACATTTTCAGTAATTAAGAAAATGTATGTACAATTAAAAATGAGTAAAAGCAAGAATGCAAAGTGTACAATGATATACAGATGTTGTATATATGCAATAATACGTACGTGCTATGGGTGTGGTATTTCGTCCAATATTATAGCTTTAAAGGCCGAGTGTTGATATAGACGTAATGTACACAAGTGTTTACGGTTCGTGTTCCATGATTGCTATTTACAGGTCATGTTTTAGCCGTGTATGGGATGGACCTTGTTTATGGGTTATGGGTGTAAAATGTGTGTGTTGGGGCTTTTACGCTGTTTTGAACTGTACTTGGATTTGTGTTAATGGTTTGTTATGTGTTTGTTGTGTTGTAGGGATTATCTCATACCTTATGGTGGTTTAGACTTATTAGAGTAATCATGTATGGGATTCTAAATATGTTGTGTGAATGGGTGATATTATGACCACAGTCCTCAATTACTGAGCCATAAAATCTTCGATAGATGAAAATATAGGAATTCAATAGAGGAGGAGGAGGAGGAAGAGGAGGAGGAGGAGGCGGTGAGGTAGATGATGATGATGATGATGATGATGATGATGGTGTCACTTGCAGGTTAGAGGTGAAAGAGGTCAAGTCTTTAATTACTATTCAAATATTTTTATTGATATCTTAATGACAATCAATTACTGACAGTTGCAATCAGGTTAAACAGTCAATATTGTCAGATCATAATTATATGAAGCCCCATCTATTTATAAACTGTTATTAATCACACGAGCTGTGACTACGGTAATGCAGGTCAAGTTGTTTTCTTATCTATTTCATTATGTTTTTCGTAATTACAAGCGTTAACTCAGGTAGTATGACATTAACGTAGCATGTACTGTACAGTCACGATCACTAATAAATATCCAGGTGTGCTTCGAATACTTAGAGACAACATTAAGTAAATACACAATAAGCTCACCAGTGGAATTACTTCGTTGGTGAATTTGGACTGTTCGAAGCTGCATACTTAATAGTGTTCGTGACTATACATCGTTCTATCACGTCCCTCTCCGTATTCAATGCAAATACAATCTAAATGGTAGGCAGCGAAACCTTCCAAGTAGACCAAAACTTGTAACAATGAACAATGAAGCTGTTGCCTAAAGTTATAAAGTGGCAAGGTCTTAGGGCTGGGTATTATTAAACGAGGAATAGATAGGCTTTTCATCGCTTAATTAATTTGTATTATATTGTAATAGGAATTAAGCGACGCAGAGCCAATTCCTATTTACTAACTCTTTATAGAAACAGTCAATAGAAACAAACACGTCGTCCAGAGTGGGATTCATCCACACACCGGAGAACCTCATTAACATTTTTCTGAATACTGTATGTGAATGTGATGAGGGAAATTGCATGAGGGAGAAAGGGAGGTCTGGCTGGCGGGCGGGCGGGTACAGGAATGAGAGGACGAAAGCAGAGTACTGGCAGGGGGAAGGTCAGATCAGAATGTCTAGAAAGCAGAGAGAGAGAGACAGAGAGAGAGAGAGAGAGGGAGGGAGAGGGAGAGCGGTGAGTGGCAATTAGCAAAGGGAGAGAGAAAGAGAGGATGGGGGAGGGAAGAGAGGACAGGAGCAGAGGAAATTGATGAAAGTGAAGGAGAGGGAGATAAGTTGCAAACAGAGGGAAGGCATGGAATAGGAAAGGGAATAAAAAGGGAAGCAGAAAGAAGGAAGTGAAAGAGTAAACAGTATAATTATCTGGTATGAAGGGGGTAATTAGGAAAAGAGGAAAGGAGAAAGGAAATAGAGATGAAATAGAAAGAAGAGGAAGAACGTAAAGGAGAGGGCAAAGAGATAAAACGGAGAGAGGAGAAAGATGTAATGAGAAAGGAGAATTTTGGGTTAAAAATAGACAAGGGAAACTGAATGAAGATGAAATACAAAAAACAAGAGAGAGAGAGAGAGAGAGAGAGAGAGAGAGAGAGAGAGAGAGAGAGAAACACGACGAGCACGGGAGTAGGTCACCAACATACTACCGCTGACGATCAATAGATGGCAGCACACACCAGTTTCCTCGCCTTGCCTTGCCTTGCCCCTGCTCCCACCCACCCACCCCTCGCTCTTATCGTCACCAACTTATCCCACCTTCCATGCCCACCACACTAATATATTCCCTTCCCCCCCCCCACCCCCAACACCACCCCCACACCCTCACCCCCACACATACAAACAAACATACATTAATTATTACTTGTACCCTCATTTCCTCATTTTTTTTCTATTTTCCCTCCCGTTCCCTCACATTTTATATTTTTTTATTTCACACATTAATTTTCATCACTGTTGCCTCGTTTTCCTCCCATACCCCATGCCTGACCCACAGTTTTTTTCCTCACCCACGCTTAGCTTAATTTTTGCCTCGCATTACATTAATTCCCTTCCTTCTCACAATCATTTCTTTTCCTCTCACTTTATATATAAATTTTGTGAGCGTATAATATGTGGGTGTGGGTGGGTGTTTTTTTTTTTTATACCTCAACTTTTCCTCCATTCTCCCTGTAATTTTATGCCTCACATTACATTAATTCCCTTCCTTTATATATATATTTGTGTGTGTATATGTTTTTTTTTTTTTTTTTTTTTTTTTTTTTATACCCCAACCTTTCCTCTCTTTCTCCCTGTATTTTTTTCCCCTCTCACCCCTTTGGCCTTCATCTTGCACCGTGTATTGAGGCTATGGTCACTTCCCCTTCCCACCAAGTGATATATTTCTGTGAGCTTAGCAAGGTCTACCATCCGTCAAGCGCAGAGAGAGAGAGAGAGAGAGAGAGAGAGAGAGAGAGAGAGAGAGAGGAGGGGAGAGAGAGTGACAGTTCTTTTATGATTTTATTTTTATGATTCGCGTTATTGTGTTTCCAGAACTGAGAATTTTTGTAAAGGAGAGGGAAAAGTCATGAACGTGTGGTGCTTTCTTTTATTTTATTTTATTTTTATCGAGGTAGATTTGCATTGTGCGTCCTCAGCCTGTCGTTTATGTTTAGGTTACTTACTGTCTTGTAAAGTCATGGTCAAAAGTCCTGCAATTGCGCTGGTGAATAAAAGCGAGCCATTTGAGTGAATCATATGAACCAATGTTGCAGAGACCAACAGCTATTTATAGTTTCGGATGACTTTTCGAAGCCATGTCATTGGAAGGTGTTGCAGGACTTTTTACCATGACTGTACTTCGATTCTGTCATGCTTGCTGTTCCTTCCATTTCTGTTTAATTAGGACCATTTGTGTTAATCCCTGTCTTACTCTTCGTTTTTTTATTTTATTATTATTTTTTTCATTCATTCATCTTCTCCACTCACCTCCATCCACTCCAACATTCCCTCATACACATCGAAGGCTTACTGGTGATACACTGGCCAAGCTTCTCATTACAAGGGGAGCCAGTTCTAATGCCAGGTTAGGTTAGGATGTTGGAAGGCAGGCAGAAGGGATGTGAGAGACGGATGGGGAGGGAAAGGAAGGAGGCAGATTAGTAAGGGAGAATGATGGAAAGGGACAGGAAAGAAGGAATAGAAGGAGAGTAGGAAAATGAGGAAAGAGAATCCGAAAGGGGTGTGAGAGACAGATGGGAGGGAAAGGAAGGAGGAAGATTAGTTAGGAATGAGATAGGAAGCAAGGAATAGAAGGAGAGTAGGAAAATGAGGAAAGAGAATCCGAAAGGCAAGAAGAGAAAAGAGAGAAGTGCCTGGAGGAAGGAAGAGGCAGTATAGAGGAGGTAAGGTGAGGCAGGAGGACTCGGGTGGACTCGGGTCTTGGTGAGCTATATTGCACCTCCAGCAGTCGTGTTAACATTCTCGGGCGTCGTCTTCACTCTCCAGCCTCACTCGCAATTATTCTAAATATATATATCCACCTCGGCTCTATCGCTGGCTTGCCACTCTATTATGGGCTTCATTGATAAACTGACTTTTTTTCATTTATTCGTCTTACTCGATCATTATTATAACTATCTTTGTTTTGTCTAGTGACGATTTTTTTTATGTGTGCTACTGCCTTATTTCTCTCTCTGTTGGAACACTTTGCTGCCCAAGATTAAAAATTCAATCTGAAAGATGTTTAGCCACAAATAATGTAATTCTCTCGTTAGCTTATGTGAAGTGGAGATGCACCAATGGAAGATGCTGATATTACAACAAATATTATGCTATTGGAATATTGCCTGCACGTTGTGGTTATATTGATCTCACCGAATCACTCGCTAGAAGTAAATGTAGTTTGCCATAAGTTCATGTTTTAGTTGTAGTCTTCCAAGATACACAAGGAGATGGTGATCAGCTAATATATATAATATTGGGGTAGACAGACATTTTTCTTCATTTCCCAGGATTTTTATTTTTTGAGGAAATATGCTTGTTTTTAATATTGCAGCGCTTTTTATGTAAACTTTAATTATCTCCACTAATGATCTCACAACAAGCTGTGTCACCAATTATCCACCCCTAATCACTAATGACTCGCTAGTGATTATTTCCTGCATCAACACCGCTACCCTGGCGTTACATCTTGTTGTTGTTCCTGTTTATCTCTTGTTGTTGTTTACGCTTCGTTACCTCTTGTTGTTTACACTTGTTTACCTCTTGGTGTTAACTCTTGTTGTTGTTGTTTACTCTTGTTGTTGTTTACCTCTAGGCGTTACCTTTTGTTGCTGTTGTTGTTTACGCTAGGTTAGGCTGGTGACGTCACTCCACCTCACCTCACGTCACGTCACTTATTTATTTTTCTTATGTGGATTTTGGGCACGGTTTTTTTTTACCGGTACCGAGGTTAAAATCAATGCCATTATCAGACACACATACAGTATACGTACACTATATGTAGCCTATACCGTCCACACGCACACACATATACACTACACGCACACACATACACCACACACACACGCATATACCACACGCACACGCATACACCACAGCAAGCATAAAACTATAATAAAGCAAAAAAAAATAAGAAACATGAGCCATCACAAGAAGCTTAGAAGGAATACGAAGGAAATACTGTACACTAGGCGTCAAATACAGTGTTGTCGCCACATCTGCCAAGTCATCAAGTACTGAATGGAACTACAAGCTTCACTGACTCATAAACTGAAGATCCTAAGGAGTTTATTCATCTACACCCTGGATATTGTAATTTAAAATGGTGAATGTGTTTGTTGGTTATTATTCTTTATGTGTTATCCTTCAAGAAGCGCTGAGTTTTGCCGCTGACTGCACTGTACACTCGCAATTCAAAGTTTGTATTCCAGTCTTATTGAAATTTCGAATCATTTGACACAGTAGTGAACCAATTACAACACTTAACCTGTTTCATATTTGCTTAGGCTCGTTTAGTACTCGATCATGATATTCGAACAAGCCTGGATACATATTTTGGATTGCGAGTGTATGTTCGGTGTTTAAGTAGATACTGACCCATTGTATCCTAAAGGGGAGGTTTTCTTCTTAGTAAATTGAAAGGTTTCTGATTCCTCCAAACTATGACAGGAAACAGACTCCTTCAGTGGTACTAATAGTGGCTCTGTTTCGAGGCATAGTTTGGAGGAATCAGAAACCTTCCAATTTACCAACAAGAGAATGTCCCATTAAAACAACCCTTGATAACTCATACGACAGAAGTGGGATTGAAATGCATTTAAGTTTGTGTCCTGTAACTTGCTCATTGCTCTGTTATGTCTAATTCTAAATTCTCTATCACAAAGTCCTCTATAATACTCTCACTTGGAAGCTCCTATACATATTTTTTATTTTTTTTCATTTTAATGCATGATAGTCCCTCATATATATCTCTTAATCTTCTGTTTTATATGTTACTCTTTGTTTGTCCTATTATATATCATCGTTACACTCTATCCTATAATCCACTCTTTTAAAATATGTTACTCTCCGTCCTCTAATAACGCAAGAAGGAGCACCGACTTTTTAATAAAATGTTACTCACAGCGTTCCTCCACCTGCGTAGTATATGTCACACTAAATAGGTCTAAGAAGGTAAATATTTCTGGTCGGGGAGCAGCTTAATCCTTGACTCCGGATTACTGCAAACTTAATATTGCCATGAAGTTTCAAGGGAAAGAAAAAAAGTAATTTGGGAGACGCTGGTTGAGGATTAGTGAGAAATGCTTGATCACATGGGAGACGCCAAGTTATACAGGTTATTCCTCCCTTCAGGAAAAGAGCACATAATTATTATTAACTTTCAGACAACCGTATACGTGTTTATTAATAATTTACTAGTACAAAGAAAATGGAGTACTGTTGGTTATTTAATTTTAATTGGATTTTCATGGGTCCCAGCTACCATTATGTTCTATTGCCTGTCTTTTGATGTTAATGTGTCCTTCATATATTGCCACGAAACAACACCTATACTGAAGGAGCTTGTTTCACGGCATAGTCAGGAGGAATCAGAAGCCACCAAATCTCATACACAATCATAGGTTCAATCACTCACAAGTACTGTACACTCGCGATCCTAAATATGTATCCAGGCTTGCTTCGAATAGCTTGATCGGGTATTAAGCGAGCTCAAGCAAATATGAAACAGGATAAGCGTTGTAATTGATACGTACAGTTGAGCAAGTAGAAAGTACAAGAAAAATATGAGTGTATATGGCAATATATTTCAGTTCTTTGTATTATAGTCTGGTATTTTTATCAATGACTCACTAACACTCCAGATCCGATGACGGACTGAAATTTTATGTGGCTGATGTGGCCATATACACTCTTATTTTACTTGCACTTTCTACTTGCTCAACTGTACACTAGTTATATGTCAAATTATCGAAACTTCAACAAGACCTGGATACAAATTTAGGATTATGAGTGTATAGTATTTCCACACCCTACCACAGTTTCTCCATCACAATGCATCCACCACCACCACCGTCCACAATGTCTCCTCCATACACTGTGCCTTCTACACTGTAATGCACTTTTCTCCATCCCGCTTCAATCTTCTCTCCCTCTGCCTCCCCCCTTACCTACTCTCACTCTATCCCCCCCCCATTCCTTACCTACTCTCCCTCTGCCTCCCCCCTTACCTACTCTCACTCTATCCCCCCCCCCATTCCTTACCTACTCTCCTTCTGCCTCCCCCTCCTTACCTACTCTCCTTCTGCCCCCCCCCTCCTTACCTACTCTCCTGCCCCCCCCCTCCTTACCTACTCTCCTGCCCCCCCCCCTTAACCTACTCTTATTCTGCTCCCCTTAACCTACTCTCCTATTGTCTCATTCCACACTCCCCTCCGGCACCTTCATTCTCATTTTTCTTGCGTCATCATTCCTTACTTCCCTTTCATTACACACTTCACCACTGACCCCCAAAATACTGTATTCTCAAATGTACAGTCAACTGCACTCATAACTGGTACAGTCACGAGCACTAATAAGAATCTAGGTGTGCATCGAATACTCAGAGACAATGAATAAATACACAATAAGATCTTCATTGGAATTACTTCATTGGTGAATTGGACTAATAAAAACTTCAACCAAAACTATATACTTATTAGTGTTCGTGACTGTATAAACCAGAGGGAAAAATATGTTTATTGGCTACTGTCTAAACACTTCCTTACATCTCCCCCTTCTTCCTTACTGCTCCCCCTTCTTCCTTACTGCTCCCCCTTCTTCCTTACTGCTCCCCCTTCTTCCTTACTGCTCCCCCTTCTTCCTTCTCCCCCTTCTTCCTTCTCCCCCTTCTTCCTTCTCCCCCTTCTTACTTCTCCCCCTTCTTCCTTCTCCCCCTTCTTCCTTCTCCCCCTTCTTCCTTCTCCCCCTTCTTCCTTCTCCCCCTTCTTCCTTCTCCCCCTTCTTCCTTCTCCCCCTTCTTCCTTCTCCCCCTTCTTCCTTCTCCCCCTTCTTCCTTCTCCCCCTTCTTACTTCTCCCCCTTCTTCCTTCTCCCCCTTCTTCCTTCTCCCCCTTCTTACTTCTCCCCCTTCTTCCTTCTCCCCCTTCTTTCTTCTCACTCATTCCTTCAAATTATCACTGGTTTGAATATGAAATTGAACTTCATATTAACTTGTTGTCTTATCCTGTGCCTTCGCGAGCATCAATGTTAGTTGTAATGTGAATGAAAATATCAAAAGTAGGAGAGATACAGTTGGATATAGTAGCACTTTCGCTTCTCGTCACTGGCTTGTTGATATAACGATCTATAAACTTGACTGACACCTGAGTATGCAATCACATTATTGTAAATTTCCCCTCCCCAATAATATCTATAATTTAAAACGTAACCTTATAAAATGATCTGATTCTTAACAATATACCAAGTTGTGATACAGAAGACCTGCAAAAATTGTAGTCTGAATAAATGGTCCTTCAGTCATCACGAATTATTAACTGTTTGGAATATTACCCTTTCAACTCATTTTAATCTGGCAATCCAGTTGAAAGTAAAGTAGCAGATATCTAACTGTACGACAAGTATAGTTATATGAAACGTACGGTTGTAATGAATAGTGTATAATTATAATGCATGTTTATGTGAAAAAGTAAGCTGGACACATCACTTATTACGGCACATGTTTTGGTGGATTTAAGTAGGTCATAATGTAAATATTCTGTTATGTTTTCATGATTTGTGTGTGTGTGTATGTATGGTTGTAGTAATTTGATTCTCATGGGTTCTGCCTACCTGTATGTATGGTTGTAGTAATTTGATTCTCATGGGTTCTGCCTACCTGTATGTATGGTTGCATGCCTGTTGATTGACGCTACTGCGCAATTAATAAATAAAACAACTTATTATTATACATGTTATCCACATAAACGTGAAACTAAATTTCTGCTGCTGACTGAACATAAACTCTTCTCTTAGTGTTGTTCTTCCTGACCCCTCGTTGATTATTTGGCGAATGGCTGGCGAATCAGATGAACCCTTTGAAAGCAAGCGGAGCAGAAATACTACACGCTTCAACTTCGCTTCAAATACAGTTCCAGTCTGATGAACAATTTTCGAAAATCATGAGTACTGGAGCTGGGACAAGGTTCACAGAAGGCCGTGTGGTAATGACTGACTGAGACAATGAAGAAGGAATTCGAAATGCGGATGTGAATTTACGCTGAACGACTCTCCAACAAACAGATAAACCAATGAATAAGTGAAAACAGGAAGAGTTGACTTCCTGATTCTGAACCAATCTCGGAAAACGTTGCCTTTCAAGTCGGATCATTTCCTTTGTGATTCGTTTTGATGATTCACATATTATTTCCTTACAGTTTCGAAAAAAAAAATAAATGTTCTTTTTATTGCAAAATTTAATCGTTTTGAGTCCCAGATGTGTTGTTTATAATGACAAAGATAATTTAGTCGTGAATTGTTATTTGTTATATAATTCCAATTTGTATTACCCGTACTGTAATTTAATGGTGATTCATGTTTTACAGTTGATCTGTTTCTGATACCATTATAATATTCTATTATAATACTCCTGTACTGTATTACAATAATCCAAGTTGATATCAGTGACTCATGATTCATTGGCGAATACTCTTTGCAAGTTTTGCCTTACATTTTAAGATCCAACAGAACAGTAGACAGTTAGAGGTATAAACCTATTAATATACCAGAAAATTAATGTCTAATAAAAACTACATAGTTGCATAATCCAGAGTTTGGACACTCCAATGGCTGGTAGGAATTCGAAGCCTAGTTGCAGAATAGCGTCCTGACCAAGGTAAATAGGTAAATACACCACCTCACCATGTCCGTCCATGAAACCTGTGGTCTATTTTCCGAGCTGCGGTTCGAGCTTTGCCCACGTTCTCTGGTGTCGAGTCATACATAATATTCCATGTTTTACATATCATAGTGGGGTCATATATTATCAAGCTACAAAATGTGTCGTATTTAACATTAAAAATATCCTCCATGTGCTCACATTTTTTATTAATGAGAGTAGAGGTTGTGGAATACAAATAGCACCTCAGAGCTTCGGTACATGTCAGGATGTGCAACTCCAGTCAAAATTTTGGTTTATGGGTATACTTGAAATGGATTTACATATACAATGAACTCAAAGGCTGATTTGGACACAATTCATCCTTAGATGCGTATAAAGGCCGACATTTTATTCATATCAGTGTGTTACATTTAACTTGGTAGTGTGAGGAGGGGAGGGGGTGAGGAACAGAAACGTATCATCATGGTACAAGAGTATTCACTTCTCTGTACTTGTTTGCGAAACCTCTGGTAAAATGAAGAAGATGCTGGGAATGTTATGAATGGAGTGTGGATTGCGTGGGTGTACTGTAGGTGCATAGCTTACATGCGTGGTTGTATACATGAGTGTGTGTGAGTGATGAGAGTAGTGCATGTGAGACAGTGGAGGGGAGTACGTGGGTAAGACAGAATGTCCTGTGTCTGACTGACTGCGCCGGGTGAGGTAGCCTGGTGGCCGAGATCCGCGCCTGTGTGGTGGGGGACGGATTGGATACCTCAGTATGCCGCTGGCCAGTGTGGGGAGAGGGTTGCTGTCCCACGGCCCCGTTTAGACATGGGGGTCGCGCCACTCTCCTGTAGGGGGGCAGCGCTCGGAGGGATTCTGAATACGCCACCGCGAAGGGGACCTACGCCAGTGAGAGGCTGGACACAGCACCTTATTTATGAAAGAACCAGAGGGAACAGTTTGCTCAGTTCCGAGGGTGGTGGTAATAGTAGTGGGAAAAATGGTATTCTAGGTGGTGGTGGGTGTGGGCGTTCATGGGCGTGGGTGGTGGTGGTAGTAGCATGGGCGGCCGTACTGACCCCGACCTGCCATGCCAATCCGGACGCTAAGAGGCTGTACGACGACCTCCTCAGCTCCTACAACAGACTCATCCGGCCCGTCGGTAACAACTCCGACAGACTCACCGTCAAGTTGGGTCTCAAGCTGTCTCAACTCATCGATGTGGTGAGTCTCTGTACCATGATGCTTAACTCTCCTCATGACAGCCAGTTACTCAGCCAGACACACTTCTAATTTCACTCATACACACATTTGCTGTCGGTCAAGATCTAATCAAGAGGTCACGTGTAAGGGATCACTTCCACTACAAGTACATCTATGCACATACATTCATGTTCCCTTTCCCGGTTCCGAACCACAAACACACACACATCTAAGTGCTACTCCCCACTGCAGTGTAGCATCAAGTTCCCTGCGGCCACGGTGTTCACTCCCTCCCTAACCGGCTGACCCAATTAACAATCTCTATGGCAATGTTTCTCTCTCCTTCCCTTTTCCTTTAATATGTATTTCACAGCAAGTTTGATCTCGACTTTCTCGCTGCTGCAGAAATGGTGACATGACTTTATACATACCTCATCATCCATCCCTCACTCGCATCTCTCCAAATCCAGTGATTAAAGTTAATTATCATCATTTAGCTGTTATATATGACGCTGCTTTTGTGACTGTCACAGTGGGGAAGTCATGGGTTTGTTGAGTCAAAATTTGGGAAGGGGTGACTCGTGATCAATGCCGGCCCCCTCCCACCCACACCCCTCCCCCCCTCCCCCCTCCTCTCTCCATCCCCTCCCCCCTCCTCTCTCCATCCCCTCCCCCCCCTTCTCTCTCCATCCCCCCCTCCTTCCCAGTCTTCTTCTCAGAGCCGTCCGCTACCCGATGGTGTTTGTGGTGTAGTCATAGACGAATGGCAAGCAGATGTATGCATGTGTTTGTATTGGCGTGTTGTTGTTGTTGTTATTGTTGTTGTTGGGTACATTTAATGTGCATTGCGCGTGCGCGCGAGCGTATTCTTCTAATGGGGTTTTGTGGACCATGGTACGAGTTTTTATGTTAGCGTTTGTGTGTATGTTGGTGAATATATGCGTGTAGTGTATCAGTATATTTTATGTAAACGTTAGTGCTAATGATTTTGCTAGTATTTGTAAACATGTGAGTGTTGTATGTATAGATATGCTGGATGTATTGTTTGGTAGATACATAATATGTCTACAAGGGTGTTTGTGATTATAATGATATGATTGTGAGTGAGTGAGTGAGTGAGTGGGCAGGGGTGACATACACTTCCTCTGTAATTCTTTAGTTCTGGTACTGGTGTGTGTACAGATATGCCTGTGTATGACTGATTAGAATATTTACTAGTACTGAATCAGCTGTATTGATGGAAATACATATTGGGTACTGGTGCAGACGTGTTGTGAACCTTGGTGTGTGCATGTGTGTGTGTACTGTCAGTATAAATTTATTTATTTGTTTGTTGGCATAAATATTCGTCCTTGTATTTGTTTATAGAAAAAGAATCGTATTTTTTTTTTATGTATGTATGTAAAAGCGGGATATTTGTCAGTTTTCAAAATTAAATGTGCTAAAATTCTTTGCGCCTATGAATATGCATAGGTGTATTGATTTTTGTATCAAAGTTTAGTACTGTGTGGGAATGTAAGTTTGTATTTTTAGTTTTAAGTTTATATATATGATTGTTGTAGCGTTTTTATATCGTGTTAATTTATATACTTGTAGGTTTGTGTGCAGTTAATATTTCTTTTTTAACTCTGGGTACATTTGACTGTTGGGAAGAGCAGTTCTAAAATGAGTTGGGTCAAATATACAGAGTACTCGTATATGGGAATGTACTGTATTATGTATCTGTTATTTGTTTGCAGTAGTGTGTGTGTGTGCGTGCGCGCGTGTGTGTGTGCGCGTGTGTGTGTGCGTGTGTATGTGTATGTGTGTGTGCGTGTGTATGTGTGTGTGCGTATGTGTGTGTGTGTGTGTGTGTGTGTGTGTAGCCGTAGTTCCGTGTGGATGTTGATAATATTTGATGTGTACTACTTTTATGACTGTGTACACGCTGACATTTGTGTGACTTTGGGGTCTGTCTGTCCTTGTGTGTGTCAAGTTTAAGCATGGGTTTTGTTAGTATTGACCTGTATGGTATCGAACCTCATTTTTCTCTTTGCTTGCATAATTTCAGTAAGAGTAATCTGTGGTTTATTGAAATATATATATATATATATATATATATATATATATATATATATATATATATATATATATTACCGGTATACATATTAATAAACATTTTGGGACATATTTAGTATATTACCCACTTATTTATATCATTCTAATACACTATTCTTCTATGGCATTCTCTTCGGAAATGCCCCATTTTCAAGGTAGAGCATATTCAAATGAGGCATTTTGAAATTAGCCTGTCCTTACCTAACCTAATCGAGACTGCAGCAGACTAGCGGGACCTAACCTGGACAACCTACCGGTACTTAACCGTGGTAAAGTACCTGGACCTGACCGGGCCAAAATACTGGGACCTAGCCGGCTCTGGCAACACTGCTACAAAACGGCAATATAATAGATAACTACCACATTTTGTTGTGGATACATATTGCTGTGTGTGTGTGTGTGTACAAATGTGTATATGAGTTAAACACACAAACCTTGAAGTAGTGTGTAGTGTGTACTGGTAACATAGAAGGTACTAGTGTTTGTTTTAGTTTAGCCTTGTTCACTTTATATTTAGCGTTGGGAGTTTAAATATAGCAGTGAGGGTAAATAAAGCGGTGTGGGTCACATTTACTAGTGTCGGCTTAATAGCCTGTGTTAAATTTAGCAGTTTGTGCATCAGATATATGTGAGCTATAAAATTAGAACCTTGTGAAAATATGTTCTCATGTTTTTTCTTAGTTTATGTGTGATTTTGTGAGTGGATGAACGCCGGTGTGCTCGTTGCTGTGCGTATGTGTGTGTACGTCTGTAAACTCTTGTATGCGCATGTGTGCAGTTAGCTTGTGTGTGCGTGCGTGTGTGTGTGTGTGTGTGTGTGTGTGTGTGTGTGTGTGTGTGTGTGTGTGTAGCATCGTGGAGCTTTGCATGTTGCCTGTACTTGAAGCGCTCGGAACTTGGGGAGTGACTATTCATGTACTACACTTTCCATTGTCAACCTCTCACCCTACCCATGCAGCTCCCCTCCCCTCACCCTACCCATGCACCTCCCCTCACCCTACCCATGCACCTCCCTTCATCCTACCCATGCAGCTCCCCTCACCCACCCTACCCATGCAGCTCCTCTCACCCTACCCATGCAGCTCCACCCCCCTCACCCCATTCATCTCCTCCCTCCATTCTCTAAATTGTCAACCCCTCACACCACTACCCACCCCGCTTCACTCCATTCAGGTTCACTCCACATTGCCAACTCCTTCCTTCCTTCCTTCCTCTACTTTACCTCCCATGACTAAATTCATACAGTATCTTTCTCTCTTCATTGTTCACCCACCTCATTACCCCGCCTTAGTCCCTTTATCCCCGTCACCTTACCTCACCACCTTATCACACACTAACACACATACACACACACACACACTAATACACATGCACACACACACACACACACACACAGAGAAACAAACAAACAAATAAACAAACAAATAAACATTCGCACGTAGAGCGACGACTTGGCGAAAGTATGGCAGAAAAAGTCATGGCCTTGACCTTGACCTTTGACATTTGACCTTAAAAGTCAATAGGTGAGATCGGCATTGTACAGTCTCCTCCACTCATGCTTTCACCAGTTCAGCGTTGCCATCGTATACACCCGGCATCGTGTGAGCTACCAGTTCCGACTCTCACATCCGAAACACCTGCCATCAACCCTTACTCTTTCTCGCGGGTGTTTCGGATGCGAGAGTCGGAACTGGTAGCTCACACAATACCAGGTGTATACGATGGCATCGCTGAACTGGTGAAAGTGGGAGTGGAGGAGACTGTACATCCTACCTGTGTTTGTAATTTCGTCGAAATCAGACCAGAAGTGAGTCCTACAGTGACCATAACGCATGTGGAGAAATTGACCTGAAAATTCAGACCCCTTGATTTTCGACCTAATGCTCAAAATGCGAGTTTTAGGAATACGGCCATCGCTCAAGTACCATTAGAAACAGAATTGAACATAGATTATTACAGAAAAAATCTGATCAATATAAGTTCTCTACAACCGAAATTATTGCGGTTTTATCAATTTTCCGTTTTTTTTTTTTTTTGACCTTGTTTTTTACTTTTGACCTTGAAAAACAGTAGATGACCTAGAAATTTTGATGCCTACCTGTGGTGAAAATTTCAGCAAAATCGGACAAGAATTGCGACCTGTAGACCGTGAAGCTACAGACATAGCCACAAACACACAAGATCGTAGAGCAACATACTTGGCTTTCGCCAAGTAACACACACACACACACACACACTGTCCTGACGAGTAGTATAGGGATTATCCACGTCATTTAGTCTGGTCACTTATCACTGCATCTCTACCGTGGAGGAAAATGTTACACAATAGTTTTCTGTGTTAAGGACCCTGTGTTGTGGTTGGAAAATTGTAGTCAGACAAATGAGTCCTTTCAATAATGCCACGAAGCAACACCTATATGGAAGGAGCTTGTTTCATGGCATGGTCAGGTGTAATCGGAAGCCTCCAATTTACATACACGATCACAGGGTCCTTAATAATTGATGTCATTTTGTGATTATCCTGTTAGATCTTATTGTTGATTTTTATTGCAGATTTTCCAACTCTTTTATTATTCAGTGTTACCAGATTGCACTGATCGTCTTGTATACTGTTAAGTCTGTATAGTTCCAGGATGATCCCTCTCTCCCTCTGATCCCATCCAGTGCCTCGAATCCCCATAATTCATAATCCTTGCAGTCGCCTATTCCTCAACTCCACCAAGTCTCCACTCCCCCCACCTAGTTCCCCCTACCCCCACCTAGTCACCCCCCCCCCACCTAGTCCCCCCTACTCCCACCTAGTCCTCCTCCCCTGGTTCTCCCCCCCCACCTACGCCCCCTCCCCCACCTAGTCTCCTCTCCCCCCAATGCAGTCTTTGTGAGTGGGATCTGTCGTGTGTTTAATTTGAGACCAACCCCGTAAAAGGACCTTCAACTATAGACAATGTATGGCGAAGGACGAGTAGGCTATTCCCCAAGTTTCTTTCCCAGGAGAGCCTACTTATGCTACCCATTGGTGAAATAAAGCGGTGAGAGTTGTTTAGGTAAAAATCATATAATATTATATACTCTGGTAAGATAGAAAATGAACACTACCAATTTTACGGAGCCCCAGGCAAAATATGTTATGTTAGTTGAGGATAAATGAGATGCGTCAAGGCTGAACACATAAAAATAGATGCATACGTCCAGAGGAAAGTTGGATGAATTTCGTGGACGGACATCAAACTGACCACACACGGGTAAGCTGTACTTGTTAGAGAGGGTGCCATTAGTAGGATTGAACACACACACACACACACACACACACACACACACACACACACACACACACACACACACACACACACACACACACAATGTACAGTAGGTGTGTGTGTTTCGCGTGAATTTGTGTGTGTGTGTGTATTTTAGGAGCCTAGCCGTGATATAGGGTCATAGCTTTAACGAGGTTCAGCTTAGCGCGCACACACACACACACACGTCATGCAGGTGTGTGAGGGTGACATTTCATGGATGGTGAGTGAGTTGCAAGTGACGTACAGTAGGGGCAGCATATTCAACTGATTTGGTACAGCAGGTGATCGACAAGACAAATTTCCGTACGGTATATCTTTCCTGCTCACATCGTTTTGTTTTAGATAGGCTAATTGAAAACTATAGATAATTCAGACAACCCCAAGATCATTACATAGACAAGTAATGTACGCTACTGGTTGTGTACTGTTAGACCATTATATTCATTCCAACCCTTTACTGTAACTAACCCAAGGCATTCATTCTTACATATGTATACTTACTATCGACCCAGAACACTGTAAGGATTCGCAAGTTGGGGCAATATGCTGGCATTCCACTGCCTTAAGGGGGAAGTTTTGTGTTAGTAATTCGGGAGCAACTGAATCTTTCAAACTATTCCAAGCAACAGAACACCATTATTTTTGCTCTTTTGGCCCTGTTTCCTAGCATACAATGGAGGAATCAAGCCACTTCAATGTACCAAAAAATAATTATCACCTTAAGTTAGACAGCTCTGTATTTACTGTGTTGCAGTATCCGCTAATTAAGAGATACAGGTTAACATAACAGAATTTATTTACATTAGAATATCAATAAACTTTTACTTTACAACTACGCCAATTACCTGCAGTGGTTACTTCTTCTATAATTGCTGTATACCACTTGTGTTAATTCTGTTCACTCTCCAGTAGCAACATCCAATAACAGTAGCAACACTCCGTGGCACTAATCCAATCCCGTAGTTTATTTTAGCTTCCAATAACTGGACTCTTCCACCATCTATGCAGCAACATTGCAGAAAAATATAATATTTCTCACTCACTTATTTTTTGAACACGCAGCATCCAAATTCATCTTACAGACAGAAGCATCATCGAGCAATATTCCTGAGGCCAATATAGCACTCACAAAAATGACATAAAAATATTGGGCTTCACTCCGGGCAATAAACTAGTCAATTCAGAGTACTGGGTCAGGCGGAGCAATAACTGTCTCGTGTGCCAAACTTCAGCCCCCTGCCAACCTGTAATTTCTGTAGGTTTCAGATGTATATATATATATATAGACCTATTTTGATATCTGTATCGTACTGAAACTGTATTCCCTGGATAAACTTATATTCCAAACGAAACTTATATTCCAATCTGTTTACTTAGGTAAATTATACTTGATAATTTGTATGCGAGTATTTTTTTTGTTTCGATGTATCACTCTTGCGTTGGTGAAGTAACTTGCAGTTCAGGTTTAAAGTAAATGCATTAAACCGTTCTGTATCCAGTGCGTGAGGAGGGAAGAGTCATTAGGTTGGCTTAATCTGTCATTACGACGTCTACAAATGAGGCTGCTCGTAAAATTTGCATCAACTGGCTGATGGTGAGGGCCGGCAGCAGTGACGTGAGGATTAGCTTTTACATGGATCCGTATTACCATTTAGTTACTTTGCATGACACAGTTTGCAGTTTTGGAGACAGAATCTAATTTTATACTGTGAGAGACGCATAATTTTACTTGGTTATATTTTATCGTGAGGGACAACAGCGGATTTTTCCATCTCTTCTAGTAATTCCAAATCTGATCGTGAGTAGTCTAGACAGTGCGGTTTCAGAGTTGTAAGACATCAACAACAACAACAATAACAACAACACGAGCAACTGGACTGTGATTTATATTGTGATTCTTTTGTTGAACTTCATAATATTGTAAATGCGTCTAAGGTGAAACTTAAACATGCAGTTAATCCTTCTTTCCATTGAGTCTAACACAGAATAAGATCCAAAGACTATTGCAGCCATGGGTATTGTACACTTCGGGTTTATAGTATGATAACCTGTGCCTGCTGAGATGAACACCTTACCTGCCTTTACTCACCTGCCTTTCACTCACCTGCCTTTCACTCACCTATACACCTTACAATGGCTCATTCACCCGACATTCAATTTACAAGAAACCAGTCTCTGAAGGATATTAATCTGAAGGTGGGCGTTGTCCCAGCTCTTTTGGGAATCACTGGGTTTCCCCTGATGTGTCCATTTTCTACGAATCAAAGAAAAAGGACCATTGAGGCGGACACCACAGAGTTGGGAGCAGCACAGAGTTACAACGGGTCTTACAAGGCCAATATTTAGCACGGATTCTATGCAAGATTCTCATTCTACTCCTAAAAACACGGCACGAAATGAAACAACAGCTTGAAAAATACGTATAAACGAAAAATCAATTAATTCTCGGGTTGGGATGGTACCGTATGTATACTTGGCGTCAATTATGTATGTGGTTGTATATTTTACCTTTGGTTGTTACCGGGAAAATACACGGATTCATTTTCTGGCACAGATGAAAAAAGTAAAAAGAAAAAAAAACTGCCATGTAAGCTGGGCAATCAACTGACCTCCGATAATCCGACATTGATAAGCACGACAGAACCTGGATATTTTGGGGGGACATGGTACGGGGTTGTATCGGGTTGGAGTGTGATTGTGTGTGTTAGGTTTGGTTACGTTAGGTTAGGTTTGTATTGGGTTGGGGTGTGATTGTGTGTGTTAGGTTTGTGTCGGGTTGGGGTGTGATTGTGTGGGTTAGGTATGGTTACGTTAGGTTAGGTTTGTATTGGGTTGAGGTGTGATCGTGTGTGTTGCCTTGGAAAGATGAGGTCGTACGGATGGCTTGACTGATCACGAGGTTGGTTTAGTTGTTAGTGGGATTGAGGTTTAATTTTTGGGTGATCAGGGATATATGTAGGAGGGATAGGGTAGCTGATGATAATACTGTTAAGGAGGCAGTATACTGTTAGCTAATGTGGAGCAATTGATTCCTCCAAACTATTCCAATAAACAGGCCAACATTATTTTCATTAATCTGCTCCTGTTACTTATCATACTTTGGAGGAATCACGGCGCTCCAATGTACACAAAATTATACTATCCCCTTAAGGGTAACTATTGGTGAAATGTGTTTGTAATTGGATGTCAGTTCTCTTGGTTGGTTGCATTTATTGGGGAATCCGGATTTGAATATTGGGTCAGTCTCCATTTCTTTATGTTGAAGTAATTTTCTGGGTTACTGTATTCCCCTTAATTAAGAAGTAAGGAGGGATGGGAGGTGTAAGAAGTAGTGGAAGAGAAAGAAGAGAAGAAGGAAGGAGATAGGGAAGGTGTAAGAAGGAGGGGAAGAGGAGGAGGGGAAGGGGAGGTTAAGGAGGCAAATTAGTGGCTACCAATTCCTCGAAGCAGTAACAAAACCCGCTGTATACACTATCCAAAGTTGATGTTCCATTTCACATTATGGGCCAAACGGTAGCCACTTAATTCATCCTTCCTGTCGTAAATGGAGCAGAACAGCTCGTATTTCACTAGAGGAAATTGTTATGGTTTTTCTACTATATATATTCACCGTCCACCACCACAGTCTAAACATCATATAGGTCTCTAGGCGAGGGTTGGCCTATATTGCCTAGTGCTGGACTGGTGGTGCTTGGAGAGGCTGTGATTCCTCAAAACTAGGCTTCGACTAGACTGCGGTTATCAAGGTTTTCATACATATGTTGAGGTAACTTTTTTCTGTACATAGTTAGGTGAAATTAGCAGCCTCAGGTTTGTGTTGTAACAAAATTGGAGTCATCATACTTGTTTGGGTTTGGGATGAACGGGTTGTACTGGGTTCAGTTGTAGGCGATGTTAGTGTGAGGAGAAAGAACAGTTGGGAAGGAATTAAGCAAAGGAAACTGGGAGAGTTTTGTGTTGAAAAGAAAATGCTGGAGAAGAGGATTGCAGAGACATAAAGGTGGAGAGCTCCATACAGGTGTGTGTGTGTAAGAGAGAGAGAGAGAGAGAGAGAGAGAGAGAGAGAGAGAGAGAGAGAGAGAGAGAGAGAGGAGAGCACTTACCTTGGTAATAAAAATAATATTTGGAGTTTGTGTCAAAAAGTGGGATGAAGTACACACACACACACACACACACACACACACACACACACACACACACACACACACACACACACACAGAACATCCTCTTCTGACCTATTTTATTCTCCCATATCTATCTGTCACTTTTCATATTTTTGGTGGGTTCTGTGAGTGAGACTGTTGATAGCGTAGTGACGGATGATGATACAGTGAGAGGCTCGTGGCTGTGCTGGGAGACTGTCAGGGAGAGTATTTAAAGGGGAACCCTGACATTTTCCTCACCTTCAAGCTCAGGGTGTCTAGATGTAGTAAAGATATATAACTTTGATAGTAAAATGAAAGATACAGAGTGACAATATAGAAGTATCAGATTATAATTGACGAGGTAGACAGTATATACGCTACAGCTATGAATATAAAGGTCTGTAGTACTTTTAATCAAATTGGTAAATCACTGGTCTTGAAAAATATATTCATATAATTTGCATTTCGTTTCAATTATTCGTTGCTTATTACACCACACGCAAAATAGAAATATAATGATATCCTGTTGCCCGAAATAATTTGGAGGAATAATTTGCTCCAGATTTACCACCCAAAACTAAATACCCCCTTAAAAGCTTTGCGAGTTTCTGAGAGGTGGCCAAGTTTTCCCACCATCAATAATAAGGCAAAGAATGGTAGCCTAATACATTTTCACTTTTTTGTTTTCATTCCTTGGCACGATTATGAACGCTGATGTCATTGTCTTGTGTTGGCAACGGTACGCAACTTTGGAGTAGCGGCCGATATCAAAACATTGGGGGTGAATGGATGAATGCACATTTATTTACGTACGTGTTGATGATGTAGCGTCGAGGCGGAGCGGATGTAAGGTTTTTGCTCCCCGGCAAATTGCACAAGAATGACGTCAATATACAGGCTGCTCTTTCTCTTTTGGCAGTTTTCAAGTTATTTACGGTGTGCACTCACTTTGGCCAAATATTACGAAGTATATGTAACACACGCACAAACACTCACGCACGCACATGCACGAACAATCACGCACGTACACGCACACAAACACTCGCGATGCTCGGCTTCCAGCTGGTGAGAGAGAGAGAGAGAGAGAGAGAGAGAGAGAGAGAGAGAGAGAGAGAGAGAGAGTGTGTGTGTGTATGTGTGTGTGACTGACTGACTGACTGACTGTTTAGCTCTCTCTATCAGTATTCTATTTTGCTACTTTACCTTTCATTATTATGTACTTGAATAATCACTTCAAATGAGGATGTCTCAATAGTAAATAAACGTTCAGGAAAGAGGAGAACACTGTATTAAAAATTGCCTCGATAATTCCACAGTCCGGATATTATATGAAACCCATGTTGATTTACTAACAGAAAGCAACGCTAAAATAGCGAGTGTGGTTATCAAAGCATATATATATATATATATATATATATATATATATATATATATATATATATATATAAACATGAAAACTGAGGTATAAACTCTTCATAGTGTTTAGAGAAAATGCTATGCAAATTTGTCATTAGGCCTACCCTAGATTATTCGATTTCAACCAGTGAAGGAAATCAAGTATACTGTATAATATTATGTGGTATATATAAAGGGAACAATTGCTTTTGAAAATAGTTGGAACCCAAGAAAGCCTGACTATTCTTAAGAACTCTATGATCGTGTATAAAAAATGGAGGCTTCTGATTCCACTTAACCATGCCACGAAACAAGCTTCTTCCTAAGAGGTGGTGTTTCGTGGCAATATTTGATGGACTCACTAACCTTCAATTATCAGACTACATCCCAGGGTCCTTAATTAAGATCCATAGTTGTTTGTCTAGTGCACAAGAGCCCCTGTAGGATTTAAGTGTTATATTTTTACCCATTTAGCATTTGTTGTCGTGTCTTTGTATTATTCATGCTCGAGAGAAAGGAATATGAAGTCTGAACATCAAAGGTCCTCACACAAGACTCAAGTTATGCCAGTTTCGTGCTCTGTCAACTAACTGCACATTGTAAGAGGGGAAGTTCTGCGACCTCCACCCACACTTGTTGGTCTTGGTATTGGTATTGTTGGTTGGTTGGTTGGTTGGTTGTTATGTGTTAGTTGGTTGGTTGGTGAGTGTTGGTTGGTTGGTTGGTTGGCTGGTGAGTGTTGGTTGGTTGGTTTGTTGGCTGGTGAGTGTTGGTTGGTTGGTTTGTTGGCTGGTGAGTGTTGGTTGGTTGGTTGGTTGGTTGGTTGGTTGGTTGGTTAGTGTTGGTTGGTTGGTTGGTGGATCATTCATAGGAGCAACACTATGACCTCCGCCTCCATCTGACCTCTAGCATGGTACTCTGACCTTTGCAGTCCCGTGATTCCCGATGGCAGCTGACGGTTTGATGTATACTACGTTGTTGAGTGGGGCAGGTGATGGTCAGGTGTCGAAAAGTAATTAATAGTCTTGAAGCATATGGTATTGGTGTGTTGTGTAGCTGTTAGTGGTCAGGTGTAGTGAAGCAACAACAGTCAACAAATACAACCATATAGAACTGTTTACCTGAAACGTTTTTATTAAAGTAGCTGCTTGTGAAGTGTTTTTGAAGCAATTCGTGTTTTGGTTTGCTATGATAAATGACGATACATCAATTACTTTTAATGATTAGATATTGTAACTTGATGCCAGCTGAACCGTCTTATGATTGTGGTTTGTCATATTTTCAGTTGAAGACGAGGAGAGGTGTACGAGGACAACTAATTACCTTAAAATAGAGACTCTCAAATGTCCGAAGCCGCTAAAATTTACTCTGTTTAATTAATATGACAGTTTTACTCACTTAAAGAATGTCAATTGACCCTGATACTGTTGAAATATAATTGAGAATAGTGTAGAAAAACATATAGAAACACAATATTCCTCTATGTGGCATCAATGATCCACGTACTGTATTATACACTGCAGTTGTATTCGTCAACAAAATATATTATGCAGCAGGTGAAGGTTTGAGAGTTTTCTTACTATATTATTTTGTAACCTTCCCGAGTCAGAGCTAACTGTCTTGTGTGTGTTCCTCTCACCTTTGGTATTCTGAACAATTTTCTTCATCCTGCCTTGTACACTATTCATGGCAGCTGTTGTGAGGGAGAGAAGTATACGTTAGTATTCCAAATGTATAGGTTATTTTTTCATAGGTACTGTTGAAGCCTTACCCTTTCATGTTTTTGTATATAGGATCCATTATCTGTATGAATGTGTTGTGTGTCTGTATACCTGAGACAGCAGATCAAAGGTACCATCCAATTAGAATAATAGCCTAAATTCCAGTCAAATCCGACCTTTAGTATAAGAGTTATGTAGAGAGTTATAGATGTGACGTGTACAAGTCATCAGAGTTATATTATTGTATAGTAATACCAGAATCTCGTTAGTTGTACCCATGTATGTATGTGTGTGTGGTGTGTGCGTGTTTGTGGTGTGTGTGTGTGGTGTGTTTGTGTGGTGTTTGTGGTGTGTATTGTTTGTACATGTTTGTGTGTGCGTGGTGTGTTTGTATGTGTGTAGTGTGTGTGTGTGTGTGTGTGTGTGTGTGTGTGTGTGTAGGCCTATACGTGTCGTCTTGAAAATGAATGTTCCTGCATGATGAGAGACGTTGCCACACCGCGCCCTTTCCTGCGTCACCTGTCTCCAGTACTGTCAGAGATAATATATTCAATAAGGTGCACCACTCCTGCCCCTTGATGGGACTGCAGACAATAGTAGGAGCAGGAAGCGTTCATGTCAGTGCAGCCAGGGTGTTCGAGTGGTACATGCATGGGTAAATACATGGAAGCCTTCTATTATAGCGTTGTAAGAGCCAGCCAGGGTTTGAGAGTGTATATTGTTTGTATGGTGAGGTTGAGCTCCTTCAAAAAGAATTCCGGGAGGGATGGGGAGGACACGGTAAAAGTGAGGATAAAGGTGTGCTCCCCTCGCAAAGATGCCAGTTTTCATTGAACTCTTTTATATTCGATATGAGTGTGGCCTGCTCTCAGATAGCAAGGATTAATAAGTCAGGAATGGTTATGTTAAAAAAGTATCTATATGATATGTATTTCTTTTAAAAAACTGTTTTAAAATTCGTATGAGCATTAAGTATTATATTAGATTTAAAATTTGAATAATAATATAGCTTCTTTAGACATATAGAAACTACTGTAGATCTCTTTGGTTATCATATTTCTGCCATTATTGTCTTGTAATAATATAATGATTTCATAGAATGATGTGTACATTATAAACTTCAACATGTCATTTATCTTTTTCAGGTAAGGTGTTGTGTGAACATTGCAGCATCATGTGAGTGTGAAATTCATACCATGTTATTAATTACCGTACGTTAAATAATATTCTTCTATGGTATCACTGGTCACATGTTCCTGTATATTCATTAATTCCCATAGTTTTTAATATACTTGCTGCCATTCTTATTGCTGTTTATATATTAAATGCAAATACGTACAAGTAATCATTTACTCTCAAGGGGAGATTCTCTTGTTGGTGAGTTGGAAAGTCTGTGATTCCTCCAAACTTATACCACGAAACAAGATTCCATATTAGTACCATTGAGGTGTCTGTTTTCTGGCATAGTTAGGAGGAATCAGAGATCTTTTCAAACATCAACAAAAGAATCTTCACTTAACACTGCTACAAAGCCTCTGTAGTGGCTGGCAGGTCGTTTCGTTCCTTGGGTTGGTTGTTAAATTTTACGTTCTGTGTTTACGGGGGTATTAGAGTAGTATAGTGAATCTGGAGTAAAACATTCCTCCAAAGTATTCCAAGCAACAGAACACCAGTATATTTTGCTAATCTGGTTCTGTTTCATGTCATACTTTGGGGAAATCAAGGCACTCTAATGTACCAACAGTGTATTAATTACCTTGGGATCACGTATGAAAATTGGTGGTTTCTGCTTCCTCCTGACTATGCCACGAAACAAGCTCCTTCCATATAGGTGGTGTTTCGTGGCAATATTTGAAGGACTAGTTTAACTCCAATTTTCTATCAACATCACAGAGTCCCATAACCAGTTTTGTTCCGTATTCACTCTGCTTTGATGTGCGTGTGTGCGTGTGTCGCATGAAGATCACGATCGATTTAGTGGTGGGTGACACTCGGTGCACGCAGTGGGAGTCGGGCGTCTTATTGAATATGCTATTTTTGGTAAATATTCAGGGAAATATTCCAAGGGTCAGATTTATATACGGGTTGCCGCTGAATGGGATTATTTTGATGCCTGGATGTGACGTTTTCCCTTCCCTTCCCTTCCCTTCCCTTCCCTCACTGAGTTTTCTTATTAAATTAAATATGAATAAACGTTTAATTTCTGATCTTCATGTTAATCTGTTCTCTTAATTGGAGAATGACTACAATGGAAAAATGTTGATCTCCTTTCGATTGGAGGACGGATACAAACTGTTTGTACGGTTTACTATGTGTAGGTGTGAAATAATTAGTAATACAGTTAAATTGTTATGGTAATGTCAGGGTTAGTACACTTATATGATTAATAATTATTTTATATAACCACACGAGTCCCACATGATGACACAACTTACACACGTTCTGGATGATTTGAAGTGTTCTACTACTCATATCTCTAACACTTATTTGTACCATATATTTATAGTACCATATTATAGTGATCTGCAATTATTGATAGAGACCTTCTTTCCTCCTTGAGAACTTTATTTTTTCCCCGTTCTTCTTTACCTTCTCCGCCACTCTCAATACACCTTTTCCACCCGTCCCTTACTTGTCTCTTTTTTACACACCTGAGAGAGTTGACCTGTCACACGCTACTCTCTCTGGTGTGGCCTCTACCAGTTTTTGTTTTGTTTTTTTCCAATCTGATTCCCCGTGGTGTCACTTCATTCGTGGTGGTCTCGTTTTTCTTTGTGTGGGGTCATTCTTCTGGTGTAATATTATATTTCGCCTCTGGTCTATCTTTTCATTTTTTTTTTCTAGTTAAAATAGAGTTAGTCGGCACCTAAGTCGTGCCCTAAAGAAAAACACAAAATAAGTTTCTTTCGGTTGCAACACATGTAGCATTTGTTTTAGAAACGTTGTCCCCCTTACTAGAGGAAATTGAAAAGTAATTATCCCTTTAGGGGGAAGTATAGTGTTGGTAGGTTAAATCTGGAGCAAATGATTCCTCCAAACTATTTTATGCAACAGAACACCATTATTCTTGTCCATCTGGTCCTGTTTCCTGGCATATACTTTGGAAGAATCAGGGCACTTCAATATAACAAAAGTGAATTACCCCCTTAAAGTGCTTCAACCATTATTCTTCCCTACTCTTACCCTTTCCCATCAATCTCTCAGGTACCCCATCAGGCTCAGGGTTCAGTCCCAGCTCCCTCATCCGTCTGGCAGGATCAGTATAATAACACAGGGAACCCTTACTCCATCAGTTACAGGGACAGATAATTAACACCCTACATATTGCTCCCTGTATACGTCCCCTATCTTCTCTTTGTATCCATCCATCATCCGAATTACATAGAAGTAAATACCTCTTAACTCATGTCTTCCCTCTCTTTATTCCCTTACACGTTCTGACTGCTATGCAAATGAATTATAACCCCTGAACGCGTACCATCATTCACCCTCCTTCAATTTCCTTTGTTTTCTCTCTTTTTTTTTCTTTTTTTTTTTACCTCCCCATATCCCCCATCTAAGCTACAAATAAACAATAGTTCCCTTCCCTACGACCCCCCTACTCCCCGTAATGACTGATGACTATCGTTTAATTTGATGGATAATACTGTAGAGGCTGATGTCACTCATTTAGGTTTAATGCTGATTTAATGCTGGTACATATTGATTTAAGTGGTGAAGGACGCATGTCTGTGTGTAGTGACCGCAGGATTCGCTTTACGTGGAGATGAAGGGATGTGACAGAAAGTTTGTATGTGTGAGTGTTTGTAGATAGACAGAAAAAAATTTAAACACAGACAGATACAGCAAAACTGATATATAGATGAATAGATAGATTATAAACAAAGATATATACAGCAAAACTGATATATAGATGAATAGAGAGATAGGTTTTTGATAGGTAACGGGCTGAGAATTGTGTATTGGTTTTCATTGTTAGACAAAATGGGACATTGATGCTTAGTTTTAGCTATGATTGTGAAAAGCATTATAGTAGTGAGTGGATAATTAAACCCGTTAGTATTGTAATTACCAAATTTTTATTACAATAGTTGTAATTTTAACATGCTATAGATAAATAATACAAGTAAGCTCAATCTCATAATGTTTCTTGCTATAAAGAGACGTTTTGTGTTTTGCCTTAACCAGTAACATAATGTACAGTCACGAGCACTAATAAGTATACAGGTGAGCTTCAAATGCCTAGAGACAGTAAATAAATGGACCATAAGATCGCCTTTGGAATTAGTTTGTTGGTGAATTGGACGGTATTAGTGATTGTGACTGTACACTCGGCCTCAGGAATTCGTATATACCACTGTGACATCAAGTGTTCGTAACAACTAGAAGTTTAGTACATTAATTTCCTAACACCAAACTTTTCTTGTAATGTTATTTGGCTAATACTTGTTGAATCAGTATGTGCAGAATAAAACAAAACAAAACCATACTCTGTGTACGACTTCCTGAGGTCGACTGTATGTAGTTTGAAGCTGCTTCTTTGAGGTTGATTAAGAGAGTAAATTTGTTCATTGTTCAGAAACAGGACTGATACACATGCTTCCCTCCTGTTGTGGACAAACGAACCCCTTATGTGTAACGTCCTCTGCCTCGGAATATGTTATTTAATTAAAACGTTGGAAATGGATGATGTGTTTGGTCATCCATTTCAGTTTAATAGATGAATTCATACAGTTACTTCCTCATCCTCGCTCCTATTGAACCTATGCATGGGTCTATTATGATATCTTAGGGGACTGTATTGTCGAACGCAGAAATGTGCACCGAGCCGAGATTTTTCACATTTTGTAGAGTGAAGTATATGCCATTATAATTATTTAGTCGTAAAACCTCAGATTGAACATTACAAGTGAAATAACGTTTATTAATCCTAAATGATATAGCCTATAGATACACAACATGTTACTGACTCTCCTCACTAAATTAATATTTGATTCTGATAATTTTCACAAGACAAATTTCTAGTCAATACTGCTCATTTGTCAGCTATCGAGTCACCTTAAATCCCCCGTAATAATGATGATGATGACTGAGAAAAATTCACTAAGCACTGAGTCAAACTTTAGGCATCCCTCTGTGAGCTTGGCCCGCCGCTCAAAACTTTATAATAGGACAGAGGTCAAGGTTATGGTGATCTAATTTACATGATCCCCTCACTAGTGCCGGCAGAGGACAGGGAAGGGAAGGAAAAAGGGAGGAGGAGGGTGGAAGCCAGGGGGAAGGGGTCGGGTTGATATCATATTTGGTGGATTAAACTTGTACGCATTGTGGCAATATTATTCTTGAAGTATTAAATATTTATTCCTCCGGTTAAAGTAATATTATTTACCGGTCAATCCCCCTAGCATTAAAATGATTAAAAATGTGGGATGTAGAAGGGTTCGTACTGAGTAATAAAATGCATTATTTTCTGGACGTGGAAATTTGTGTTGCATACGTGTATATATGGAGGGAAATTATTTATTTTATATATATAATATATATAAGGGGAGAAGTCTGCATGTGTGAGAGTGACGGGTTGGTGGGTGTGGAGGAGATGGGGGAGAGAGGGAGAGAGAGAGAGAGAGAGGGGGGGAGAAAGAGAGAGGGAGGGAGAGGGGGTAGTATTAGAAGGGCCTCGTTGATAAGGAAGGGTCCGAACTCCGCCAACTGGTAATTACTGATAAGATGCCGCGCAAAATTTATTCAAAAGTTTGTGCAGCCGGGAAGAGTTGGGGGCGACGCGACATTCCCGTCAGATGACCTCCACTTGAGTTGTAAAGGTTCGGGTCGAGGTTGGGAAATAATATAGTGTCCTTGAGGGTGAATGTTGTCCTTCCATTATTTCATTTTATGCTTGAATATGTTTGGGGAAATCTGACGTTATAAATGGCTAACCAATGTGTGTATATCTATGTATGAATGAATATAAATGTATGTATATTTATATCTACAGAGATGGCCACAATATTCTGAATGTTACTGTGAAATTTTACAATAGCCCTCGCATGTATGTACACTCGCCATCCAAAATTTGTATCCAAGTCTTGTTGAAGTTTCGACGCCTCTGACATACTAGTAAATCAGTTACGACATTTATCCTGTTTCATATTTGCTTGAGCTCACTTAAGGAGGAAGTACAGTGTTGGCAAATCTGGAGCAACTGATTCTTCCAAACTATTCCAAGCAACAGAAAACCATTATTTATGTTCATCTGGTCCTATATCCTGGCATACTTTGGAGGAATCATGGCGCTCCAATTTACCAAAAGTATACTAACCCCTTAATACTCGATCAGGCTATTCGAAGCAAGCCTGGATACACGTTTTGGATTGCGAGTGTAGCCAGAGTGGATTTTGCACACTTTGAGAATGAAATGCCACGGAGGATAATCACAGGAAAAGCAAAATAATTCCGCAAACACTAACCATTACACCGGAATATTTCTTCGAATCTCGCATTACAAATCCTTAATAGAAAAAATGGGCTTTGAGTCTCGCATTTTAACTTGTGAACATTCTGTCAACCTTTACTTTTACTTGCTTCTTGTTTAATTTTATACATTTACGCGTAACATCTGGCACTTACGCTGGAATTACCGAATAAAGTTTGGTGATTGACATAAGTTTTTTTTTTTTTTTTAAGATTTATTAGTTAAACATACACATACTTAGTCAAACGAATTCCTTGTACACCATCACGAAAATTGTTGATAATCAAAACACATTAGGATTATATGATTACTTATATAATAATCATTGTAAACAACTGATTTATTTTCTTTTTAAAATTTAATTTCAATATTTATAGGAATGTGAGACATATAAAGAGAAAAAATATGAATATAAGAGAAATTATAATAAAAGGTTTAAGAGAGGAAGGAGGAACCATCAAGGTGAACGTGTTGAAGTGTGAATGTGAAATGTGTAGATGTGAATGTGAGCACAGACAAGCAAGGTGAGAAGTGAAGCTAAACACGTGCTGAGGAAGGTGAAGTCTTAGTAGTGGTCAGATGATACCACTCTAACACTATAACCAACTCTCTCTCTCTCTCTCTCTCTCTCTCTCTCTCTCTCTCTCTCTCTCTCTCTCTCTCTCTCTCATCCATTCCTTCCTTCACCTTTATGCAAGTCTCTATTTTTCACGTATCATGGACACAGTCAGCTTCAGTACAACGTCTCTTCACCAGGGGGTCTCTGATGTAGTCCCCTAGTGTACACAGTTTCAGGCATGGCAACACACTCTTTTTCCTTTCCTGTCTGTCACATTTCCCTTTAACTTTACTGTACCTGAATGTAAGTCGATACAGAATATACCAACTTAAATTAATGCAGCCTGTGAGAGCCACTTCATATGAATCGACTTAACTTGTGTTCTCATGGGAAAAGAAAATTGATGCCAAACCGAGTACACTTGGTGAATACGTCTCTTTGGGTGTGTGAAATATTGGTGAGGTGTCGGTGTTTCCTCGTGCCAGCTTCGTTCCGGTTCGTCAGTTCGCCCTTTCTAATACTGTATTGTCATTTGGTGTAGCGTGTTACTCAGTGGGGTTGAGGGGAGGTTTTTTCTAGTTAGTGAATTGGAAGGTCTAATTCTCTTGATTCCTCCAAACTATGCCATGAAACAGACCCCTATTAGTAACAACATTGAGGGGGTCTGATTATCTGTTTCCTGGTATAGTTTGGAGGAATCAGAGACCTTCCAATTCACCAACAACAGAATCTCTCCTTGAGGGGGTAATTAACTTTTGTCACATTGGAGTGCCTTGATTCCTCCAACAAAAATAATGGTGTTCTGTTGCTTGGTATAGTATGGAGGAATCAGTTGTTCCAGATTTACCAACACTACTTCCCCTTTAAACCTTTCAATCTTACTCCCATGACTGTGCAACACGATAGTATGAGATGTATAATATGAGGTGTATAATATGAGGTGTATAATATGAGGTGTATAATATGAGATGCATAGTATGAGATGTATAATATGATATGTATAATATGAGGTGTATAGTATGATGCATAGTATGAGGTGTATAGTATGAGAAGTATAGTATGAGGTGCATAGTATGAGGTGTATCGTCTCATGTTCGAGGTCTGCCGACACATTAAAATCACCCGGCTTTCACAACATAATGTAAAATCACATAATTACGATTAAGTAAATTTCGCTTCTTGACAAGGGCATTGGACCGTCAAGATGGTTACTTAATACAAAGATATAGATAGGTTAAGTCACAGGTTAAGCTGAAAGGCATCGGACTGCATGGATTATCTCCCTCGTGTTACACTTTCATTATTTCCGTCATTTATTTACATTCTTAGTTATAGCATCTGGCCGTGCACTGGTGTAAAGAATTAATAATCATGAATACTGTGTGGTCACATTTTACAGATATATTATTTATACATACATTTACAATATTCAATTATAATGAAATAACGTTGCCTGGTTAAAATGTTGCCCCATCCGTCTTCTTCAGCCTCGCCCTTCCATTTTAATTCACGTCTTGCCGGTACCTCTCATCCTCATTATTCTACCTGGCCTCTAGTCCTCTCTCTTACTTACTATTCTGTCCCGCATCCCGCCTTCTCCTCCTCTGTCCACCTAACTTGGCTTCTGCTCCACTTCTATTCTTCCGCCTTCTCCAGGTTTAAATTTTTAATTCTTCGTCCCGTTTCCCTCCCCAATTCAGTCCTAAGATTTCGTCTGGTAATTTGGAGGCTACCGATTCTTCCCAAATATACCACGAATCAAAATTTTCTTAGTATAAGATCGGTTTAATTAATCTTACATTTTGGAAGATTCTATAGCCTTAAGTGTCAAGACAAAAATACAGTATATCTCCTTTACTACAACACACCCTACCTACCGTGCTCCCCTCTACTTTCCTTCTCCCTAATTAATCCCATCTTCCTCCCCTTGTACTTGATCTTGAACCAGCCATCCCATCTCACCCTCGTCTCCATCCTGTATACCTTAATATCCTTCTTCCTTGTTCCCCTCAGCCTGCCTGCCTCATCTTGCCCCAGTCCCACCTTCATTTTCTTCTGTCCCTTGACCAACCTCCACTTCTTGACTTTATCTTACCCACTTCATGCACTGTGAGTTTCCGTGTTTTCTTTCTCTGCTATTTTATGACCCAATGTCCTCCCCCAGATCTCCCATCGATCTCCCCGTCATTCTGCTTCCCTTCGCCATTTCCTCTTCTGTTTCTCCTAGTCTCCACCCCTCTGTATCCTCTTCCTTCTCTTGTCCATCCTTCCCTTGTCCTTCCTACTCCCTATGTCATCCTTCCTTTTCCGTATTATCTCCCCCCAACCAGACCCCCACTCCCACCACCCCGCTTTTCCCTCATGCACCCTGACCTCTGGAGCATGCCTCACTGGTGTCCCCCTGACCGTGTTGTGTGCCAGAATGCTGCAGCGATACATTACCCAGGCTTGATTGGACGGTCAGCAGAGATGACACTAGGCCAGAGGGCGGAGGAAGAGGAAGGGGAAAAGAGAAGCGAGAATGGGAGGGTATGGAGGAATATTGAAAGGGTTTGAGGAGTCAGGAAGTAGGGGATGGGCAGAGGGAGTAGTAGTAGGAAAAAATGGAATGAGGTGAACAGGCAGTGTGTGCTAGTGAAGTGGTTATAAAGAAAGAAGCTATGACGAAAGGGATGTGAGGGAGTTTGTGTGATAAGTGGGGAGGCTGTTCTGAAGGAGAGGTTGGACGAGTGGCTGAGGAGACTTAAGGAAGAAGGAAATGTGAAGAGAGCGAGTGACAGAGGAGAGGATATGTGTGGGGATGAGTGAATGGTGAAGAAGTGTAGAGAGGGGGTCACCTAAAGGAGCAGTGTGGCACCAAGCTGAGTGACGGCCCCTGTCCACCACATGACCTGTAATTAAGACCGGTGCCAGGTTGGGGTTTCAGGAAAGGGGAAAGGGAGATGGAGAGAGGGAATGGGAGGAAGCAAAGCAAAGGGAGAGGAAGAGAAATTAAAGGGTAACAAGTAAGGGAAAAAATAAATATGAATTGAATAAAAAGTTACAGAGTGAGAGAGTGTATAAAAGAAAGCAAAATGGAGAATATAAAAAAAATAGAGAAATATATAATGATAAACGAGAATAGATGAAAAAATAAAGATACCGTAAGAAATGGAAATGTAAGTTCGGAATGAGAGAGCGAGAGCGAAAGGGAGCACAAGTATTTTCACTGCTGTCAGGCTTCTCTATTCTTTCTATTCCCTTCGTTCTTCTTGTTCCTTCACTGCCTCTTCTCACTCATAACTTTTCCCCATCTCCATCTCCTTCTCCTTCCCTTTCATATGTTGTAAAATATTGCCGAAATCTATATATTTTACCAATCATAAATTATAATTATATAGCAATTATATTTATAAGCTTTCTGCTTCTAATATTATTCATCATTTCATCAAGATAATACTAAAGTTTACTCTCAAATTCAGACATGCAGAATATTGTCTTGTGGGTGGTCCTCTTCCCCCTCCCCTCCTGTCCGTCACTCACCACACCTAGACTGGCAAAAAAGAGAAAAGTTCTCACGTGTTGCTCTTTTGTTTGGCTTCCTTGTCACACCGTTCTGCTGGTACTGCCATTCTCCTGACCGTAGACACTACTGCCCTGCATAGGCTTGGGGTAGCATCCGTCTACACTCATTTTGCGATATGAAATTCTTGCTCATCTTAAGGTGGTACTTAATTTTTTATTGGTACATTAGAGTGCCTTGATTCCTCCAAAGTATAGCACTAAGAAACAGGACCAAAAGAGCAAAAATAATGGTGTTCTGTTGCTTGGAATAGTTTGGAGGAATCAGTTGCTCCAGATTTACCAACACAAAATTTTCCCCTTAATAATAAATTATGATATGTATTGCTTTTACCATAATACTTAACAAGGCCTGTGTTGGGATGAATATAGATGAGAATTAACTACCGTAATAAGTAACCACCGAGACGAGTGACTACAAATTTATATCTTCCAATGTTACTACTTTACTTTTCTCTTTATACTCGGTCAGAAAGGAAGAGAAGGAAAAGCCAATCTCATCTGTGGAATCAGTCGAGATGTCTTACTAGAATCATCATAAGAAAAAAACTTGGCACTGTCCTTGTCTCTCTTTCCTTTCTGCCTCACCTTTCTATCACTTACTTCTGACGCTATATGACCTCGCTGTTGTGGCGGCTAAAGTCAGTTAATCAATCCATCTCCAATCTCCTTGTCCATTTCCACGCCCTCGTTTCGGTCTTAAAGTCTTGTCATTGTCACTGCCCTTTTTCTTATACATGCCCTTGTCCCTGCCCCTGACTCTTTCACACCTCTTGTCCACCCATTCATCTGTCCTTGTTCTTGCCCCTGACCTTTTCACGCTCTTGCTCACTCATTACTCTGCCCATTTCCCTGCCCCTGACTGACACTTTCACTTGTCTCTGCCCCTGACCCTTTCACTTGTCTCTGCCCCTGACCCTTTCACTTGTCTCTGCCCCTGACCCTTTCCCTTCTCTCTGTCACTGCCCCTGTCTGGCCCTGCCCCTGACCCTTTCACTCGTCTCTGTCACTACTCCTGTCTGTGTGTGCCTATAGCTATGAGTGAGGCCGGGCCAACAGATCAATACGTTATTACAACCATGAAAGCCAGGCACTAGCAGGAACATCTCGCTCTTGCTTCCTCCTCCTACTCTTCTTCCTCCTACTCCTTCTTCTTTCTCGTTCTCTTCCTCCTTGTTATCTTCTTATGCTCTTCCTCCACCTCTTCCTCCCTCTCTTCCTCCCTCTCTTCCCCTTCCTCCTCTTCATCCTTGTCTACTTCCTCCTCTTCTTCCTCTTTCTCTTCTTCCTCTTTCTCTTCTTCCTCTTTCTCCTTCTCTTCCTCTTTCTCCTTCTCTTCCTCCTCCTACTCCTCTTCCTTCTTCTTCCTCATGCTCTTCCTCTTCCACGTTCTTGTGCTCTTCCACCTCCTCCTCGTTTATAATGAAAACCATTCAATAATAATAACACATGGTATATTCTCTTCCTTCTCATTTCATTTCCTTATATATTTTCATTTTCTTCTTCCTCCTCTTCCTGTTCTTCCTCCTCCTCCTCCTCCTTTTCCTCTTCTTCCTCCTCTTCCTCCTCCTCCTCCTCTTCTTTCTCTTCCTCCTCCTCTTCTTTCTCTTCCTCCTCCTCTTCTTTCTCTTCCTCCTTTTCTTTTTCCTCCTCCTCCCTTTATTTGTCCAAATTCTGTGTTTACTTTTTATCTTTAATTTATACTCCCTTTATTTCTTTATCCTTTTGATGGCTGTTTTTCTTTTCCTTTTCTTCTTATTCATAATAATTCGTGGTTATCATACAATTCTTTTTTTTTCCTCCTTCTACCACATACCTTGTTTATCATCTTCTTCTCTTCTTCGTCCTTCCTTCATCACTGATTTCATTTATTTCCCCTCGTTCTCTCCCTCCTCTTCTTCTTCCCCATTCTCTTCAATCTCTTCTTTCTCGTTCTCTTCCTCCTTGTACACTCCTCCTTGTCGTTCCTCTTTAGTTTCCGTGTTGAGTTCTGTATAATATATTGTCCGGTTCTGAGTCAATAATATTGTGGGTAGACAGACAGACGCGACTACATAATTTAAGGGAGAAATAATTTAGTGTTGGTAAATCTGGAGCAAAATAATCCTCCAAACTATTCCAAGCAACAGAACACCATACTTTTGCTCCTCTGGTCCTGATTCCTAGCATACTTTGGAGGAATCAAGGCACTTCAATGTACAAAAAAGAATTACCACCTTAAGCATAAAGATACATGTCATATCTGTAATGCCATAGATTAATTGTTAGTAAGTGTTGATTCCACAGTGGTTTGTTTGTTTGTTTGTTTGTTTTGGTTTGCAAGCATCATAACGAAAGAAACTGAACTGTGTAAATAACTCATGAGTGAATGATATAAATGATGAATTTGATGACTCCACTATGAAACTATCTTAGTAATGGAACAAACTACCTGACAGATTTTGTGGATATGGATAATGAGTTTTGTTGGATAAAATTACCCTAAGACTAAACAAATATGGTTGGGGAAGATCATAACAAACCAAAACCACTGTGGAATTAGCCCAGAGTCCAGGTTCGAGAGAGTTAAAAGGCTAACCTGCTGTGCTTCATATAATAAGGCTACCGGTACTGATTCCACCAAATATCTCAGTATATTAAAAAGGAGTGATTGATTGTGTTGTTGGTGAATTGGAAGGAAGGTCTGTGATTCCTCCATACTATGCTAGGAAACCGATCCCCTTAGTAGTACCATTGAGGTCGTCTGTTTCGTGGCACAGTTTGTAGGAATAAGTTTCTCCATATTTATCAACACTGTATAACCACCTCCTTAATTAATTTTACGGTCTAAAGGATAAATTACGATATATTAAAAAACTATTGCAAAATTATTTAACTATTATTTTCAAATGTCTTTCTCGTGTTTTCCTTTTCTTTATTCCCTTCCATTCGTTTCTCGTTTTGCGTCACTTCGTATTACACTTTGGTAACCTTCTCACGTCTCATACATTCTCACTATTTCCTCATTTCCTCTTGTTACATTTTCTTATTCATCTGTTTCTCACTATTCCCTCTTTCGTTCATGTTGTGTGTGAGTGTGTTTGTGTATATGAGTTTACAATATTTTTCTTGTTTTTAATGTTTTCCCCAAAGAGTTCTCACTATTTCTTGTTCATTTCATTATTTCCACATTAATCTTCTCATTTATCGTCCTCATTATTTCCATAATTCCTTCACTTTGCGTAGTTCTCTTTCTCATTATATTCCTCATCACTTCACCTCATACCTTTCTCATACTGATTTTCTTTCATTCATTTTTTATCGCCTCATTAAACTTTCCATTCCTTTCTCTCGTTAAGGACCCAGTGAACGTGTAAAAAAAAAAGTGGGGGCTTCTGATTCCATCTAACCATGCCACGGAACAAGCTCCTTCCTTAGAGATGGTGTTTCGTGGCAATATTTGAAGGACTCATTAAACCTCCACTTTTCTGACTACATCACAGGGCCCCTTAATCAACTCTCCTTCCATGATAATTTCTTCACCGTGGCCACAGAAGGCTAGTCTTAATTGCAAGCCTCGTTACCCGTTCCAGTGGGGGGGCAACGCTCCCCTTTACTCACTCATATCTCCTACTATTCATCATCATCCTCTCTCTCTCTCTTTCTCTTTCTCTTTCTCTTTCTCTTTCTGTCTCTCTTTCTCTCACTTTCTCTCTTAATTTCTCTCTCACTTTCTCTCTCTCTTTCTCTCATTTTCTCTCTCTTTCTCTCATACTTTCTCTCTTTTTCTCTCTCAAACCACTACTATTTAATATTCTCATCACAACACTCCCATTTCATCACCCTTCACTTCCCTCTCACTCACGCCCCTCTCCCTTTCCCACATATTCTTTTATCCCAGTCTCCCTCTCCCCTCCAACCCAACCCGACCTCCTCCTCCCCTCCAACCCAGTCTCCCTCTCCCCTCCAACCCAACCCGACCTCCTCCTCCCCTCCAACCCAGTCTCCCTCTCCCCTCCAACCCAACCCGACCTCCTCCTCCCCTTTCATCCATCTGACTTCCTACTCTCTAGCCCCCACGGTCATTTTACCCTTCACCCTCCCTCTGTATCCATCCTTCTTTCACTCTTTTTTCATCTTTTAAATGTTCACTTCCCTCAATTAATCTCTCTCTCTCTCTCTCTCTCTCTCTCTCTCTCTCTCTCTCTCTCTCTCTCTCTCTCTCTCTCTCTCTCTCTCTCTCTCTCTCTCTCTCTCATCCGTCACCCACCACTCCACATGTCATCCTTTAATTACTCCTACTTCGATTTTACGTCAATCATGACATTATTATTATTATTATTTATTTATAATATATCATGCTGGTCGTCGATGCCACCATAGCTGTGTCTTACAATCCTTGATATATTATGATATTTCTTGATTGTAAATTTTAATATGTCGTAAGTTATTTCTCATTATTCTTCAAATTCTACTATTTTTTGTATTTAAATAATCTTATCTATTGTTAATCCCTATAGCAAAAGTTATATATATATATATATATATACCATGTATGTTTCTGGTAACTCTTCTCCCCAGTTCCGTCTAATCTTCTTTCTCTTCTGTGTGTGTGTGTGTGTGTGTGTGTGATATTATTTTTGTAGGTAAGTTTTCTTCACTGAGTGCTTGATATTTTATTGACTCGTGTTGCATATTCATTCGTTCCTGGAAGGTCCACATTCTCTCTCTGGATGCTTTCTCTTTCATCGCGTGTATTTTCTTTGCTGCCGAGTTCTTTGCATTTTTTATACCCATTCGTCATTGTATATGTTTCGTGTGAAGGAAAGCTTCTTTGTCTTTCCTTGTCCTATCCTCACTTTTCATTCTTTCTTTTTCTGTTGACATTCTGTACATTTTTTTTCTCGAATTTCCGATGTGTTTTCCATTAGCCAATCCGGGTACCTTGTCAGAGCCCTGTATTCAAGTACACTATCTCATTTTTTCATGTACTACAGTGTGTGTTACTCATGTTCCCATTTCCTATTATTTTGATATGCCTCTTGAGTCTTCTTACTACGAGTCTTTCCTTTCATTCTGTTCCCTACATTGCATTGTCTTCCCTCCCTTTCCTACGTTGCATTCTCTTCCCAACGTTGCATTCTCTTCCCTCCCTTCCCTACGTTGCATTCTCTTCCCAACGTTGCATTCTCTTCCCTCCCTTCCCTACGTTGCATTCTCTTCCCTAAGTTGTATTCTCTTCCCTACGTTGCATTCTCTTCCCTACGTTGCATTCTCTTCCCTACATTGCATTCTCTTCCTTTGCTTCACCTTCTACTTCCATTTCACTGCTCAGACTTATATCCCTCTCCAATTTCCTATTTTAATTCTGTTTTCTCTAACTCTCGTTAAGTTTTCCTCACGCTCGCCTTCCAGCAACAAAAGTATCATTTCCCTGAATAAAAACAATTGAAAAAGGAAGCGTAGACAGCGGGTGGAGGGCATAAATATTTTTCTTGGCTTCCTTTTACTCCTTCTCTTCCTCCTTCCTGCTGTTCTTCCCCCTCCTCCTCTTCCCTGCTATTCTACCTCCCTCCTTCTCTTTCCTGCTGTTCTTCCTCCCTCCTCCTCCTCTTCCCTGCTATTCTTCCGCTCTCCTCCTCTTTCCTACTGTTCTTTCTCCCTCCTCCTCTCTATTTCTCTTCTTCCTTCTCTTTCTCCTCTTCCTTCTCATTCTGACCCGTGTATTATTCTTCCGTCTATATTTACCCAAGTGATGGCTATGAGGGAGGGAGGGAGGGTCGACGAGAACAGGTTAAAGCTGAGGGAGCTTCACTATCGACAGGAAATTTTTGCATAAAGCTGTTTGGGTGGTGGGGGAGTGGCGGTCATGAGTGGCTGGAATGCGGAGGGGAAGGGAGTGGGTGGGAGGGAAAGGGAGTGGGGAATGCTGACGGGAAGGGAGTGGGTGGGAGTTGTAGTGGGAAATAGGGAGGGATGATTGGGCATTGAACAAAGGTGAAAAGGAATGCGTGTGTGGGTGATGGAAAGTGGGAGAAGGTAACGAGGAATGGATGGGGTGATGGAGAGTGAGTGGGATTTGACACGAGGAAGGATGAAAGGAAAATTGAATAGAGGTGAAAATAATAATATGAGGGGTTGGTTGATGGGCAGTGGGAAGGGGCTACCGTAGGAGTGGACGGGATCAAAATAGTTAAAAGGGAAAGAGTGGAAATCATACAAAATTAAATAGGCTCGTATTGATGATAGGAGCGTGGATGTGTTGAGGGGAGAGTATGCGCATGTGTGGATGTGGATGTGGCATGATCGGGAGGAATCAGAAACCTCCAATTTTCATACACGTTCACTGGGTCCATAAAGTGTAATGTTGCAAGTGGATGTGGTGTGTGTGTGTGGGTTGGTGCATATATCATAATTTATGTGTCTTTAGTATATTCCTTTTGTTTACATTTTGTTTGTTGGTTATTGTACAGTTGAACAAGTAGAAAGTGCAAGAAAAATCTGGCTGTATATGGCAACATCTTCACCACCACCTCAAAGTTCAGCCAATCACGTTCCACTTTACATTTGCTTTGTATTCTCAGTTATTCATTCATAAAGATATACAATGGATTCTACTGCAAAGAACTGCCACATGTTGCGGTATGCAGCTAAATTTTCTTACACTTCCTACTTGTTTACCTCAATAACCTTTCAACGGATTTCGATCAAACTTGGCCGAATGCTTGGATATTTTATAGGTCTGAGGATTGATTGATTGATTGATTGATTGATTGATTGATTGATTGATTGATATTAGGCGCCGCAATTTTATAGTTCTGAGGAGTGATATGATTTGGTGATTCCAGGTAATAGATAAACCTCAAGAATAGACTTTTTATAATATTATGTATGTGCGATAACTTGCATTGTAGGCTAAATTGTATATGTGATATATTATCTTTCATCTCATAATTGTGAAATAGTTTGTAAATTTCTAATGGATATTCACGTTGGGAGAGAGAATGGAATTTCGACCACTAAATAAAGGAAGTTTGGTTTCGAATTATCCGCCCCCACGAATTTTCAGAAGGCTTTGTTACATAATGGCATTTGTGTTCAGATGTAATTGTCTGCGCCGGTCCTCTTGAGACAATATTCCGGATGACTAAATATCACAATTAAATTAAGGATCCACCCGAGCATATTGGAAAGGAAAGACCAAAGTTATTGTTTCTGTTCTCTTTCGTATAATACTAAACTTAAGGGAGAAATTTCGTGTTGGTAAATCTGGAGCAACTGAATCCTCCAAACTATTCCATGCAACAGAACACCATTATTTTTGTTCGTCTGGTCTCGTTTACTGACATGCTTTGGAGGAATCAAGGCACTCCAATATAACAACAGTGAATTATCCCTTTAACCTGTGTTGTTGTGAAAACGGTGACCCAGTTTAGGTAAGTGTGTTGTGTGCCACCTCATTATTACACACTCATTTTTCACCCTTGAATTACAAGGTTATTATTTTTTTTTTTAGTTCGTCAGGCGTTGATCCAAGTATGTATATAAAGATGTAAGTTATCTATGGATTAATCTGAACATTTTTAATTAGCTTTTACAAGTTATGAGTTTTTACCTTCAATAAGAAAAGTAAATCATTATTAAATAGCATACTTCATCAGTTATAGTATAGGTAAAGCGTGCCCAAGTGGGTCCCTTCATATAAACGAATTTAGCTGACTTTAGCATTAAAATCTAATTGTGGACTGTCCTCAAGTAGAGTAGAACATCTTCTTTAAAATCCCTTCCCCCATCATCCACCCACTCACTCACTCACTCACTCACTCACTCACTCACTCACTCATCTTTCCTCCACTAGTTGTAGGCTGTCACTATGCTTATTATTACATCAACATTCTCTTAGTGAGTCGGACCGTTTACTGTAGCCAATCAGAGAGCTTAGTTGTTTGACGTCATAGCAGTTGGAGGCAGGTCATTGGTTGTTGATGTCTGGTGAACCCTTTCATAATCTCGTATATCATGTGTTAGGTGTGTGTGTGTGTGTGTGTGTGTGTGTGTGTGCGTGCGTGCGCGTGCGAGCTCTCTGTATGTGTGTGTGTGCGTCATATAATACGTAATGTTAAGCCTACGTAATACGGACTATACTGTATCAGGGGAAATTTTCTGAATATTGGTTAATACACAAATACCATCCAGTATGGAAAATAATTGGTCATTTACGAATGATTGGTATGCACAATAATTTCACAGGTGAAAACGTATGTATGTCTGTGTTTGTGACAGTGAATACTTCGTACATGTGTACATTTGTCACCATTATTACCTTAAAACACTAATAAAACATTTAATTGGCAATTATGCGTTCACCCTGCGTGAATCATGACGTCATTCTGCGCTATAACTTGGGTTTATTATGTTCTTTTAAGGACCCTGTAATCGTGTATGAGACTAGGTGGCTTCTGATTGCTCCTGACTATACCACGAAACAAGCTCCTTCAATATAGGTGTGTTTTGTGGCAATGTTTGAAGGACTCACTCTCCTCCAATAATCAGACTACATCATGGGGTCCCTTCTTCCTTATCTCATTGCTTTTCTTCCTTCCTTCTTCCCCATGACACTATGTTTACTCCTACCCTTGTAAACCCACTCAGGGTCATTTGTGGTGAGTAAACTGGGAGGTAAGTTAATCTTGGCCCAGGCTTTAAAGGTACTCATAAAAAATGATGGTATGGCAAGGAAAAAATGAGGTTAAAAATATGCTGTATGAAAGGAGTCGTGAATTATGAATGGAAGATAAAACTGACGGTGTAAAAGAGGAAGGAAGGAAGGGAGGTGAGCGAGGGAGGGAGTAAGGGAGGGAAGAGGATTAGGGTGAGAGTGAAGAAGAGGAAGGGACGTAGAACGAAAGAGAAAATATTGAAGGTAATGTGAAACAGTGAATGCGAGAGGAAGAGGTGGTGGTGGTGGTGGTGGCTTGGAAATGAGATAAGGTTTACTAAAGCAGGTTGTTGACGGAAAATGGAATAATAATGTGTATAGAAAAATAATTATGTAAGTGTTAGGTAAATCAATTGAGAAACAGAAAAAAGGAGAGGGTCATATAAGAAGAAATTAGGAGATAGTAGATGTATAATGAGAAAAATAGGAATAGAGTGAGAGAGAGAGAGAGAGAGAGAGAGAAATGGCGATAATGAGGAAAAACTGTAACAAAGAAAAAGGATACAAGGATGAGGACGATAAAAATGAGAACTATAAGAATGAGGAGGAGAGAAAGGAAGTTAGACTGAAAGGCAAGGCAAGGCGGGGTGGTTGGTTGCTTCTCCGGCCAGACTAAAATAATAAGACAGTGTGAAGAAGCTTTTGTATATTATGCTAAACTCGTCATGTATTAATTAAGTAGCCAAGTTAAGGATTAGAGTTTTATAAGTTGAGGCCAAGGGTGGCAAGTTGATCTCTCCTCTTATTAAAGTATATAAATAGTATATATATATATATATTTTTTTTTTTTTTCATTCGTCTGTGTAGATAAGTGTCTTGGATTATCCTTGTCACTTCCTGTATGTTTTATTTCTTTTAGTTTTTTCTCCCTCCTCGTGTCAATATTTTTCCTACATACATACATATTATACTCACCATATAGTCTACATACATATTATACACACCATATATTATATAGTTTACAACTAGGATATCGATTTAGCCGGAAAACTTTATAAATTTAAATCTTTTCTCCTGCCATCCTTTCTATTTTTTCTCAACTCGTTTTAACCTTTATAATTATTTAAGGGTAGATTCTCTTGTTGGTGAATTGGTAGGTCTGTGATTCCTCCAAAGTATACCACGAGACAGATTCCCTATTGGCAACATGAAGGTCGTGCGTTTCCTGGCATAGTTAGTAGGAATCAGTAGCCTTCCAATTTACCAAAAAAAGAGAATCTCACTTTAAATTATATTCCAGGGGACGCCTATCTTACTTTCAAACAATTACCTTTCACCTTTCTTTACTTCACTCAGGACCAATTCCGGATCTCAATTTTTAGTCAGCGTTGTGGAAGCAGAGACACCAGCTAATGGACGCTACCCACACTTTTCTATATTCTTGTTTTTTTTTTTTTATCCGAGAGAACTTTGAATTATTAAGTGCCCTGTGATCGTGTATAAAAATTGGAGGCTTCAGCTGATTCCTCCTGACGATGCATGCCAAGAAACAAACAAACAAGAAGCCCCTTTTCCATATAGATTTTTTGTGGCATTATTTGAAGGACTCATTTATTACCCAATGTTCTAACTACATCACAGAGTCCCTCAATTAAGTATCTCCTTCATTCACTCACTATCATCATTAACGGAGAATATTACTGTATGATATTTATTTACCCTTTTCGAAACCTCTACTATACCTCCCGTCACAATTACAGGCAGCTTCATAAATTATTTTGTTTCAGGTTCATTTTCATACACCCAACATGTATTATCTGCCTCTACTTTCCTCAACAACGTCCCCCTCCTGTATGTCTCCTCTTTGGCCTACACCCCTCTTCTTGGTTCTCCTTCACACACACACACGCACTCACACACTCACACACACATACTCACTCACTCACACACACACTCTCACTCACTCACACACACTATAACACCCACACATTATTCCTTCATTCATATTCTAGTCTTGTTTCCCTCGCGTTTCTGTAACATGCTACATTTCCATTCTCCGTTTTATACCATCTACTCATCATTTTATTTTCTCGCCTCCTATGATTTTCTCTTTAGGTTCCTTCGTTGCATTTTCTTAACCTCCCATTATTTCTCTCCTTCTGTGTCACCTTTGTATGATATGACCCCTTTCTTCTTCATCACCCACCTTCTCTCTTCATCCTCTTCACTCTCCCCTCCCTCTCTCTCCCCTCCCTCTCTCTCCCCTCCCTCTCTCTTCCCTCCCTCTCTCTTCCCTCCCTCTCTCTCCCCTCCCTCTCTCTTCCCTCCCTCTCTCTTCCCTTCCTCTTCACTCACTCTTCCCCCACCCCTTAACCCCTCCCTCCCTTCTCTCTGTCTCTCCTTCCTGCTCTATCTCCTTTGACCTCTCTCAGCCGTGACCTCATTCTCCCCTCCCTCTCTCCCTTTCACCCTCCTCGAACAAGATACTCTCTCTCTCACTCTCTCTCACTCTCTCTCTCTCTCTCTCTCTCTCTCTCTCTCTCTCTCTCTCTCTCACACACACAGTCTTATTTATTGGTATGACTATATTTTCTTTATATTTTCTTACATTTGTCTTGTCATTTTCTTTATTCCTTGTCTTGGGGTCTTAATTGCCTTGCGTTTCTCCTGTGTTTAGTCTTAGCGTAATACTTCCATCCTCTTCTTATTTTTTTTTCCTTCCCTTTCCTTTGATTCGCAGCTCAATTCTTTCCGTCTTTCGTAGCTTTTCTACATTTTCTTTCATTCACTTGTAATTATCTATTTCTTGGTGTATTTCTTGTTCAACTTTTTTCGCTTTTTTTTTTTCTGTTTCCTTCTGGTCCTCGTCTCCTTTAGTAAGTTTTTCTTCTTTCCTTTCTTAGTTTATTTCTTGTTCTTGGTGTATTTTTTTTAGTTCAACTTTTTTCTTTGTCCTTCTGTTCCTTGTCTAACTTAGTTATATTTTCTTCTTTCCTTTTTTGTTTCATTCCTTCTGGTTCTCAGCATAAGTCTGTTACGTAAGATGTTTACATAATCTGTCTCTACTCAATTATTAATTCTACTATAATTATTTATTCTACTATGTTTATTAATTCTACTATAATGATTTATCCATGTTTTCTTCTCCTTTTACTCTTTAAGCAACACCCTGTTCTCTTTGTCAGTCTATCATCTCTCCTCCTCACTTATCGTTCCTGTTCTCTCTTCTTCATATTCTCCTTATTCCTGGTTCACTCTCCGTACCCACCTTCTCCCTTAGACTTGCCTCCAGCCCTCTTCCTCCTTATTCTATGCCAAGAATTTAAGGTAAAGAGAGAGAGAGAGAGAGAGAGAGAGAGAGAGAGAGAGAGAGAGAGAGAGAGAGAGAGAGAGATAGATAGAGAGAGAGAGAGAGAGAGAGAGAGAGAGAGAGAGAGAGAGAGAGAGAGAGAGAGAGAGAGAGAGAGAGAGAGAGGATAATATGACAATGAAAAAATGCTTTGGGGGAGAGTTGAGGAGTAGGAAATGAACCGTTGACCAAATTTATTGATGATAAAACAGAATTAGTGAGGAAGAAATGATTACAGGGACGGTTAACGAGCACGACCATAATATTGTACCTAGTACCTCTTATTTACGAAACGGGCAGGCAGGCAGGCAGGCAGGCAGGGCAGGGCAGGCAGGCAGGCAGGCAGGCAGGGCAGGCAGGCAGGCAGGGCAGGGCAGGGCAGGGCAGGCAGGCAGGACAGGCAGGCAGGTAGGGCAGGCAAGCAGGCAGTGCAGGCAGGCGGGCAGGCAGGCAACGCAGGGCTGGGCAGGCAGGCAACGCAGGGCTGGGCAGGCAGGCAAATAGACGATTTCTGCAAACGAGTGAACAACATTAAATGAGAGTCAGACTGCAGGAACGAGGAGAGAGCGACCTCGAGAGAACCAGAGGGAGCGAGAACTGGGCTAGAAACTGTACTTGGAGACCTTCTGGTACACACTTTATGGGCGTCTTCAGCAGACTCTGAGACGCTCCGCTGGCCACGATACGGGCACCGGGGAAACATAGTGGGAAGGAGTTGGTAGAGGAATGGGGAGTCTGGTGTTGGGTGATGGGTATTAGATGATGTTGGCAGGAGTGAAGAGATGACAAACCTGAAGGGAGGAGTTGGGTATTAGTAATAATGTGTCGGTCATACAGCTCAGAGCCTCAACTAGTTCCCACTGTAGGAGTACGAGTGCTACGACTAACTTCGAGGTTATGCTTAGGTGGAGGGGAGATTTCCATTGAATTAACCCAATGTCCTTTGGAAATACAAAGTAGACAATTATTGCACTGGTGGATTGGTGAATTGAAAGAGAGAACACTTGTAACATAATGAAGGATACATAAGAAATAAAACTGTTAAAAAAGTGGTAATGATAAAATCAAATTAGAATTACGAAGAATATAATAACAATTTGTTCGGAAGGGTGAAAGACGAGAGTAAATTAATAGTAATAGTTATGTAAATAAAAAGCAAAAAAACAATCGAGAATGGAGAAAGGTAGGAGAGAATAACGAGATGATGGAAGAAGAAAGGAATGAAGGCTTACCATAGAGAGGGAAGGCTTAGAGGGGCAGTGAGAGGAAGGGATTACCAGAGGAGGAACAAATCTGTGCCAGGGAAGGGTTCGCGAGGAAGAGCTCAGAGTGTAGTTAAGGAAGGAAGGAAGGAAGCCCAGACTGAGGGAAGGAGATACGACTCGGGAATACTGAAATAACACAATAGGGAATACGTGTAAGTGCATTAAATGATGCAGACAGTAAAGGGAGAATGAGGGGATGCAAAGAGAGGATTAAGGAACTGCTGTATATAGAGAGGAAGGAGTAAGGAATATGGGACTTGCGGGAAAGAAGTCATTTAACATTAACTGAAATAAGAAACAGGGAAAATTTTGGTACATAAAATTACGATAATAATTATAAATATAATGAATGACATACGAATAAGAAAACAATAGCACTGTATAAAGAGCAACTAATATTAACTTGGGGATAAAGATATTAATTTTAATTTATTCAAAACGAAAATTGATGACCAAGATAATTAATAATACAAAAATAACAACACTCTATTAAAATGAACCTTACAACGAACTGCACATTGATTAAATATATAACTGTATTTATCTGGGCATTAATTAAACTGCATATAAGACTGCTTGAATGGAAAATCTGGGTCTAAACGAGTTCTAAAGCCTTCAACACTCTACTTATGTGTTTAGATTCCACTCCACTCCACTCCCTGAACTCCACCTCTGCCTGCCACACTCCACCAACACTACCTTGACTCCTTCATTCCCATGCACCTCCCACACTGGTCCACTCCCATGTCATTAACTAAATTCGCTTAAATGCATCCATGTTTTCTCAGCCACCTTCACTCATCTTTCTTCCATCGGATAGTATTCACATCCATGTAAATTCATCCTTCAAATACATAGTTATTACCCCCTGTATTAAAACCATAGCATCATCCTTACCCACATACAAACACTTTCTTTACCCGAGTACATTCTATCATCCCTATCATCCACTCACTTTACTTAACTCTACCACCTCCACCTGCACCACCTCCACTAACATCACCACCACCAACATCACCAACACCAATACCACCTTCTCCACCTCCACCATACATACATACACACATACATACAACAACGACCCGCCCTCCACCAATCCACCCAATATCTCGCTGTCAGTTTGCTGTCGCTACTCACAATCGAACCCAATCCTGCATTAATGGCCACGGACACATGCCTCTACCAATCACTAGGTCTCATCGAATCCCGCTAACGACTGGTTCCGCTCTCGTTCCCTCGTCACGTCGTCCATAAGCAAGTGCGTTTCAATTACGTGATTAGAACTGTGTGGCTGGATTGGATTTCGAGTGGGAGGGAGGGAGGAAGGAAGGAAGGAGTGAGAGGAGATGGGGAAGAGTGATAGTGTGAAGGGAGGGGAATGGTGGTACGTTGGTGGTTGGAGGGACAAGTGAAGGGCAGGAAGGGAAATGATAAGGATGACTGTGTACGGAAGGAAGAGTAACAGGAAGGGAAGGGGGAAGGTGAGGTACAGAGAGGAATGGAGATGGGAGGGGAAAAGGAATTGAGATACATAAAACAGACAGTCAAATAACCACATAGCTATTGTTCCTTGCTGGGTCAATTGATTATACTATGTTAACTAGTCTACTAACAAGAGGGAATGTACAGTAAGGATAAATGGATGGTAATAATGTCACGGTAGTGAGAGCAAGAGAAACGGAAAACAGTAACAGGAAGAAAGGTTAAAGGTTAAAGGCCGTCAATGAGTGGCAGTCAATGGGACAGTGTGAAGCACACACTAGAGTGACTAGACTGTTTGAAACACAACTATAGCACACATCACGGATGATGAGTGGCCCATAGACCTCTCCAACCACTTGAGACCCGAGTCAGCTTCGTCTATGTCTGCGTAAGCAGGAAGTCCTCAGACAGCCGACTCAAACCCTCCAGGGGGGTAACCCACGTAAGATTTTAACAGTTTCAGTATGTTCCTTAGCTGATTAACTTTCCAATAAATAAGTTAATTTCCATGTTTTAATTTACTACAAGCAGCTACGCACTCCATAAAACAAAAACATCATCCCGGTATAAGAACGTGAATACATTAGAGAGCAAAGTGTTTGAGACACTCGTATATGGATGGTATTGTACAGTACGTTATTGAATTGGAGATGTTGGATGGCGGAGAGAGACGGAGGTATGATTGTGTGTGTATACTAGAAGTCAAAAGGAGTACATACTGAAAACTTGGTGTTGAGCTGCAGGAAGCCAAGTCAATGTTGGGAGCCGAAGTTTGGTGATGGAACATAACTTTTGGGCTGAGTTGGTAAAGAAAACTGAGATACCGTAATTAGAAAATCAGGAAGCTTGTCGAAGAAGCCAACATTTTCTTTTCTTCTTGAGGTATACATTGTCCGAGTACGGATGTGAATATAACGTAGCATAGTGTTTCTTCATTTTTCAATTAATTTCTTTCCTGATGCATATACATTTTTTTATTCATCCACATTTTTTTCGTAATTTACAAATTAATTCTTTCCCAGATGCATTTCCATGTTTTCAATCCTTCATTCCTATGTTATTACCGTGGTCCAATTACCAGATGCATTAGTGAACTGTTGATTGATGTACCAATGTTTATTATTCACTTATTCATTTATAATTGACTGATAAATAATTCTTCGTTATTCCTCCAAGCCTTTTTCTTCGTTCTTCTCTTCTTGGTGGTATGACGTTTCTCATCCCCTCTCCCCCACCTTCCTGACCTAGTTTCTAGCTGCACTATCCTCCTCTCTTCGTCCTCTCACTCCCCTGTCCTACACCCAAATACTATCCCTCCTCTCTCTCTGACTCTTCTCTCCGCCCCACTCTCTTTCTCCGCTCTCCATCCCTAACCTCACCCCACCCCCACCCCCACCCCCACCCCCACCCCCACCCCCACCCCCACCCCCACCTGCCGTCCCTCCACTTTTCTCTCCACCTCGTCCTTTCTCTTCTTTCCTCTTTACGAATCTTCTATGTATCCCACTCTCCTTCTCCACTCTACCTCTTCTCCTATTTCTCCACTCGTCTTCCTTACTCTTATTTCTCTTTCTACTTACTCTGTGTACACGCCTCCTCTTCTATCTGTCTATCTATCTATCTATATATCTATTGCAAAGCCCCCTCTCTTTTTTCCTCACTCTTCCAGCCCTCTCACTTTCTTTTCCTCCCCCTTCCAGCCCCTCTTCCTTCTCCTGCACCTCTTCCTTTCCTTCACTGCTCCCCATTCACCAGCCTCTTTGCACCCCACCTCTCAAGAGCGACCCAGGGGAGTGAGTCGTCTTGCAAGTTAATCCCTAATGGTTTGTAGGAGTGTGGATGGCCGGGTGGGGAGAGTAGTGTGGGTTGCAGCCAGAGAATGTGTGTTGGCAGGAGCGGAGCAGGTCCCATTGTACAGCTTAGCAGTGGTGGTGGGTAGGAGAAGGAGGAGGAGGTGCAGGTTCTTGGAGTGTTCTTTGTGGTGGAAGGAGGAGGGAGTAATAGCGAACTGGGTTGTTGGTAGGAGAGGTTTTGGATTGGTGGACGGGGGAGTGTGGTGGAGTGATGGGTGTGTATATGTTGTTGGTAGGAGGGAGTGGGAGTGTGGTGGAGGAGATGGTGAGTGTGTGTGTGTATTGTTGATAGGAGTGGTTCTGGATTGGTGGAGGGGTGGGGAGTGATGGGTAAGTGTGTGTGTTGTTGGTACGAGGGAGTGTGGTGTAGAAGATGGTGTGTGTGTGTGTGTGTGTGTGTGTGTGTTTTGTTGTTGTTGTTGTTGTTGTTGTTGTTGTTACGAGAAGTTCTAGATTGGTGAAGAGGGGAGTGTGGTGGAGTGATGAGTGAGTGTGTTGTTGTTTGTTGGTAGGAATGGTGCTGGCAGGTCTTAGGGTGCATGGAGTGGTGGAGGGAGTGTGGCAAGTAAGAATGTGGGTGCCTGTGTGTTGATGTGAGTGGTGCAGACGGATCCTGATGTGCAAATGGAGGAGAGACGTGGCGAAACTGTGCTGCTGGTGGTGTGAGGGTTTCAGTGGAGTGTAGGTATAGTGTAGTGTGTGTGTGTGTGTGTGTGAGTGTGTGTGTGTGTGTGTGTGATGTGGTGAAAGTTTGCCTGACGGTGGAGAAAACGCTGGCGTAAAATTGGTGAGAGTGTGATGGGAGAAGTATAATAACCTTGGAGGAAGCTGGTTTTAGTGACTGTGGTGGTAAGGTTTTGACATGGATAGTGGGATTGGTGAAAGTATATAAAGTACAATGAGAGAGAGAGAGAGAGAGAGAGAGAGAGAGAGAGAGAGAGAGAGAGAGAGAGAGAGAGAGAGAGAGAGAGAGAGACGCTGTGTGAAGAGTCTTGGTGGTATGAAAGAAGAAGGGTAGGACAAAGGTAAGATAATGTACACGAAATAGTGACGATTAGTTCCTCTAAAGTCTAAACGATCGATGAGATGAATAAAGATCATTAGAACAGGTGTAATTTTCTGAGATACGGTATTTTATACAAAATTCTAAGAGTTTAGCTTCTTTCCCAGCAATGTTACTGAGACACTATTTGTGGATCTCACATTGAAATTTTACGTTAGTTTTTATTAACCAAGAGATGAAGAAAACTCATAAAGATCATAATATAGATGGATTTCTTATTTCGTTCAATGTTTAATGTAGTCCCGAGTTAGAAATGTAAAAGACAATTTTAAAGATGTAATGATATTGTATTTGTCGAGGGAAGTTGCGAGTGTGATAGATAACGTTAGATAGTTTACCAATTTGGGTTGTATATATGAATTACGTAAAGATAAAATGTACTTGATGATGCTATTCCAGGCGCCAAGAACAAGTGAACAGAGGTATTTTATTGTTGATGGTGTTGGAATTATGAGTTGCTTTGTTGTATTTACAGACTCTATTGCTACATGGTTGTGACGGATGATATGTTCGAGTTACTAGTGGTGTTAGTGAGGGGTGATATATATTCTACATGTGTGTGTGTGTGTACTAGCAGCAGGAATCGTGGTAGTGAGGGATGATATACGTGTGTGTGTGTGTATGTGTGTGTGTGTCAGCAGCAGTCGTAGTGGTAGTGAGGGATGATATATACTCTACTTGTATGTGTGTGTGTGTAGCAGGTGTGGTAGTGACGTGTGGTGTGTTGTGATGTAGTGAAGACAGCTGGTTGCCTCAATGGTGCCCGCAGCGTCGAGTGGTAGTGGCACCAGGATACATTCTCACCCACCCGGGAAATACGGCCACTGCTGCTGCTGCTGGGTACGAAGAAGCAAGTCACACCCGTAATTCACAGGTCGTTTGGGGCGAGAGTGGTTGGTTTTATGTCACAGTGTACGGGATTCGGAAGGGCTGGCCACAAGTCTCTGCGTCGTTTAGTGAGTTCTGAAGTAGGATATATAGCAAAATGCAGTCATATTTTCTATTATCTTCGACTTCCTTTACAATATATTACTGTATATCTATGTCTCCACTCACTATGATAACTATTCTTGACTGTATAACATATCTACTTATTAATTGTATTTCTGTATATCTGTGGAATTTATATTGTACAGTAAACAGGGTAAGTTGGGCATTTTTTGTACAGGTAATAACATGATACTACTACAAAAAAAAAAAAAAATACTGTAAATGCAATATTAATTTTCTTGTATCGGGTAAGTGGGGTTGGTGTAGCGTGGTATACAACTATCAGGTAATGTGGCAGATGTGTGTTATTGTATAGTTAGTGTCGGGAACATTCTCATTTGCTAACAACACTTTACACATTAACACCAACACGGGGAATACAGTTTCGTATGCCTATCCTAGTGGTGTAAGGGTAAATATACATAGCGACTTGGCAACTCTCTTAAGTCAAGTGACATCACACCACACGTCGCTTCTAGCCCTGATACCAGTCAGTCGAGTCACTCTAGTCACTTGAGGTGTCAGAGTCAATGAGTCATGTCAACAAGCCGGAAGGACCGATTCCGAGTGTACCACTGTATTATATTCTTTACACAATACATTATTATTAAGTGTCTACACCTGCCCCTACACCTGCCTTCATCATCCAACACATAGCATCAGATATAATAGTATATAGTGTAATTTTTGGCTAACATACTTGTAACCGAAATGTGAAAAGATTACATTCATTTTAACTTGTCTGAGAGAACCTGAACTCTGTCAGTTCGGAAAGAAGTCGAAACTTTCTGAGACAGATTTTTACTAGAACTTGTGGTTTCTATATAATTATGCTATGGATATTGCAGTACTTCATAAAATCATTATTTGTATTATGAAGTTCACCAGTTCTATCCAAATACTGAGCGAGGGTATTAGTACTTAATTAAATTTCTTTTGTGAATGGATACATCTCTGAGCTCAATTGATACCGCTTGTATTGTCAGTTGAGTTAAAATAAAATGTTCTGTGTTAGTGTATTATGGTGGATAATTGACTACAGAACAATCAATTGTCAGGTATTAGATTCAGTAAATAATAATTTTAAAATGTAAATTGATCGTTGTCAGTGTGATTAGTTTACAGTTAACAAAGCAAAATATTATCACAACATAATTTTTTGTATAATATTTATATATATATATATATATATATATATATATATATATATATATATATATATATATATATATATATATATATACAGTATATATATAAAGAGAGAGAGAGAGAGAGAGAGAGAGAGAGAGAGAGAGAGAGAGAGAGAGAGAGAGAGGACCCTGGCCATGAGGATTCCGGATATTAAAGAGTTGAGGTGAGGTGGAGCGTTGCCAGGCTGGGCTAGGCTGGCTGTGGAGTGGTCTGGGGTCTGGGGTCTGGTGGTGTATGGTAACCAGGTTTAGGCACAAAATGATCAGTTTTCGAGGTACTGGTACTGGAGGCAATACAATTATACAAACCTTACTACAGAAAAGATCCTCTACGGGAGTAACATAGGTTATTTCCTAACATGGTTAGAAGAGTTATTTATGCTTCAGTAAGGTGACAATAGTTCACGTCCTTATTTTGTCTATTCTACTTTACATCCTTCAGAGTTTTAACTTGTCTTCCCAATATGTTTGCTTTCACGTACATAGTTATTCTCTAAAAGTCTGTATTTTAATTATACTTCAGTTCCAAACTTTCTCCTCTGTGTTAGTACTCAAACTAACTTACTATTTGTTCCCTTGTTTCTCCACTCAGTTATTTTAATATATATATTTTTTTATTTCTCAATTCCTCTTCTGTGTCTGTATTTAAAAGGTGATTGTGTTCCTCGCTTCAAAGATCTCTGTTACTTTATTTAACGTCTCCCTTCCTCCCTTCCCTGTTTCAGTACTTCAATTACGCATGCTTCTGTTCCCTATAGTTTTTCTTTCGTTTTTGTACTCACCTTTTACCACTGTTATTGTCACTGTACTCAATTACGTGTTCGTCCATTTTTTTACTGGCATAGTTACCTTTCCTTGTTTTACTCTATCTATCTATCTAATCTGTCTCTGTCTATCCATATATCTGATTCACTTTGTGCTTATTTATCTATGTTAATCTGCCTCATTTATCTGTCTCTGTCTGTCCATATTCTGATTCACTTTCTGCTTATTTATATATTTTATTTTATGCCTCATTTATATTTTGTTTATGTGTTTGTCAGGTTGTGTGTGTCTAGCTATCTCCCTTCCCTCTTCCCCCTCTCCTGGCCTGTCTGATGTGTCGGTATGCATTTCATATTAGATTCCCTCCTTCTCTTCCTCCACTCCATTCCTGTTGTTGGTTTCTCTCTCTCTCTCTCTCCTTCTCCATTCATTTCCTCCCTTTTCCTCCTTCTCTTCCTCTACTCCATTCCTGTTGGGTTTTTTCTCTCTCCATCTCCATTCCTTTCCTCCTTCTTCTTTCTTCTCTTCCTACACTCCATTCCTGTTGGTTTCTCTATCTCTCTCCTTCTCTATTCATTTCCTCCCTGTTTCTTCTTCTCTTTAAATTTACCTTATAATTTACATTTTTAATCTAGGTCTTATCTTAACAGGACTAGTACTTGTAGTTTTTCCCCTTCCTTTCAATTTATGTTTATCTTTCCTTAACTCATCTGCTCGGTATTTAAGCTTACAAACTCTACCATGTCTCCCTTTCTCCCCATTTACTGACTTTGGCTACATTTCTCTCCTCCCCTCTAGACCTTCGCCTTTATTCAAGCGTTTGTTGTTGTACACTTTTACCTTTCCTCTGTCTACCACTTTCCTCTCTGCGCTCCACTCCTTCCTCTATTTATACCTGTTTTGTCCCACTCCACTTCACTCCACCCCAGCTCCTCGTAGCCACAAATACCAATCAACATTCAACAACACGCAAATGAACCAAGTACAAACACAGACAATCGTACACACACGCACACACACACACACACACACACACACACACACAGTTTCTCTCTCTCTCTCTCTCTCTCTCTCTCTCTCTCTCTCTCTCTCTCTCTCTCTCTCTCACACACACACACACACACACACACACACACACACACACTCGACCTCGACCAGTAATTCTGAGGTTAAAGAGGGCGGACCAGCTGCTGCTTTACAAGTGAGTGGTGAGAAAACTGACGGTACAAAGACGGGAGGGCGAGGCTGCATGTGGTCCCAAGTGGCAGGCGAGAATATTAATCAGCCACCCAGCACGTTACTCCTTCCATCCGTTCATCTGTCTGTGTGTATGTCTTTTCGTTCCCCCTTTCATTCAGAGTACGCACGAGGCGAAATTTCCTTTTTATTTTTTTATTTTTGTTTTTTTTACAATTTTTTTGCGATATCTTTCAGAAAATCTTGGTTATTATATTTATACTGTTGCCGGAGAGATGCAATACCCAACTCGCGCCCATCATAAATATTTCAACTCGCCATCTATTCTACGTAATAACGAAATACCAACATGAAAGGAGGGGGTAATAATAAGTGTGTCCCCAGGGAGGCTCCTCGTGGCCAACACTAATGGATTATGCCCCCAACTTAGACCCTAATCACGGCACCAAAGTTAAATTCACCAGCCTCGGACCCCTTACCTTCCCTCCCTCCCTCCCTCTCCCCCCTTACTTTCCCTCCTCTCCCTCTCCCATTACCTTCCCTCCTCTCTCTCCCCCCTTACCTTCCCTCCTTTCCCTCTCCCATTACCTTCCCTCCTCCCTTTCTCTCTCCAGAATGGACACCTTCCCCTCCCCCACACATCCTTTCCCTCACCTGTATGACCTTGCCTCTACCCACTTCACCCTCAAGACCGTCCGCCCCCCTACGCCAAGAATACTGTACACCCCCCCCCCAGCCCTCTTCGAACTCATCAGAATGACATCCCCTTTCTTTGGTCCAGTCAGAACTTGGCCCCTTCACCTCTGTGTAACCCTCGCCTTCCTCAGCCTCCCTTCCTCTTACCAATCTTCTCCGAGTACATTCCTCTCAGTAAAACCCCACTCTGTACATCCCACACCTTCCACCCTCACCTCCCCGCCATACAGGCCGCCCACTGTGACCCCCTCCCCCTCCTCCCCTCCCCTCCCATCAGGTTATCCTTCCCCCACTTCCTTCACAGTGACCCCCCGTCCCTCTCCCCTCCCCCAGTACTTCTGAATTAATGAGGTCGCTGATGGCGGTGACTTCCCTTGTGGTCCATAATTGAGTCACACAAAATTATAAATGAAAAATTGTTAATGAAACCGTGACCTAAGTTGGCGAACAAACTTGTGGTCCCACCCATGATTAAGTCGTGCAGAATTATATACGAAAGAAAAAGGTCTAATGGAAGAGTAACGAAAGCTTGAAAATTAACCATTATACTTGGGTCTGACATCCAAAAATGGAGTAAATTATGGATAGAAGTTTTGAAGTTGGAGCAGAATGGAAAGTTTCAGAAAATATAACACAGTCAATACGAGACTAACCCAATATTATGCAATTGAAAGGATATGCAATACATTAACCCAGGCATCGACAAAAACTAATGAAAACAGTAGATATCTTTTTCGGGAAGTGGTTTGATGGATGGGAGTGTGTGGTAAGCTGAGGACAATATGGAGGATGAGGAATTGGGGAGAGTGGAAAATTGAGCACCAAATGGATAAAATATTGAAGCAGAAGTAATAAAATTAACATGAATAAATGCAGAAATTAAATGACGTGAATCTGTGCAAAAGTCCTGGCCTGGTTGCATGTGAGAATTGAGTGGATATGAAGACAAAAGGCTCTGATGAAGGGATGAGATGCGTGTATTTACCTGCGCTGGATAAATGAGATTGGCGAATGAACGGGTTAACTGAAGGTCTTTGTTCTGAAATGGACACACAGAAATTGGAGATCCTCATTACTGAGTTGATAGGGTTTTGATTATATACGTTCTGTGTATCAAAAAGTTGTTGTTGTATAGGAGGCAGAAAATATACTTGCGTGTTTAGAAATGTTAAGTACAATGTATTCAGAGACAAAAGGATAATATTCAGTTATACGACTCGCTACAGTCACATTCTACAGTGCTACTCTCTTTAGGTCCAAATATAAACCACTAGCAATATCTCTAATTTTGTGAACTCCAATTGGTATTTTTTTCTTTTGTTTAGAAAAAGTAGTGAAATTTGTATTCTTCCTTTGTTGAATTTTAATGATCTCATGACCCCCTACACTTTGCTATTTGGCCCCTCGTTTGGGAACCACTGCTCTACACACTCACTCACACACACACACACACACACACACACACACACACACACACACACACACACACACACACACACACACACACACACACACACACACACACACACACACACACACACACACACACACACACACACACACATGGAAACACACACATGGAAACACACACACACGCGCCACGCTATTCTGGCAGTACCGTACACGAATTTTTTAATAAGCGTCACTCACACAGACAAACGTACCACAAACCTCACATTACATACAGACGTCACCAACACACACCACAAACCAGCCCAGACACAGATATGATACCAGAGTGATACAGGACTCCTTCCCCAGGCTAGTCAGTATCTCGGCCCAAAAAGAGGCCTTATCGTAACGAAGAAGGGGACAAAAAACACGAATGAATATATACATGGTTTCATTCCGACCCATTCTCCCTCCCTCCCTCCCTTTTTGTACCGTGCCCTCTCCCTCCTCCCACTATTTCCCTCCTGTCGCATCCTTCTTGCCCTCCTTCCTTCCTTCCTTCTTTCCTTCTTTTCTCTGTAATCTTCCTTCCTTCCTCTGTAATCTTCCTTCCCTCCTTCCTTTCTCTGTAATTTTCCTTCCTTCCTTCCTCCTCACTCTCCAATCTTCCGCCTCTTCCTCCCTCACTCCCTCCCCCCTAACGGGAACCGCCTTGACGAGGTGGGGTGGCTTGTGTGTCTCTTGAGACCTGGCGAGCTAGACTAGAGGGGGCTCCGGCCCCTGCTCTGCCCCGATATCTGGGAGAGAGGGCTTCCCATGCTAGGAAGGTCGCCAGTGAGAGACCAGACTAAATAGTTCCCATCTTTCAGTTCTTCAACTGTCCCTCTTTTCATTTTATTTCCTTCCTGCTTGCTGTCACACCTCTCTATCACCTTTTTCTGGCGCTATAGGACTTCGATGTTGCGGTGCCTAATATTCATCAATTAATTAATCCCTCACTCCCTGTCCACTATTCTCTCCTTCTTTTTCTTCCTCCCTTTCTTCTTTGCTTCCTTTAATTTTTTCCCCTCATCTCAATTTTCTCATTTTTTTTTTTTTTTAATATACCCTCCCTTCCTCCCGCACCATCTCTCCCAGTCCTACCTCTCATTCTTTCCCTTTCTTTTTCCTGTTGTCTCCTCCCTTCTCTTGGTATGCAAATGAAAGTGGAGGAGGGTAGGGGGGTAGGGTCGAGGAAGGGAAAACAGAGCAGCAGCAGCAGCGCCATCTTGTCTCCACTTTTGTCGTGCCAACCCTCTTATTTACTCTTAGCCCCCTCGCCTCATTTGTCCTCGTTTTGTTTACCTTGCGCATCCCATCTATCCCCTTTGTCGCGTCCCCCGGTGGTGCCTCGCTTGTCCTCATCTCTCAGGTCGGGTCTTCCGCCTTTACCTCCCATTATTATGCCGCGACTCACTGCTTGGTTCAGTTCAGTTCAGTACACTACTTTCCAGTACAGTTGGTATCCACTTTTTTTAATCACGGTTTTGTATCTTCCTTTTTTTGTATATCGTACCCTCTTTTCTATGTCTCTCTCTCTCTGTCTCTCTCTCTGTCACTCTCTCTGTCACTCTCTCTGTCTCTTCTCACTTTCTTCTCCCTTCTCACTTTCTTCTCTCTTTCTCTCTCTTTCTCTCTCTCTCTCTCTCTCTCTTTCTCTCTCTCTCTCTTTCATTCTTTCTCTCTCTCTCCCCGTCCATCGTAAACTTTAATGGTTAGTTTGTACTTATGATTGTCTTCTTTTGGTCGTATTCTAGTCGTGTTCTTGTTTTATATCCTCGTCTTTTGTTAATGACTATCTTTGTGTTCTTTTCCCCTCCTCTTCTTCATGACCCTTCTTGTCCTCATCAACGTTTGTCTTCAGTCTGGTTCTATTTTTTCTTCGTTCTTGATTTCCCATTCACTTTCTTAGTTTTTATGTTCTCGTCTTCTTTATTATTCTCTATTATATATCTTGTGGTCTCTCGTCCTAGTTTTTATTCCTCGTCTTATTTTCTGGTATTCTGTTATGTCATCTTTATCTTACCTTTGTCTCGCCACGTTTTCATCTCTTCTATAACACTTGTGGTCCAAATGTTTCCTCCTACCATAAAAAAAAAAAAAAAAAAAATCACCTATGTTCGGTTCAGTTTCATTCCACATTCTATTTTCTCGTGCTGTAATATTCTCTTTCTTTTCCAATACACGTCTTTTCTCACATGATCTTATTTTCGTTTTTTTATTTCTTTTTTTCACTCGTCCCTCCCGTTTCTCTTCACACTTTTGACACACTCACTTCCCCTCATACCCTCGTCCAATCACATACTTCCCATTCAATTTTGACCACACACTCACTCACTCACTCGCTCGCCGAACTCATATTTGTGCCACACTCATTATTTCTCCCTTCACATTAGTTCCTTTCGCATTCGTTCCCTTCTCTCTCCCCACCGCCCTCTCTCCCCTCCCCTCAGACTCACCAGCTCAACCAACCCCAACTCCCCCCATCCGTTACTGCGTTCTATAGACTATTAACACTCACAGTCATCTCTATACACTCATTTCAATCATACTTCCCCTCTAATACTACTCAGTCATCTCTACATACTCATATCAATTATACTTCGCCTCTAATACTACTCAGTCATTTCTATATACTCATCTCAATCATACTTTCCCTCTAATACCCCTCACAGTCACCTCTGCACACTCATATCAGTCATACTTCCCCTCTCACTTTTATGCCACTCGCAGTCATCCACTTTAGTTTCGTTGCTTTCACACACTCGCCCCTCACACACACTCGTAACATACACACTCCCCCCCCCCCCCCCACACTCGCCTCCTTTTAGCTCGGCGCCTTCCTAGAATAATCTTAGTTTTTATTGGAGCTGTTTTGATTTTTTACGAGTCGTCGGCGGGGTTGGCTGGGCGACTGTCGTACTGTGGTGTTTAGTCTCTAGGCACGAACGGGTACTAGTGATTGCTGCAGTTGTATTTGTATTGTTGTTGTGGAGAAAAATACCCTCCGCATGTGGTACTATAGTGTTACTTAGGTTCTAATTAAGTTGTAGACTTGTGATACTCTTCTTGTTGTGGAATTGTGTGACTGTAATTCTAGGAAACTTATATTTTCCTTGTGAATGTCATGTTGTAGTTGTAGGAGACTGTACTATCATTGTGAAAGTGGTTTACTACATGGTGGGAGTGTTGCAATCATTATTACATAGTGTGGTACTGTCTCTGTGTCAGACTATCGTTGTGAGGGTGCCGTACTGTCTGCTGTAGTGTTACACTCTCATTATAGTAGCGTCAGACTGTCGTTGTGGGAGTTATTGTCGCTATGGAAGTGTAGTGGCTCTCAAAGTGTCCTTTTATTGTTGTGAAAAAGTGCTATTGTCTTACAAATGTTTCATCACATATAATACCTACTAATATTATTAATACTAACTATATTTTATTATTATCCTTAGGTGTTGATACTTCCGAACTTTGCAACAACAATTCAGTATTAATTAATGATAGAGGCAGTGAGTATTAGTAAGTGCTGAAGTAGGTAGCATGTAGCCGTCAGGGGAACATGGTGCCACTTTGTGTTAATAAATTGTGGAGGTGCCGTGTTAACTACCAGTTTTGGAGGGATGCTGTGGAGTTGGTGAGGACGAGATGAGGAGAGCAAGAGAAACAGGGAGGAAAAAAAGAAGAAGATAATAATAAGTACAATAGTAAGAGAAGACATGAAGAGCATCGATGTGGAAAAGAGGAAAAGGAAAGGAGGGAAAAATATTAAACTGTTGGGTAGCGATATAAAAACACAAAGTCCTTCCGTTCTAAAGTTTGTAATACTGTACATCCGCTACAATGGCTGACTCGTATCCAAGGTCTTACTATTTACAATACTGATAACTATACAGTTGTAGTGCTCATAACCGTGGATTTGATGTATTTAACAGTTTACATAGTAATTATCATTCTTATAGATAATTAGCATGTGTATCCATTACTTACGTTCAGAAATATCACACTTCCTCATTCGTTTATGACCAAAATGCTATATTATTTAATATTTAAAAAAAGCAGTCTTTCACTTTATTTGTGCACCAACTTAAAAAAAAAATTATCAATAAATTACTGAAAAAAAAAATACATTTGATGAAAAATCTGAATTCTACCCTGAAGTAACAATGGTTGATTGTTCATTTCCATAATATTGTTGTAACCTCTTGCACAGACACTTGTTTTTAGTTAATGTGCTGTTGACCAAACATAAAATTTGTACACGTGGATATTGGTGTTTGAAAAGGGTAGTACATTTTGCCAGCATAACATTATATATATAAATATTATACAGTATATTGTTGTTTCCTACATTACCTACGCAATGAATATTCTGCCTTCAACCAGAAATTGCAAGGACAGGGAATATGACATACAGTAGACTCGAAAACCATTCCCTTGCCTCCATACAAGTTTTCAGGCTAACCAGTTATATACTTTGTTAACTATACATTAACTTTTCTACTCTTAAGTAAGCCAGATTCATTACTGTGTCAGTTAGAAAGAAAATTAAATCACCAACACTTCATAAAGTTATATTCTCTATTATGAATAAGGAAGCACTATAATAATAAGCTGTACTAATACGTGTTCAGAAAGGCTAATCGTGTCCTTGTATATTGTCTAACTGTACTCATGCATGCCCACATTAATTACCCTCCCCGTAAATGCATGTAAATTGTTCTGCTAATATGAATGGCGAATAAATTTTGGCGCCGTTTTTAATTCACGTGTCACGAACATATATCATATTTTTTGGTAGTAAATCACGGGTGCTGAGCGAAATGATTATTATGCTGAGTTTGTGATGAGCTCGTTATTGTGAATGTTGGTGATGGCTATATAATGGAAGGGTTGTTTATGTGTATAGGTGAGAGAGAGAGAGAGAGAGAGAGACAGACACAGAGAGAGACACAGAGACACAAAGAGAGACAGACACAAAGAGAGACAGACACAAAGAGAGACAGAGACACAAAGAGAGACAGAGACACAAATAGAGACAGATACACAAAGAGAGACACACACAGAGAGACACACACAGAGAGACAAGAAAAGATGATAAACTCCCTGAGAGGAAGAGATAAATGGGAGGGAAATGAGAGATAGGGTAAGAAAATCTGAGAGATGTGTCAGAAGAGACAGGGAGGAGAGACATACGGGCATCCACAAGCAAAGATAAAGTTGATTGAAAGAGATAGAGTGAGATGGAATGAGGTAAGAGAGGTATTCAGAGGTAATGGTAGGTAGGAGAAGATAGAGGAAGGGAAGGAGAAGGGGAGACAAAGAATACGAAAGGAGAAGACGGGAATGAAGAGTGAAAAGGGAGGAGAAAGAGGAAGATCTAAGGACTATAAAGAAAGGAAGGGGATAATAAGGAATGGAAGAAGAGAAAGAGAAAATGGAAGAGAATAAAAAAATTGGTGTGAGAATGATAAGGCAGGAGAAGATAGAGATAGACGAGCCATAGATATGATTGGGGAAAAAATATATATGGATACATAGATCGATGCATTCTATGATAGAGAAAAATACATAGAGATAAGACGGAAGAGACAGGGCCAAAGAAACGAGGAAGTTGAGAGTAAAAAAACAAACAATAGAAAGGGAGATAGACGCCAGTAGTGAAAGAAAGGAACTGAAGAGAGAGAGAGAGAAAAAAAAAAAGAGAAAGGGGTAAGAGGAACACACACACACACACACACACACACACACACACACACACACACACACACACACACACACACACACCGGTTTTCTGTGAAGTGGCCTGAACTAAACCCAATGAAGGAGAACCTAACTTTCTGAAAATAATGGACGTAAGGAAGGAGGAGGAGGAGAAAGAGGAAGAGAAGGAGAGGAGAGAAGGAGAAGGAGGAGGAGGAGGAGGAGGAGGAGGAGGAGGAGAAGGAGAGGAGAGAAGGAGGAGGAGGAGGAGGAGGAGGAGGAGGAGGAGGAGGAAGCATCGAGGGACAGATAAAGAAAGGAATGGAGGAGGCAGCGGGGAAAAAAAGAAATGAATGAAGAGTGGAGAATAAGGGAGAGAGTACCGAGGAGGAAGCAGTTCGAGAAAGGAAGGAAGGAAGGAAAGGAGGTGGGAGGGGCAAAAAAGGAAGCAACTAAGGGAAGGATAGAAGAGAAAAAGGGTGAGGGAGGGAGGATGCAGCGAAGGAGGAAGAGGAAGAGAGTGATGAGGAAGGAGAAAGAGGAAGAGAGTGAGGAGGAATAATACTTTAATTAGCGTTAAAAAAAGAAAATGTAGCAAGGGAAAAGGAGGAAGTTTAGAGAGAAATACGGGAGCCGTGTAAGGAAAGAGAAGAGGGAGAGGAGAATTAGAGTGGGTACAAACATTAGGAGAGAGAGAGAGAGAGAGAGAGAGAGAGAGAGAGAGAGAGAGAGAGAGAGAGAGAGAGAGTGACAGACAGAGAGAGAGAGATTAAAGATCTTTCAGGAAACATATATGGCCATTGAATATGTCGGATTAAATGACAGCATGACACGAGGCCATCCATGCAAAACGAGGATATGGAAAAAGGAAAACGAGAGAGTGTAGGAAGGAATGTTTAGGAGGAAAGGGAACAAGGGAAAGATATATAGGAAAGGAGGCTTCAGTCTCTAAAACAAAAGGTTCATTGCTTGTTGCCTATTACAGCATTCAATGTGCCTTATGGATGGGATTAGTTGAGTTATTCTCATGGGAACCGTTTCAAGCTTAACCAAGTCCTTCCTTAGGACTGGCGAACAGAACTACAGCAAAATCAAGAAGGAGGAAAGAATTAAGAAGGAAAGTAAGGAGGGAGGAAAGGAAGGGCAGAGGAATGGATGGAATTAGAGAAGGAAGGAAGAAAGATATAATTCTGGAGAGGAAAGACAGGATGTCTCTGACAGCCCACAGGCGACTTAATAAACAGAGGAGACAGACGAAGTCGAGGAGATGGTGGAGGAAACCTGGAGGAGAGGTGAGGTGAAAGTGAAAGGAAAAATGAGATGGAGGAGAAGGGAGGGTTAAAATGTGTCGAGGAGAGGAAAGAATAAAGTGATGGAGAAGGAGAGATAAGAGGGAAGCGAGGAAGTAAAAGCAGGAATAGGAAACATGTAGAGACACTAATAATTGTTCGTGAGTGTCGATGTGTGTCTTGGCCACACACGGGCCTACAAACCTTTATTCCATTGACATTTTGACATTTTCGCTATATAAAGGCGACAAGACAACTGTCCGGAAAATATTTGCGTGAAAAGTTGAAGATCTGTTCAGAAAATAAATGTGTGCGTTTGTGTGTCTGTGTGTTTAACTAAATGGATAGTGAAGGGCTGGATAATGAAGGGAAGGACCGGAATGTAAATATATATAGTGAAGAGGGGGCGTTGAGCGACAGGGAGAGAGGGGAAAAAGGAGTGGAAGAGAACGGGAGAGAATAGAAGGTGGAGGGGGAGGGGCGGTAAAACAATGGAAGGCAGATTGAAATGAAGGGTAAGCATGGGTGGTCGGAGGAAAGGAGGAGAGGAGTTGTAGTTGTGTGTGTGTGCTGGTGGTGCTGAGACGTTGGGTTGGAAATTATGTTGAAATGTGGTGAGGTGTATAGGGAGTGTGTTGAAGGCGGAGTGGGTTGGTGTATGAACAATGGAGTGAGTGTGAGTGAGTGAGAGTGAGTGAGTGAGTGAGTGTGTGCTCATGAATTGTATTGATTTATTGTAGAAGAAAGAGTGCAAGGAGGGAGTGAAAGGGACGAGAAGCCTGATAAAGAGAAGAAAAGATTAACCAAGGCAATTAAAGGTTTGTCTGTACTGTAAGAGTGAAGCCTTTATAGAGTTCCGTATGGAAGTGGCAGGAGAGAGAGAGAGAGAGAGAGAGAGAGAGAGAGAGAGAGAGAGAGAGAGAGAGAGAGATGGATGACGATAGGTCTGGAGGGGGACATATTGTGTACACATCACTCGGGCCTTTAGGTGAGACCAATGAGGCCATGTATATATGCACACCTCTGTGTATATAGTCCTAAGGTGTGTTACCTCTAGTTTATATACACACAGGCTGAGTTACTGTGTGTACACGTTGTATGAGAACGTGGAGATGTTTACATCATATAGGCCTTGGATTTATTACTTTGTGTTCATATACGCTTACAATGTTTAATATTTACCGTCATAGGATTAAAGCAAGGAATGCAGACTGTGACGCCTTAGGCTTAGAATATACTGGCTGCTTCATGTAATCTTGGTAGGGTTAAATTAATCGTGTTTTCATAAGCTCGGTGTATGGTTTTATATTCATATACTGTACTAGTACTAGGTCTAATAATTAACCTCGGTAGTTTTTATTCATAATTATTTTTTATACAGTATATAACGACGAGGCAAGGCTCCATGGAGAGACTAAAGCGAGAATATGGAATATGATTTACAAGTATCTAGAAGTTGGTTGAATAGTGATAGTTATTTTGACATTTCAAAGGCTAGAGGGATGAGTGTGGGAGTAGAGGGAGTGTGGGAGGGGAGGAGGGAGTGTGGGAGTGTGAGGATGGAGGAATTGTCAACATGGGCCGGAGATGAGATGCAAGAGAATTAAGTGGAAGTAGGTGTGTGTGTGTGTGTGTTAAAGGATGGGGTTGGGTGAGTATAAGAAAAGTTGGGTTAGTTGTGGTGTGTGTGCCTGCTTGCATGTGTGACTGTGTGCGTGAGTGAGTGACTGTGTGTGTGCGTGAGTGAGTGACTGCGTGTGTAAGTGAGTGCGTGCGTACATTGGTTCACTGTACTGTAGGTCTGAACCCTTTTTAAGACTTAACACATTATCACTACAGCCGACTCCGGTAGCCGACCCAAAAAAAAAGTGACAACCTAAAAAAAGTATCAAATGAAATCTTAACCACTTAAAATTTGTTAACTCGCTTCAGGAGCTGCCGGGAATTAAAGCCTAACTACGTGTGTAACTTGCCATTGCAGTGTAGACAGACTCGTTAGTACGCCTAGAGTTTTTCATAATTATTTTTCTGTGTGTAAGGGAGGAAATTGTATGAGGGGTAAAAGTGTATTAATTAGAGTGGAAGGAGCATAACAGGAATGGGAAGAAAAGGAAGAAGGGAGGTAGTGACGGAAATGAAATAATAGGAAATAATACATGAGTAGTGTGGTAACTCAAAAAGAAAGTCAAAATAACATCAAGCGAAAGGAATGAATTGATAGACATGGAAGTGACGAAAGGCAGAGGTGAGGTGGAAAATATAGAAATGATGAAATGAAACAGTCGAGGAATAATAAAGGTTTATGAGTATAAGGGATGCAAGAATTAAAGAGAATAATTATGAACAATAAAATGAAATACGATAAAGAAGCATAAACATAGGCTAACGCATTTTGAGGAAATATATAACAAGAAACGATATATGCTGATGTAATATGTTAGAGGAAGATGGCAAGGAGAGAATAAGGTGTCAGTCAGGGGATGGGAGGATGAGCCTGCTGAGAGAGAGAGAGAGAGAGAGAGAGAGAGGAGGGTTTAGTACGGGGGATGTGGAGGGGTAGAGATAGGCTTGGGGCTTCGATGGATGGGAAATGGGATCTAGGGGTAAGGAGAGACGGTAAGGGTCAGAGGGGACGGATAAGGGAAGGTCACAAAACAAGACAATACGTGTGTTTTTTTTGTTTTTTTTTTCCAATATGTACGTGTGTGTATGGTTTAGGAATTCATGACGGGGCGGTGTAGCGATGCTGCTGATGCTGCTACGGTATATGGGGTGAGGTCACGGTGGAGGCCTGGCAGGACAGACGATGAGATGTGGAAGTGGAAGGGAAAGAAGGACGTGGAGGAGGAGGGAGTTTAGGGGTGGAACGATGGGAGGAGGAGGAGGAGGAGGAGGAAGAAAATGGAAAAAGGAGGGGTAGAGAATTTTGTGGTGGAACAGTGTGTTTGTGTTTGTGTTTGTGTGTTCGTCAGCAGACAGAAAAAAAAAATAAACATCCATAGTCACTCGCATCTTGATACACACACACATAGTTCTATCCGTCCCCAAGAAAAAAGTGTACAACCAAAAAAAAAAAAAAAATCCCATTCCACTTTGTAGGGTTAGATTAAATGATTATGAATGTGTGTGTGTTTTTATGGCGATATTAATAAGTGGTTTGAAAAGTTGCATACATTACACACGGGTTAGTTAATAGTCGTGATGTTTGCTATGATAATTGGACCATTTATTATACAACCCTGGCGCTAATGGATTTGTTAACGAGATAATTGACGTTGGTGGTGTATAGGTAGTGGTTGTGGTGGTGGTGGTGAGGGCAATAGACTGTGGTGTTAGGGTTGGTGTTGACAGCTGTTGGTAGCAGTGTCAGAGTGTGTGTTTGTGTGTGTGTGTGTGTGTATGTGTGTGTGAGTGTGTGTGTGTGTGTGAAAGAGAGAAAGAGAAAGGGAGAGAGACGTCAGAGTGTGTGTATGTATAAGAGAGGGCGAGAGACGTCAGTGTGTGTATGTGTAAGAGAGAGAGAGAGAGAGAGAGAGAGAGAGAGAGAGAGATTAGTTGGCACAGATAAGGCTTCTTTTGTGATGTAGATTGCGAGTGGCGTAGGTTAGATTCAGCAGTGAAGCCGGGCCAGTCAGTCAGTCAGTCAGGAGGCTACGGGTGTGGTCAGGACTTTATCATATTATCACAATTGGGTTTAGTTTACGATGCAAAAAAAAAAAAATGTTTGAACCGAAAAATCGAACACAACAGGGTAGGACTAACTTACAAATTTTTTAACTACATTATTAAGTTGTGTTAATGGTATCGAAAGACTTTACCTTTATTAATCAAATATCCCCTTGTGAAAGTTTTAATTACCTTGACCACGAAAAGTGAGGAAAGGAAAGTATTATACTAGTGGTTTTTTTTTAAGACAGACAGACACACAGACAGACAGTGTTCAATAAAATGGTATGACCAAGACGGATCTAGTGACTTGTGAGTGATAATATGCGTTAATAATGTTTAGATAAAGTAGTTTAGTAGTTAGTTAGAGAGTGGATTATTAATGTGGTGGTGGTAGTGGTGGTGGCGGTGGTGGAGTTGGGTGGTTGGTGATGTGGGTTGTCCTCTGCATAATTCATCACCTCAGGAAACAGGCTCGCTCCAGGCATTACAAAACAGTGGTGGTGCTAAGGCAGGAGGTGGAGGAGGAGGAGAAGAAAAAGGTGTAAGAAGAAGAGCAAGATGTGGATGAGAATGAGTGAGCAGAAATGGATGAAGTAGAGAATGAAGTATAGAGTACTAGCCTTGGTTGAAAAAGAAGAGAAGGAAGCACAGAGGAGTAGGTTAAGAAGGAAGTACAGAGGAGGAGGTTGAGAAGGAAGAGAAGGAAGTACAGGGGAGGAGTTTCAGAAGGAAGCGAAGGAAGTCAAGAGGAGGAGGACGATGATGAGGGAGAGAACATTAACATGCATATATCTTCATAGGCTTAAACGTTATTGGAAACCCGGTACATTAACAACATTGTACTGTCACCAACCACACCCCATGTTTACAATTTGCTTCATTATTCTGGAAGGTTCTACCAACGACTGATGTGGTATAGACGACTGTCGTTAGTCAGAGTAATCTAAACACATGTACGTACACATCAACTCATTAGAACAATAGCTCTTTTCTAAGTGATGTGCTCGCTCTCCAGTGTGTAGTGTCTTTGATTTTAGACCATATTTAATTAAGCTCACACACACACACACACAGACACGGACACACACACACACACACACACACACACACAGACACAGACACACAGACACAGACACACATACACAGATAAAGACACAGACACAAGCACAGACACAGACTCAAACACACATACACACACACACACACACACATGCACACACAGCTCCAGGTGAGGAGTGCGACAGGACATGGTGGTCCTGTTTCCAGTTGCCTAATGGCCCTCTACGTGCCTCTCAGGGGTGATGAAGGGTATGGCGAGGAAGTGATGGGAGGAGGCGTCAGTACTGATGGTGATGGAGTAACTGATGGGAGGCCATAGTAATGACTATTATGGAGTGATGGACTAGGTCACTAGGGGAAGGGGCGAAGGAGTAATGGGGAAGTGAAAGGGGTGGAGGGCATGACGTAGCCTATATATGGAAAGGGGATATGAAAGGAGCTGTAAAGGAGTAAATGAATGAATGGTGGTAAATTGGTGGTGAATGAGGAAGGTTGAAGGGCTGGTGGAGTGGTGAATGGGTAAAACTGAAGACATTGGGAGTAGGAGCACGAAAGGGTCGGGAGTGGGGTTGGGTCGGGTCGCAGAGAGAGGGTGCGTAAGTAGGACTGTAATTAATTTGACCCATTAAGGAAGGGATTGAGGAGTTGTTGAAGAAGGTCGACCCTAATGAGTATGAGTTAGTTTGACAGTGAAGGCAGAGGGATGACAATATACAGTGAAATGGGAGGGAGGAATTGTGTATACTGTTGGTTAGATGAATTGACACACACACGCATTTATCGGCTACGTACAGTCAGAAATAAATGTAAAGTATTTCCACATGTGACTGGAATATATTTATAGTAGATTGTGTGACGATTAATGAATGAAGAATTAAGGTTTGGGGTATTATTCTGTGTAGTAATTGTTATATCAGTGATTGTTAATGTATCAATGCTGTTTTTTTCTTCTAATGTTTCCCAAATATATAAGGAGAGAGAGAGAGAGAGAGAGAGAGAGAGAGAGAGAGAGAGAGAGAGAGAGAGAGAGAGAGCAGTAATGGAAGGAAAAGCTCAGGAAGTATACCATCGAAAGCGGAAGAGAGAAGAAAGAACTTTTAAGAGGAAAAGGAAGGGGAAAAGAACATTTATTGGAGAAGTTGAGGGGAATGAGTAGTAAACTCCGAAGGTAAGAAAGGAAGGAAGAGAGGAAGGAAAGAAGGAAGGAAGAGAGGAGGGATGGAAGAGAGGAAGGAAGGATGGATGGATGGATACACTGTTCAAGAGGGAAAATAGAAACGATTACTTATTCTGTCAGGTTATGTAAATTCATATAGCCTAGTGTTTGTTAATAGATTTACTGTGTTAATAATTACCCTAGAATCCTTAATTAACCTTTCGTACGGCGCCTCATTACACATTCAAGAGAACCATAACAATAATAGGATACCGTAATCAAGTAAACAGACGTGCGTTAATTTATTTGTAATGCGAAAATCGATTTTAATATTATCTAGTTTGTCCCTCAGACGTACGACATCAAATGCCTCTTCTCTCCGACTGAGAAACGTAAACATAATACTTTTTAATTCAGATTAGGTTCTGTGAATGACGGTGCCTTGGAAGGAAAGCACACACGCACGAAATTTACAAGCACGAAATTTATAAACAAACTCCATTATAAAAAAAAAAAATAGTGCGTCAATCGGGTGTTAATGAAGTAGTTGATGATCATGTTCAAGGGACCCTGTGATGTAGGCTAGTCTGAAAATTGGAGGTAAACGAGTCCTTCAAATATTGCCACGAAACACCACCTATATGGAAGGAGCTTGTTTCGTGGCATAGTCGAGAGGAATCAGAAGCCTCCAATTTTCATACACGATCATAGGGTCCTTATGACATTAATTAATTAAGGTACAAGGGCTTTATTTTGTACAGTTTCCTCCACTTATCCTTATTTATTTTTCCACATCGTACCATTAATATCATTCTTGTCCTTCTGATTAAAGGGGAGGTTCTTCTTTTGTTGGTGAATTGGAAGGTCTCTGATTTCCTCCTAACTTTGCCACGAAACAAATCCTCTCTTAGTACCATCGAGGGGGCGTCTGTTTTTTTTTTTTTTTTTCATAAAGTTAGGAGGAATTAGTAGCCATCCAATTTACCAACAAGAAAACACCTCCCCCTTTAAAGTCGTATCTAGAAAATGGTGGAACAAGTCGTGATATTACCTTTTGTTGTTGGTATATTCTTCAGTGACACGGAGAATAGCAAATGATGGGTGAGAGTAGCGGGATTATTGATCACTGTTATAATATGTATCATTAGAATTATCTGGTATATTTTTTTAGTTTCATTTCGACTTCAGTGTTCATTTCTTCGTCATTTTCCTCCTCTCTACTCAGCATGATTGTATATTCCTTTATTCTTTGTTTCGTTAACCAACTCTCCTCTCTTTATTTTTTTTTTACTTTCCTTCCCAACCTCTACTCCCCAAAAAATATTATTTGCTGTTTTCCACTCTGCCCCCCCCCCCCCACACTCCTTCTCGTCCTGCCTGTCTTAAATCCTGCCAGTACTCCCGTCCCAGTACTCCTCTCGTCCTCATTATCCTCATTATCTCTTCACGTTTTCAAAATCCTTATGTCCACAATAATTGCTGCACAGCCTTTCCCAGGTTCCCGGTCCACTTACCCCCTCCTCGTCCCTCCACCTTCCTCCCTACTCTACCTTCCTCCCTTCTCCACCTCCCTCCCTACTCCACCTTCCTCCCTACTCCACCTTTCTCTCTGCTACACCGCCTTCCCTCCACCTCCCTCCCTGCTACACCGCCTTCCCTCCACCTCCCTACCTTCTTCACCTTCCTCTCTACTACACCTCCTTCCCTCCACCTCCCTTCCTTTTCCACCTTCCTCTCTACTACACCTCCTTCCCTCCACCTCCCTTCCTTCTCCACTTCCTTAGCTAGCATCATCTCATTTCTATCTATCTTTTCCATTGTTCATTCACTGACGCTGATTTTTATTTTGTATCTCCCACACATACTGTATTTCCCATCCTTTTATAATCCTACGTTTGACAAAAATATTTAAAAAACAGTAATCTCCCTTCAGCACTTCCACTCTTCCCTTCCTATCCCTTTTAACTCCATCTTGTTTCTCGTTTCCTCCATTTACAAGCGCCTCTATCATTCTCTTTTCACTCACCTTTTTATCTCTTGCCATGCACACAGCAGCTGCTACGGTTCATCTTTCTGTTGTCTTCTTTATTTCATTTCCCCCTCGTCGCATCTTTCTCCCCCTTACAGGACCTTTCTCTCTCTTCATTTGATTTTTTCTTTATCCCATTCATGTTCTGTGTGTGTGTGTGTGTGTGTGTGTGTGTGTGTGTGTGTGTGTGTGTGTGTGTGTGTGTGTGTGTGTGTGTGTGTGTGTGTGTGTGTAACCTTTCTTCAATGTCTGACCCTTCTTTCTGCCTCTTCCTATTTCTTGTCATACTCACCTTTTCATAGTCCTCCTTCTATTCTTTTGATTTTCCTTCCATTACTTTTATCTTAATCGTCAATATCATCATTATTTCTCTCCCACTCCCCCAACCCCCTGCCATTTTTATTATTATTATTAATATTATTTTTAGTATTATTTTTATTATTATTTTATTATTTTTATTATCATTTTATTATTATTTTTATAATTATTATTTTATTATTATTTTTATTATTATTATTATTTTATTATTATTTTTATTATTATTTTTATTATTATTTTTATTATTTTTGTTATTTTCGTCCCCCTCACACACATCTTCCCCAGGCTCAGTTTCCCCACATGTTCCTCCCCCGTGTCTCATCATCGTCCAGGTAAGAAAATATGTGTGTGTGTGTGTGTGTGTGTGTCTACCTGTCCCCCTTCCCTGATCCCTGGTAAGGCGATTACTGATCCGTCCTTAGCGAAGTAATGGCGGCCAAATCTTGCCTTTTTGCCCCGTCCTCTTGTGCCCATACCACCGTCATAATGGGGGTATTGGAAGGGGGTGTGGGTGTGTGTGTGTGTGAAGGGAAAGGGTGGTGAGAGTTGGTGGGTGAGTATGGGGATGGGTGCAGGTTGTAAGTGTGTATATATGTGTGGGTAGGTGTTATCTTTTACACTCTGTCTGCTAACACAAGGCCTCACTCATATAGTTTTTTTAAATACTATTATCGCAATGTTCCACACCAGCACCTCCAATTCTGATATATTTCTTCTTAATTAATATCATCCATGAGCCAAAATATGATGTCTCTGAGTATTTCAAAGGCTATCATACGCGTTCCTTCCGTTTCCAAACACCAAAGTAGATCATGTGTTAACTAAATATCTAATAATCTTACTGTAAAACAACAAAAGGGATAAATGAACCTATGTACAGTTTTGGTTGAAGCTTTGATCAGTCCAATTCACCAACGAAGTAATTCCAATGGAAATCATATGGTGCATTTATTTACTACCGTATCTCTAGGTATTCGAAGCACAACTTGATACTTACTAGTGCTCGTGACTGTACCATTAACCATTTGTTCCCCCGGGCCAATATTGCACCCTGCCTCATTACTTTACCTCAAGTTTTAGTACTTACCAGGCGAGAAAGGCATGTAATTAAGGACCACCTTTATGGATATTGAGACATATTACAGGCCACTAATGGGCCGGAGGGGTGATGAATGAGTTTTGGCGGTGGAGAGTTTTACGAGTTGCTATGAGGCGTGTTGATGGGTGGATAGGGGGTGATTTATGAGGCCTTGGGTGTGAGTAGCTGTAAGGAGGTTCGGTGTCGTTGTCAGATGGCTTGTTATGTGAAATACATTATGTGTAGTGAGGGATGGTGATGGAAGCTGCAGTTTTATATATTGATATGGTTTTGTATATAGATAACTGATGGGATTTTGTGTGAATGTGTTGTTTATCATGTTTAATGTTTATTAGTATTTCTATTTTATGAGTTGGTTATACTGTTTATTTTGACAACGTTCCCCATCCTTACTTAACCAATGTCTTCTTCACCACTAAAACCTTGTCATCTCAGACATATTAATAACACTTTGATTCGAAGTATAGTTGCTTTGAATCCGATGATAATATCTGCAGGATTTGCATTAATTGTTGTTTTATTTTTTTCAGGTAAGTGTATGGAGTCTCATTCACCATGATGGTGTAAGTACACGAACTTCTGAGTATGAGCCAAGGACTTATAGCCTCTAAAGGTAAAGAAAAACTCTGTCTCTGTTTCTCTGTCTCTCGGTTTCTGTCTCTCTGTCTCTGTCTTTGTCTTTGTCTCTGTCTCTGTCTCTGTCTCTGTCTCTGTCTCTCTCTATCTCTCTCTCTCATTATAAAGTCATGTATAGTAAATGCCTTGTGTTAGACAGTGACTTTGACCGATAGCCTCTGGCTAGCACAGTGGTAAAGTCTGTGGCTGCAATTCCGTGGCCCAGCGTTCGATCCTTGCTCGGGACACTGTTAAAAATACCACTGATGCCAGAGGTTACCACCCCTGTGAGCAGGGGGTGGGGGGTTTGAGTCAGCTGTCTGAGGTCTTCCTGCTTAGTCAGCCATAGCCGAAGCTGACTCGGGTCTCACGTGGGTGGAGAGGTCGCTGGGCCACGTATCACGATGATCATCCTTGTGTTTCATACACACAGTGTGTGCTACACTCGTACCAGTCGTCACCAAACCCTTGTGACATATTTAGTACACGCCATTTGTGCTTTATGTGATCAGAAGTGGACGATACCTTAACACGATAGACGCTGAAAGTTTGCCAGATGAGCTGAGGGAGAGAGGACCAGGCCGCCGCTGGCCGTGAAGTTACGCAATCATGAGGCGTGATGAGACAATTATGAAGAATTAATGAAGGTAACACAGGGAAGGAAAGTTAACGAGGCACTCCTACCTTGTTATGACGCATTTGTGAATCAACATGAAGGTGTCAAAGATGTGGAGGAATGTTTTAAGGAAAATGTTAACGGAAGGAAAAATAATTGTGGACGAATTTATACATGCCAGTGGAGGAAAGATCTACAGGAATGACTGAAGGAAAGATGTGGAAGAAGGTGGAACTCTGGAGGAAAAATATGAAGAGATGTGTGGCAGAGAAAGATATATGACTAGAAGAAAGATGTGAAACCGGAGTAAAAAAATGGAAAGAGAGACCAGAGAAAAGAAGTGGAAGAAAGGTGGTGTAGGATTGCAAAGGAAAGAAATGGAAGAAATGAAAGTGTGTGCTGGGATGAAGAGGTGTGTGTGAGTGGGTGGCGAGGCTGTGGTTCTGCTGCGTCCCGAGGAGTGTGTGGATTTATGGAGAGGGCCTCGTATTTCTCACTCAGCCTCACTCTACGTCTTCATATCCTGGCCGAGAAAGGGGGCCAGGGGGTCAGGGATGAGTGGGTGGTGGTGATGTGTGTCATGGAGAAGGAATTGGTATGGGTCTGGGAGGATGGGTTATAGGTGTGGGTTAGGTGTGGGCCTGGGATGAGAGGTTAGGTGTGGGTGTAGGACTGGGGACACGGAGCTGGAGGGGGAAGGTGTATATATGATGGAGGTTACAGAAAAGTGTTAGGGGTCTTGATTGGATGACAGTGACGTAAGAAATGGCGACCGCGATCGTAGATAGGTGGAGGTCAGGAAATCGCAATTGTGACCAGAAAAGGGGTGACGGGAGCAAGAGAGAGAGGGGATAGAGATGAGAGAAGGGAAAAATAGTGGGGGTCTGCAAAGGGTGATAGGGACCAAGAAGGAGTGATGGTGCTATTGAGGGGTAATGTATAGGGTTAGTGAGGGTGGGATGGTGATGAAGGGGTTGGGTTGGTTTGAGTTGTGGGTTATGTGTCGCTCTGATGCATAAGTTTGTGGTAGTGTTGGAAAGGTCGGGTCCTGATATATATATATATATATATATATATATATATATATATATATATATATATATATATATATATATATATATATATATATATATATATATATATATATATATATATATATGTGCGTGTGTGATTATTGGGAAAGATTTATCTGGGGGAATTTTTAATGATAGTGGATGCCATATATTGTGGCAGAAGTAGATGATTGAGTTGCTGAAGAGGAGAGCAGAGGAGAAAAGAATATATGGTGACAAAATAAATGAATAAAATTATGATGCAAATAACGATGATACAGTTGTCTGAATTGGGTGGTGCTGTAATATTAAGATGAGAACTAAACATCAGTCTTGCATAAACACGATGTACGTTCAACATCATAACAGCGTTGGACGAGCAAAATTAACCCTGGTAAACAAACTGTAAAACACGACTGACTCCAAACTCCAAACTCCATAATTTCTAGGTCAGTAAAATTAATGTGTTCGAGATTCCGTACACTTAAGTATGTTCAACTTGGTGATGAAGTTTGGCCATATCTCTGTCTCCACCCCTGCCCCTATCCTCCCCTATATATAACTCCCACCTCTTGCTCCCCTCCTTTCATTCCCCTCTTCTTTTCCCTCTAAATCGTACCTCTTTGCCCCTCTATCTCTCCTTCCCATTCGTTTCATATTTCTGATTCATTTATTTCGACCATTTGCCCCTTCGTTTTTTCCCATTCCCCTCCTTCTACTCCATATACAATCCCACCCCCCACCCCCACCCAGTAACCCTTTGCTGCCACCAGTCCACCGTCACGTCTCACATTCGTATTCCCCCCTTTCCTCGACCTTGCCCAACCCTATTCCACCTTCCCACCCATTACTTCTGTTCTCTAACTCCATTCATTCGTCTCCCCTCTCCCCGTACCCAATTTCCTACCCACCTGCCTACCTACCTACCTACCCACCCACCCACCCACCTACCAACCCACCCACTTACCAATCCACCCACTTACCAACCCACCCACCTACCAACCCACCTACCAACCCACCCACTTAACAACCCACCTTCCCACCCACCTACCCAAGCTCTTACTTTGTGGCGCGTGTCGTTCATCGCAACTTGCCTTCGTAATTAGCAAACTTTAATCATCAATAACTCAACGAATCTGCCAGGGAGTGAGGGAGGGAGAGGATGAGGGGAGATGGGGAAAAAGGGTAGGAAAGAGGGGAGATGGGGAAAAGGGTAGAAAAGAGGGAGGCAGAGAGAGAGATAGAATTGAAGGGGGTAATAGGGGGAAGGAGGGACCCATATTTTTTTCTCGTAAATTCGAGTTGTTGTTTTTTAGATTTTTTTTTATTAACTTAAAGTTGTATTTTCATTTCACCTAATGAGGCACTTTTTCTTTCTATTCTGGAGTTTGTCTGATTTATTTCGTGTGTGTTTCTCTCATACTTTTCTCTCTTTCCTTTATTTGTTTTTTAAATTGATTTTTCGTTTTTATGTTTTTCGTTTGGGTATTGTCATTTATGCTCCCTCACCAGATTTTCCAGTTTGTTTTAACTTTTTTCAGTGTATTATATATTTTTACTATGTCAGATTACACGATATGGTGCGATCATTTTTTGTTGTTGTAATTCTTTATTTCTTTATGTTCTATTTAATTCCCTTATTTTTGCATATAATATTTACCCCTGCCAGTTCTCTTGTTTCAGCAATTCTTGTTTCGAATTTATTTCCACACGTTTGTATATTCTTGTTATTACTTTTTTATTTTTATATTTAGTATTCCTTCTTATTGCAAATCACTTTAATGGTTCAATTGTCATTTTTTCCCACTCCTTCCATCTTATTCTCTGTATATCTGTTCTATTTTACATCACATTAAAATTTTCCTCTTTTCAGCCATCTCTCATATTTTTTACATCACATTAAAATTTTCCTCCTTCCCTCCATCTCTCTTTCATGTCTTGTCTGTCTGTCCTTACTTTCATTTCTTGTCTGTCTGTCCTTACTTTCATGTCTTGTCTGTCCTTACTTTCCTCTAAACATTTCTGTCTCCATCTCATTTTCTCTACCGGTAGCCTCTGATCTCTCCACCGGTAAACATATCCATTAGTACGAGTTAACCCTTCGGCCTGACATTTGCTTAACGTTAAAGAAATTAGTGTGGCATTTCTCTGGAGGGAAGGAGGGAGGAGGGAAATAGTTATGGTGTTGTTGTTGCTGTTGTTGTTGTTGTTATGTTGTTGTTGTTGTTATGTTGTTGTTGTTGTTATGTTGTTGTTGTTGCATTTTTGTTGTTGGTGTGTTATAATTATTGTTTGTGTTGTTGATGTTCAATTGTCTTTGTCGTTGTTGTTTTGGTACAAGGAGTGTCCAATCTTGACTTGTGTTACGTAAGGATTGAAGAAGTGAGAAAGAACGGAAAGGAAAAAGATGAGGGGAAACGAAATAACATGAAAAGAGCGAGGATTTTGAACACTGGAAAGATAATTATGAGAAAAGGAGAGAGATGATGTTGTTGAACGAAATTGTTGAAGAGGAGGACCCAAGATTTGTTAGTTAAGAGCGAAGAATGTGAGAACAAACCTGGTGGAAAGGGAGAGGGGAGAGGGGCAGTAGAAAATGACACCAGCCCCCTGCGGACACCTTGTTAATTATTAATGATAAGAGGAGATACCGCGAGGTCCCAGGTGCGTTTGTTATGGTTTGTATTGAGATGTTAGTGTGTGTGTGTATGTGCCCGTGTTTGGTGTGTTGTGATGTTAATGTGTATATGTGCCCGTGTTAGTTTGTGTGCAGGAATGTGCGTGTGCGTGCACCCTTCGTTTGCGCGTGCTTTCTTGAGTGTGCAAGCGTTCATTCGTGTGTGCGTTTATTTGCACAATAACTCTGAGTTTATAATTATTTGTTTGAAACTAACAAGGTTACAAATACTTATGATGCTTTGTCCAAGTTTTCATTTAATAGTTCCAAGTAATACGTTGGTGGGCTGTGTGTAATAATTATAAACTTCAAAAGTTTATATTTTAAATCTGTTTGACAAGCCTCACGAAAAACAATGTTGAACGTCAGAGACAAGGAATATTCGCGGAACGCAATTATTTTTATTTAGATTTGCATTATAATTATTTCCGTATTCCAGGCGGATGGCAGCGTGTGACTCAATGTGTTTCTCCATTTGACCTTTAGTAATAGCTAGTTATCTTAGGGACCCTGTGATGTAGTCGGAAAATTAAAGATAAACGAGTCCTTCAAATATTGCCACGAAACATCACCTATATGGAATAAGCTTGTTTCGTGACATGGTTAGGAGGAATCAGAACCACCACTTTTCATACACGATCACAGAGTTCTTAAGCTACGGAATCTGGGTAAAAAATCTTCCTCATTGTTTATCCTATTTTTCCTTGCTTATTGTCCGGCATCTGGTCCTCTCCCTACCTCTGTCACCTGTCACACCCCTTGTCAATCTCACCACCACTACCACACTCCAAAACCACACCTGTCATCCCTCATCCCTTCCTTGTCACCTCGCCCTCCACCACAACCACAACCACAACTCGACCCTCTTCAACGATTTCCATGTTCTCCTTCCTCGTTTCCTTCCCCTCCTTTCTCGTTTCCTTCCCCTCCTCCCTCGTTTCCTTCCCCTCCCCTCTCGTTTCCTTCCCCTCCTCCCACGTTTCCTTCCCCTCCTCCCTCGTTTCCTCCCCCTCCTCCCTCGTTTCCTTCCCCTCTTTCTGTTACCCCTCCCCTCATCAACCCTTTATAATCTTCCACCACCTCACTGAAATTCCCTCTATGGCCCCCTTCCCCTATCACCCACTTCACACGTCCCCTCTACGTCTCCAGAAATCCCCCTCCTCTCGTTAGGATTTAATCAGCTGGTGTAAAATCCCTGTGGTTATTACTAGCTGGCGGGGATGGTGGCCACGATATTAATGGGAGAGAGAGAGAGAGAGAGAGAGAGAGAGAGAGAGAGAGAGAGAGAGAGAGAGAGAGAGAGAGAGAGAGAGAGTGAGAGAGAGTGTGAGAGAGTGAAGTGGCTGTTACCTATGATGGTGATAAAGAGGGTGGAGGAGAAACTGGTGATAACGGTAAGACGAAGGGCAATAATTTATAAGTAAGGAAACACTCTGATGAAATAGTGAGGGGAAGACATGAGGAAAAGTGGAGGCAAGCTATATAGATGAAGGGTTGAATGAAGAAAGTATTAAGGAGAGGTGAGGGAAGGAGGAAATGGAGGGAGATGATGGGCACTTAGAGAGAGAGAGAGAGAGAGAGAGAGAGAGAGAGAGAGAGAGAGAGAGAGAGAGAGAGAGAGATGATAAGGGAAAGATATATATGTAAGCGAAACACAGGAAAAGGAGAGAGAGAAGTGAGAGGAAGAATGAGATAAATAGAACTGTACATAATCAAACAAGAGGAATGAATGAAATTAGAGAAAATTTGAAATGGAATGAGTGTCAATTGCCTAGAAATATATTAATGAAAATGGAAGGAGGAGGAGGAGGAGAAGGAGAATGAGGAGGAGGAGGATAAAGAGGAGAGAGAGAGAGAGAGAAAGAGAGAGAGAAAGAGCATGGGACGAAGTGCAGTCAGGTATAAATTAGGAAATATTCGCCATAAAGGGAAGAGCGATGGCAGTGGAAGAGAGTAGTGATAGGTCCGTAAGAGTCCTGGATGAGATAGATAGATAGATAGATAGATATAGACAGTGAGATAGATAGATAGATATTGAGATAGATAGATAGATAGATAAATAGATTGTGTGAGATATATATATATACAGTATATTGATTTTGATAGAGATAGATAGATATATAGTTGATAGATTAATTGTGTGTGAGAGAGAGAAAGATAAAGAAATACAAGGAAGAAATGAGTGAACGGACGAAGAAAGGAAAGAAATCATGAGAAAAACTAGAAAAATAGAGGTAAAATATATTGCAAAAATAAAATAAAAATAAAATAGGAATAACAGAGAAAGAGAGAAACAGCCAGAGAAACTTGCACGAGTCGTAAGTTGTGGAAGTATTCGTCCCTTGATAATCGTCCGGGGTAAATTGATAGTAACTTCTGATTCCTCCAAGTTGTGTCAAAAACAAAACAAAACAACAAAGATTCATTGAGGGATTCTGTTTCGTGGATTAGATGGGAGGAATTTATTTGCCTCCAATTTGCCTTTTGTTACAGTGTTGGTAAATATGAAGGAAGCAAATGATTCCTCCAAAGTGTTCAAAGAAACAGGCCATCGGTAATTTATTGTCAGTGTGTCCCTGTTTCCTGGCACACTTTGGAGGAATCAAGAGACTCCAATGTCGTCTCGTGTTAGGGTTGTTTTTCCCTTACCAATAACTTTTCCTACTTTTCTGTTTATAGGCCAATTTGTCCCTTTTTTCTTTCCAGAGTTTCTACTTTCGTGTTATTTTTTTTTTCCTTCAACTTGGACTCACCAGGATAAGTTATCTCTTAGGACGTCACTAATTAGTTTAATGTTGCCATTTTTGATCCAGTGTAGTTAATTTTTTTACTCACTCTCTCTCTCTCTCTCTCTCTCTCAATTCTCTCTCTCACTCTCTCTCTCTCTCTCTCTCTCTCTCTCTCTCTCACTCTCTCTCTCACTCTCACTCTCTTTATTTCTTCACATTCAATCGCGTGCAATCTTCTCCCTCTTGTAACGTTTATCTCCTCTCCTCTCGTCTCTCCAACTATTCTTTCCTTTTCCTGTTTTTCATTCTCTTTTCCTCCTCGCTCCTTTCTCTTTCCAACTGTACATTCTCATTCCTTCCCTTTTCCTCCTCGCTCCTTTCTTTCTCCAACTGTTCATTCTCATTCCTCCCCTTTTCTCTACACTTACCACTCTGCCATTCCCACAGCATCACCTCGGGGACGCCTAATGTCTGCACCTCCACTTTTCGGGAACAGAGTTATAGGAGTCTGACTACCCAGGAATAGGAAACCAAACAAACCAGACAAAACCAGATCAAGAGACGAGGTCAGGGGAAATGGTTCTGGTTTCGGGTTGATGAATAAAAAACAAAGTGGGAATAGAAGGATTTTGCCGTAGATGGGCAGCTGCAACATACCCAGCCTAACGACCGATAGAAGGAAATGGCGAAAGTTGGAATAGGCCTTTGTTTTGGGTCATGAGGAGGAGGATAATGAGAAGTGATAGGTACGAGTGACTGTGAAGAAACTTGAATAAAATAATATAGGTGAGCGAAAGAGGTGGGGAGATATGGGGATATAGGACTGATTGGTGAAGGTGAGAGAATGGGTAGGCAAGTAAGGTTGGCCTACTAGTGTGGATGGAGAGACAAGAGTGAGTGATGGGAGAGGCTGAGAAACTAGGAGATGAGAGTGAGTAAATGTGCGAGGACGAGTCATGGTGAAAGAGGAACATGGGGGTTGTTATTTTGTGCAAGATTTTTTATGTTCAGTGTCTAGGAAGAAGAGTGGATGTGGAGTTAAATGGGATGAACGTGGGTGGAAGGAAGGTAAGGGCCAATAGAGGCTAAGGACAATGAGGTGGTGGAGATAAGGATGGGATGGGAGGGCTTGGGTGAATATGGGGGATTGGATTTGGGCGATGGGATGATGGTGCAGGAGGGTGGGAGTTGGGGTAGGGGTAGGAGCTAGGGATCCTCTTTTGCAGCCTATATAATTATACACCTTGCAGGGATTTTACCAGGTCCCGCTCCCATCTGTCCTTCCTTGCATTCTCTCTCTCTCTCTCTCTATCTCTATCTCTATCTCTATCTCTATCTTTCTCTCTCTCTCTCTTCATTGCCATTTTCTTGTTTGTTTGAAGCTAATATTATTTTTTATCATGTGTGCAAGTTTTTGTAAATTATGATAATCTGCCGTAGTATTAGTTGTTGTATCTCCTCGTGTAGCCTACCCGTCCTTACCAAATTCCCTTTTCACTCGTTTTCACACACGCGCTACTACTAATACTTATACTACTACTACTACTACTACTACTACTACTACTACTACTACTACTACTATTTACTACTACCCCTACCACTACCACTACTACTACTAATACTACTACAACCACCACTAATACTACTACTACTAATACTACTACCACCACCACTAATACTACTAATACTTACTACTACTACCACCACCACCATGATTGTATTTGTTTATTTTCTTTTAGCCAATTATAGCGACCCATGTGTCTCTTAGCCCCTCCATTTTCCACACAACTTTTCTTGGTTTTCTCTCCTTCCTCCCACCATTTAGCCTCCAGTTAGGGAGTCTCCACCCTAACTGGATATTGCGACTCGCCTGAGAGCCCACAGTCGTAACGGGAAGGGTACTAAGATTTTGTGACTTGTCTAAGAGGCCATGTCGTGATATGAGTCGGGTCATTAGGTGACATTTGTGAGGGAGCCGGGTTGAGGGAGCTAATATGAGGACCTTTGTTATGGCAGACACGGGTTTGTTATAGTGGAACCTGGTATGATGTTCTGTGGAATAATATGCTCTGGTATAGGAGTCACTAACATACATAACAGTCGGGTTGCCCATTTTTTTTCTATCTCTTCTAAATTTCCAATATTTGTATATGGATAAAGTTATCAATTGCTGAAATATTGATTCACCAGATTATATACTCTCTCAAACTCCATATAGTTGTGCATCCTGTTGTACGGAAATTCCTGAACAAATTCGATGGTTTTTAGTCCCTGACTGTACATTCACGGAGCTCGTATATACTGACCTCCTAAATCTCTTTTGCGTCAGGAAAGTCGAAATGTAAAAGTAAAAAAAGTAATTTTATTCTGCCGATCTCCTTTATTAGTCGCATTAAGCTTACATCCTTCACTCCACACTTCATATTATCTGTCTACAGCTTCACATACCCTGTATTACTCTCAAATTATATACTCTCTATCACACAGTAATGATCTTATCTCATTTTACACTCCCTCGTTCTACAGTCTCAGTCTATACTTACTTACTTTACACTCCCCTCTACAGTCTTAAAGTGTATACTCCTTACTTTGTACACCCTCTCTTTACACATCCTCTCTCTATAATCCTTTAGTCTTCCCTACTTTCACTACACCATTACTTCTCCACACCCCACACCAGCACCAAGTATACTACCCTTCCCCTCCCACCATTCATATACACTCTGGCTTTCCAATTTATCCTCCCTTTTTTTTCTCCAAGTTCCATTCCCTTTTCCCTCCGACCCTCGCCTCGCCTCTCCTGTTTTCTTCAATGCCACCTCCCATTTTCCTCTCGGATTTCCTCCCCTCCTCCTCCTCCCTACCTTGCCTCCCTACTCACCCATCATTATGTCCTGACCACACACCCGCCATTCGACAACACTGATTTAGTACCAGGAACTAAACCCATACACAGTACAGCCGACAAACACTTCACCTGGTCCACTCTGTCATTCCTTCTTGATTGTATTTCCTGAACTAAATATTAATGAAAATTGGGATTGTGAATGATCCATTTATTACAAATTTAAAAAAACAAACATTGCTATTACATAAAGTTAACATCATAGTTATGAGGAGAAGCCTTCCTGGACAGTTTCATCACATTTTTTCTCGAGACTAACATGAAGAGGTAATCACGAAACATTGTCAGATATTCAACAACGTCAAAATATAATGACATGTCAACAACACACAAATTAAAAGTCCTCCCCCGTAATAAGTAAAGAAGTGAGAGTTGCAAGGTAAAGAATTGCTGGCATCAGAGTAAAGCATGTTAGCATCAGGAAGGGAACCGACGGAAATTGATAATGGCCCGCCCACCACCAGATTGGAAAAAACATTCGTCAAGCCCCCTGACACTGGCGGCTGCGAAGGGCTGGCTGGCTGGCTGACTGACTGGCTGGCTAGCTGGCTGGCTAGCTGACTGGCTGGCTGGCTGGTTGGCTGACTGGTTGGCTGATCCATTGGGGTAGGACATGGCAATCTATCTTTTTCTCATTTTTTCCTTATTTCAATTTTCTTAATCTTAAAGAAAGGTATGTTTATAATTTCCTATTCGTTGATAATTATACTGCCGTTTACCTTAATATACCTAATGTATCTTGATATGATCTTTCCACTGTAAATACTCTCTCAAAATATTATGTAATATTTATTTTTGGGAAGTAACTCAACCTAATGTGAATCAATCTAAGCCTAACCTTAACTACTGTACTGTATACTCGCGGTCAGAAATTGTGTAGTTATCCCTTGGCACGACGAATCGCATCTAGTCGAGCTTTGATGATTCGAACAACAGTGTGTTATAGGAAGACGCACAGTTATTCGAACCTTCAAAGCTCGGCTGTTTGAGATTAATTTTGCCAGGGGATCAGGACACAATTTGTGACCGCGAGTGTACTGTAGTCTGTATACGAACACCATTAACTTTTCCTTGTACAATGAGAGACTTGGGACCATTACTGTTACTCAGAGCACGTCCCTCGTTACAACCCCAAGTATAGCATCCAATTCAATTAGCGTAATATTTTTCATTAAATTTCGCTGCGTGTCTAAATAAGGCCATATATATGCAGGGCTATTTTTTGACCATCCATGTAATTGCAGCGGCTAAAACAGAAATTGAACGATGCTATTTTTTTATTTTTGTTTTTAACGAAAATAGAAGAGTTGTGAATATCATTAGGAACCCAAAACATTTAATTCCCGATTGGCAGTAAACCGAAATTGATTGCAAAAATGTAATTGGCATGTGATTTATGAAAGTTATATTATATTCCCTGAAATGTATAGAATGAATGTAGCCAAAAGAATATGACCAGGAAAATTATTACCTCAAAGTTCGCTCTTTTTGATGCAGTAAAAAATAATAAAAAAGAGAAAAAAAAAAGAATATATAAAAATACTAATATAATTTAATTTCCTATTTATTCACTGTCTCGTCACATTTTCTCCCCCATTTATGCAGGTTCTTGTTAGCCTATTTTTATTTTCCCATTACTTCATTATTATCTCTTTCATTTCTCCCTTCTCTGTGTTTTTGCCTTTTCTTACCCTTCTCTCATTTCACCTCCTAGTTTATTATTATTTTATCCCCTTTCTTCATTCCTTGTATATTCCCTTTCCTCATTCCTTGTTTATCCCCTTTCCTCATTCCCTATTTTTAAGTCCCAGCTTCCTACGTTCCACTTCACTTTCTCACTTTTGTACCCACTCCTTTTCGTTTTCTCACATTTATATCAGTTTTCCCTTCCCTGCGAGTTTCTTACCTTTTTTTCCAATATATCCCATTTTGTTTTCATCCCTTGTCACCGTTCCTCTTTTATTTACTTCCTATTCTTCGCGTTTCACTTTTTCTCTCCACGTTTCTCTTCTCGTTGCTCTCTACCCCTCCTCGTTTCCCTCTTTCTCTCCACGTTTCCCTCTTTCTCTCCACGTTTCCCTCTTTCTCTCCTCGTTTCTCTCTTATCTCTCCTCGTTTCCCTCGTTTCTCCCAAACAGAAAAATTGTAAAACCTTTTCTGATGGAATCTACACACATAAAAATACATTGCCAATTTTCACAGTGGCCAATACCTTTCGTAATGGGGGTAATACCAGGGCACACGACACCTCTTCCGTATAAAAGTGGCTTATAGACCGTGCAAGGGGAAATAGCACTCACACCATTCCTATCCCGCGACACCATGGCCCTTAAAGCCAAAGAATATGGAGCAAAGTGTTATGTATGTACAGTGTAGATAGAGCATGGGTCACTGAAGCCACATGTCACCTGCTCCATCCATTGTCACACACTATTTTTTTTTTTTTTTTTTTTTTTTTTTTTTTTATCTGAGGTATCGTGAGTGGTCCTTTAATAATGAAATGGGACCCACTTTTTGTCAGAGTAAGTAGTATGAGTGACCGAATATTCACAGTTCACTCATTTCCATTGGTTGTTGGTTTAATTTTATAGTCCTTCTTTCCTCATTATTATGGTCGTGTGAAGGTCAATTCAGGGGGTAATATTATTCATTCACTTTTGTTACATTGGAGTGCCTTGATTCCTATAAAGTATGTCAGGAAACAGAACCAAAAGAGCAACAATAATGGTGTTCTGCTGCATGGAATAGTTTGGGGGATACAGTTGCTCCAGATTTACCAACACAACATTTCCCCCTTAATTAGTGTATGGGTTACCTCCGCTGTGACAATGACAGTGTTGATGCTTATGTTATTTTATTATATACGGATTCATCGTCGGAGTCATCGTTCATCCTTTGGCATTTATTGAGCAACACTGGGTCAGAATGGCTGATGTCAGGCACTTGGATATATAGACTGACCATTTATATATATTGACCGACATTGTGTGCCGGTACTCTGCATTTTCCGCCTGTCTCGATGCACTAGTGTCCTTAGAACGGGAATTTCTAGGAATATGGCTGTAGGAAAATATATGTTGAAATGTCGAATAAATGCGTAAAGCTGAACCCTACAAAACGACTATACCATGACTAAGAATACCAAAGATAACACTACCGTACCACAACTATAGGAATACCATAACTTGGAATACCAAAGATAAAGGTACCACAACTAAGACTACCATAACTAGAACTATCAAAACAAAACTAGGAATATCATAACTTGAACTGCCAAAAATAAAGCTACCATAACTAGAATTACAAAAAAAAAAAAAAACATCACTAAGACTATCATAACTCTAGGACTGCCATGACTATACTTCATATTATTTCCTGACGTTGATATACCCACTCTTTCATTAAGTTAAGGCAACTAAAATGGGCTTTCACCTTCAATTGTCCCCTTTTTATCATCTGTTACATTTAGTGTTTACTGTCCCTCCTCTCAATCAATCAAATTCTTCCCCAGACGACATACGACCTCGCTGTTGCGGCGCCTAATATAAATCAATCAGTCAATCAATCAACCCTCTTTTAATTTCTCGACTTTATCGGTAATCTTAATATAATGCAAGACAAATTACACCAAAAATAAACACAACCATATAACAATGTGATTTTTTTTTTGCGACTGACATGTTCGTACACGAAAAGTGGATTTAAGATCACGTGACGTTTTTCTTTTTTCGACGCATTTTCGCAAGGTTCATTTTTGCCAGTACACACACACACACACACACACACACACACACACACACACACACACACACACACACACACACACACACACACACACACACACACACACACACACACACACACACACACACTATAGGAGTACCACAGACACAACCCAGAAAGAACGATCGTGAGTGAGATTTTACGAATACGGCGATAGTGTCCGAAAAATGTATAGGCGACATTCTGAGGGTGTGTGGAGTGGCCCTGAAAATCGAAGGCTTGTTTTGACCGTGAGTGGGAAGAAGGTGTGTGGGAGTGCGAGTGGATGTGAGTGTGCGAGTGGATGTGAGTGTGCGAGTGGGAGTGGATGTGAGTGTGGGTGTGGGAGTGAATGTGAGTGTGGGAGTGGGAGTGGATGTGAGTGTGGGAGTGGATATGAGTGTGGGAGTGGGAGTGGGTGTGGAAGTATGGGTGTATGGGAGTGGGTACAAAGGAATAAAAAGTGATTTATAACTGATGAAAAGGGAAGTATATCTGGTGAAAATGGATATAATGAATGGAAAAGGTCGTGTAATGATATGAAATGGGCATAATAAAGATTAGACAGACGTGCTAATGGGTGTGAAATAGTGGAATGTTGTGGTGCATGAGGTTAAAATTGGGGACAAAATTGGGACCGAAGTGGGGGAGTGTAATGAGTGGGGGAAAATGAGTGTGGGCTAATGGGAGGTGCCCGTGCCAGTGAAGTTTACGACGGGGCTCGAACCGGGAAAACTGCATATTGTGGTGGTGAGGATGGTGGAGGTGGAGGTGGGTTGGTGGAGAGGTGATGGTAGTAGTAGGGGTGTGTGTTTGTGTTTAGAAAGTAAAGATAGTTGAGGTGGGTAGGTGGAGAGGTGATGGTAGTAGTAGGGGTGTGTGTTTGTGTTTAGGAAGTAAAGATAGTTGAGGTGGGTAGGTGGAGAGGTGATGGTAGTAGTAGGGGTGTGTGTTTGTGTTTAGGAAGTAAAGATAGTTGAGGTGGGTAGGTGGAGAGGTGATGGTAGTAGTAGTGGTGTGTGTGTGTTTAGGAAGTAAAGATAGTTTAGGTGGGTAGGTGGAGAGGTGATGGTAGTAGTGGTAGTATAGTGGTGTGTGTGTGTTTAGATAGTAAAGATAGTGATTTAGTATGGTGTAATGGCGATAGGTTATGGTGCTAGTGAGGAGGGGAGATCAGGGGTGATGGTGTAGGCCTGGTGTGTAGTGCATAGTGCATGTGTAGTGTATAGTTCGATTGGTTGGTTGGATGGATGGATGTGGTGTTTTGATGATGAAGCCATGCATGGTTTGTGATGCTGGGGTGGACATTGTTTGATTATGATGGTTGGGCAAATTTGTGGTGGTGGTGGTGGTGGTGGTGGTGGTGGTGGTGGTGGTGGTGTTGGTGTTGGTGGTTGTTGTGTGGTGATGCAGTGATGTCATGGGTAGTAAAGGAGGTAATGGGGGTCGTAGTTCGTAATTATGGTGTCGCTATGATGGCTCAATGTGTGTATGTGGTTTATGAAGCTGATGTATGATGATGGTGGTGGTGGTGGTAGCTGCTGTATGTACTGTGACTGATAAGCTGTATTGATGGCAGGCTACTGTAATAATGATGATGTGGAAGTCAGACTGAGAGTGAAAAAGTGAGGGTGAATGCGGGGAAAAGTAATTGAGGGAGGAGATATATGGTGGACGAGGGAGAGAGAGAGTGTGACCAAAGATGAGAATGTGTGTGTGTGTGAAAAGAAGAGAGTGGCTAAAATTTGGTGTGGGTGCATGAAAGAGGAAAACTTGAGAGTGGATGAGACTCAATGTGAAGAGAAAGGAAACGAAAAATGGATGAGGAAATGGTTGAGGGTGATATTGAAGGAGGTGAAGAAAGGAAGGGGAAATGTAAGGAGAAGGTCAGAGAGAGATAAGGAGTGGTGAGGGTGGCGAAATGTCAGACTCCCAGAAAGAGTTGTACAGCATAAAAGTTTCAGCAGATAAAATTGATAGCTTTTGGTATCGTGTGTGTGGTGTGTCTGTCTCACTTCCCTCAGCCCCCCCTCCTCTCTCTCTCTCACTCTCTCTCTCTCTCTCCAGCACACACACACACACACGCACGCACACGCACGCAGGAAGGAAATCCATCAATAAGTCGTATAATCGTTAAATCCTTTCCTCTATAATTCCACGTTAAGAGACGCAATTTCCTTCAGTCTCCTTCACGTCCCTCTTGCAGTCTTTCTCTTCCTCTTTGTGCATTTTCCTCCCTCCCTCTCCACTTCCTTACTTCTCCTCTTCCCTTTTCCTCCCCTATTTCTCCTCTTCCCTTTTTCCTCCCTTTCTCTCCACTTCCTTACTTCTCCTCTTTCCTTTTCCTCTTTCCTTTTCCTCTAACTCTGTCTTCGGTTTCTCTTGCTTTGTTGCTTTCTCTCTCATTTTGTTTCTTTTCTCTCCCGATCTTTTCCTTTCACTCTTCCCTCTATATTTTCCTTTCCTGTTTGCCTTTCCTCTTCTTTTTCTGTCTACCTATCTCCCTTTTCCTCCCTTATTACATTTATTTCTCGGTTTCTCTGTCTTTCTCTCTTCCACTTCCTTCGTTCCATTCATCTCTATCCTATTTTACACATTCCTTTTCTTCTCGTTTGTTATTAAAAAACAAAACATATCCGAGCACCTCTCCTTTCCTCCTCAATATACTTTCTCTTCCCCTCAGTAACCCTTCTCTCTTTCCTATAGATCCAAGCACCTCTCCTTATCTCCTCCTCCTCCTCCTCCTTTTATTCCCCTCACTAACTCTTTTCTCTTTCCTATATATCTCCTCATAACCTTCCAAATTCCCCCCCTCCTCTTTTCCCCGGTCCAATTCCCATCCCCCCCCCCCCACCCACACCCCCTCCTAAATCCTACAGTCCGTCCCTCAAATAAATCCCATCCATCAGGGGCTTCAGTTCCCTTGATCCCACCAGCGTTCCTCATATATAAAACACAGTCCACGAAAATCCACCAACATTTGCTTCGCCTTGTATTTTTTTATCCTTCATGGTCCATTTTACCTCTTTGGTTATCGTGGGCTTCCGAGAATGGTACGGTATATATTATATACCTAGGGTTCTGATAAATGGTTAATCAGCCCCTCAAAAATATGTTAAAGGAGAGAGAATATACTTGTGGTATATTGGAGTGCCTTGATTCCTCCAACGTATGCCATAAAACAGAACCATAGGAACAAAAATAATGGTGGCCTGTTACTGAGATTAGTTTGGAGGAATAAGTTGTTCCACATTTACTAATACTGTATCCTTCCCATAAGCAACTGTTATGGAAGCTTAAAATACAACACTGGCAACACTAATTAGGACTGAGTGAACTGCTGTAGCTACTTATTGTCTCTTGTGATTTACTGTATGGTGGTTTCTACATTTGTCGTGTGTTGATCCAGTTACTGCTCTCAGAAAGTAAACAGTATAATAATAAAAATAATAATAATAATAATAATAATAATAATAATAATAATAATAATAATAATAATTCGATAATGATGATGATAATGTAATAATAATAATAATAATAATGATAATAATAATAATAATTCGATGATGATAATGTAATAATAATAATAATAATAATAATAATAATAATAATAATAATAATAATATTAATACAATAATATTAATATTAGTTTAATATTGTAATAGAGTTCATGTTGAAAATTATTGGTAATAACTTTGGCCAGAGATATCCTTTTAGGCATTGGAATATATTTCAATAATAAAGGACAGAGGTCACGATTATAGGTCGGAGTCAAAGGTAAAGTCTCTCAGGAATTAATTAAGCAGCGTTTGTCGACAATAAAATGTGTGTGTGTGAGCCATTAAAAGCTGCCTTACCCAGGTATCCATATAATACAGGGAGTGTTTTAATATTGTAGTAACATTGCTCCTTGTTGATGTTGATGTTTGGATAGTATTTAGGCTAGACAAAGAATATCCGTAGTGTGGACGTAATATGGTACAGTCACGAGCACTGATAAGTAGACAGCTTTGGTTGAAGCTGTAGACATTCCAATTCACCAACGAAATACATTGTGGTAATGTGGTTAGTGAGTTGAGTGAGTTCATATTTATTTTAAACTTCAATAGTTCCGATTGTCATCGGCACTTCACAGTACTACGTAGTGTTCCAATTTATTTTTTTCACTTTTGTTGTCTCTTCATCATATATATATATATATATATATATATATATATATATATATATATATATATATATATATATATATGATGAGTTACGTGAGAAAGGAATGTTGTTGTTTGAAAGGAATATACTCATCTGAAATTCTGAACACAAAAGTGGAAACTGAGGAATGCACTATTGATGTATAGGATATCGAGAAAAAATGTAAAAATGCTTCAAAGTTGTTATTCAGAACGAGAGAGAGAGAGAGAGAGAGAGAGAGAGAGAGAGAGAGAGAGAGAGAGAGAGAGAGAGAGATAAAGAGAGAGAGAGAGTGAGTGTGGATGGATGGATGGATGGATGTTGTGTGGTACAAACAATAGAGCCTTCAGTCTGCTGGTCACATCTCCCCAACCCTCTTATAGGACAGTCCATCTTTTTCTCCCATTCCTCTCCCTCTCCAACCCTCTCTTCTACTCCCACCCCCACTCCACTCCCCCTCCAACCTTCTTTTCTAATCCCCCTCCCACCCATCCCCATTCCTCTCCCCTTCTATCATTCCCACCCCCACTCCACTCCCTCTCCTCACACCCTCCTCCTCCAACCCTTTCCACTACCGATTCTCCCCTCACCCTTTATCTCCCCCTCACCCTCTATCTCCCCCTCACCCTCTATCTCCCCCTCACCCTCTATCTCCCCCACTCCCGTCCCTCTCCTCACACCCTCCTCTAACCCTATCCATTACCCCCTGTGTTCCACCTTCTATCTCTCCCTTCTCTAGCCCTCTCCACTCCTACACACTTCACTCTCACCCTCTTTCCCTCCCCCTCTCCCTTTCCTACCTCCCTCTAACTCACTCCTCTACCTCTCCCCTTCCCCCTCCCTTTCCCCTTCTCACTCCCCTCCCTTTCCTTCCCCCTTCGCCTCCCCTCCCCTCCCCCACTCCCTCTAACCCTCGTCTCCCCTTCATCCCCTTCCCCACCCCCTTCCCCTTCCCCTTCCCCTCCCCCTTCCCCTTCCCCTTTCCCTCCCCCTTCCCCTTCAAGATTCCCGTCGTCTCTGTCTTCAAATATTTGCTGGGGACTTTCTTTTATTATTTAATCTTATTTATATTTTTATTTCTTTATTCTCGGCCTTTTGTTCGGGTGTGGAATGTTTGTTTTGTCGTGGATCTTATTTTTTTTTTTTTTTGCATTTTTTGGGTATTGTATTTTTTAGGAGAGAGGAACTTTTATTTACTCTTCTTTTTAACTTTTTTTTATAATTTCGTTGACCGCTCCTCTCTTGTTCCCCTCTTTTTTTTTAATTCTCCTTCCCCCCAATTTTTGAACTATTCCTCGTTTCCATAAATTTTCTCCTTTTCTCCCTTCTCGCTTCTCTCTCTTCTTATTATTTATATTTACTTTCTCACCACTTTGTTCTATGATTTCCATCCGTCTTTTCTTCCCCCTGTTTTTCGTAACGTTTATATTTCCTTTATCTAGTTTATCTATTTATTCTGTTATTTATATATATATATATATTTATTTGTTTTTCTATTTATTTATTTATTTGTTTATTTGTTCTTCTATTTATTTATTTATCTATTTATTTGTTCTTCTATTTATTTATTTATTTATTTATTTGTTCTTCTATTTATTTATTTATTTGTTCTTCTATTTATTTATTTATTTATTTGTTTATTTATTTATTTATTTATTTATTTATTTACCTATTCTTCTTGTCCGTAACTCCGATATTTTATTGTATATTGACATTTCCTTTGAGCATTGACTATTATAAACATTCTTCCATATTTTTATTTTATTTATTTATTTTTATTATTTTTTACGGATGAAAGAAGAAGACTGGGAAATAATGAAATGACCAAGTTAATACTGAACAAATTAACAGGAATAATTTCTTAATTCTTGCTCCTTTGTGAATCCCCTGCTCCAGTCTTTCTTTCTTCTTTTCTCTTCCTTTCCTTTTCCTTCCTATCATTCACTTTTATCTCCCCTCCCTTTTCTTGTTCTCTGCGCCGTTCTTTTTCGGATACGTTTTTCATTGCCTCTCGTTTCCCCTCGCATTCTTTTCGTTTTTTTTTTTTTTATTATATATTTGTGCTTCGGGAATTCATCTTTTGGTAATGTTTTCAAGCACTGATTTTATTTATAGATATACATATATATATATTTTTTTTTACTTTGATTATTCTCCTTGATATTTTGCTTATGGACATATCTCTTTAATAATATACATCCTTCTACTAGTTTTCTCCCTCTTCCACTTCTTTCTCTCTTCCATTTCTCTCCCTCATCCACTTCTCTCCCTCTTCCACTCCTTTCTCTCTTCCATTTCTCTCCCTTTTCCACTCCACTCTCTCTTCCACTCCACTCCCTCTTCCACTCTATTCCCTCTTCCACTCCACTCCCTCTTCCACTCCACTCCCTCTTCCACTCCACTCCCTCTTCCACTCCACTCCCTCTTCCACTCCACTCCCTCTTCCACTCTACTCCCTCTTCCACTCCACTCCCTCTTCCACTCTACTCCCTCTTCCACTTCACTCCCTCTTCCACTCCACTCCCTCTACCACTCCACTCCCTCTTCCACTCCACTTCTGAGCCCACCACACCTTACCCATCTCTCTTATTCCATTCGTCTTTTAGGTATTCCATCTTTACCAATTCTCGTTTTTATCCATTTCTTTCCCCACTTTTGCTATCTCCCAGCTTTACTGTGTTGTTGTTGTTGTTGTTTTATTATTCGTTGTTCTTTATTCTCCTTTCTTTTATCTTTGTTGTTCCTTTGTAGTTTGCCTTCATTTCGTATTCGTGTGCTTCTTCAACCTTATCTTTTCATCTTTCCCCAATTCATTCTCTCTCTCTCTCTCTCTCTCTCTCTCTCTCTCTCTCTCTCTCTCTCTCTCTCTCTCTCTCTCTCTCTCTCTCTCTCTCTCTCTCTCTCTCTCTCTCTCTCTCTCTCTCTCTCTCTCTCTCTCTCTCTCTCTCTATCTCTATTCTCTTCTAATTATATTTATTGGTGTTTATTGTCTTCACTCCTCTTCTTTGTCTTTCTACACACCTATTCTAAATCGACTCTTAAGCATTCTATTCCTGGTCTTATTTCGTCTTTCTAACTCCTTTTCTGGATCGACTCTAAAGCATTTTATTCCTGGTCTCTCTTTCCTTATCTATCTAATCTTATACCTTGTTTATCTCGCCACTTAAGTTATCTTCACCCATCGTATCTCCTGCTTCCTGTCGTCGTCGTCTTATCTCTCCTCATCTCGTTCTTTTTCTTTTATCTCACCTCATCTCATCGTATACCCCATCTCCCCATCCACTCCCCACCTCCTCCTCCTCCTCCTCCTCCTCCTCCTCCTCGTCTTTCCATCTCCCCTGTCTCATTTCCTGCCTTCCATTTGAGCCCCATTCTTTCCCCTCATGCCCCTTTCCTTCCTCTCATTTTTTTGTTTGTTTTTTTATCTCGCCTTTCTATTTCATGTTTCTTTTCTACTCCTTTTTTCCCTTTCTCTCTCAAGTTCCTTCGCCCACTCTTCTTTCCCGTTCTTTCTCTCTTTCTTTCTTTTTTATCCTTTTATTTTACCTTGCATAATTAAACCTTTCACACACACACACACACACACACACACATTCTCACCTTTACTTCCCCACCCATTTCATTTTCTTTCCCTGCTCTTTCCCTTCTTAATCTCGCCTCTAAATGTGTCTCCTTTGCTTTGGTAATCTTCTGTTATTTACATTTACTCTCCAACACAGATTTCTTCCTCTTGCCTCTTTTCTTCTTTATGCTCTGTCTGTTTTTGTCTGATAATTATTTTTATATATTTATTTTTGTTCATTTTTCCAACCAAATTATTTTTTTTCCCCTTCCCTTCCTTCCCTCTCGTCCAATTTCCTTCTCCTCATTCATTCAGCCTATATTTTTTTCTCTTCACTCTTCACTTTCCCTGTTCTCTCTGATCCTCTACATTCTACATTCTCTGTCTACTCTCATTCCCTTTTCCATTCTGTCTTGAACTCTTCCATTACTTAATAATATTCTCTTTACTTCTGTCTTTCTCAATATCTGTTTATCTATCTATCTATATCTATCCATATCTATCTCTCCATATCTATCTATTTATATCTATCTATCTATATCTATCTATCTATATCTATCTATCTATATCTATATCTATATATCTATCTACATAGCTATCTGTCTGTCTGTCTGTCTCACACATTCCACGGTTATTTTTATTTTTTCTCTCCTACTCCACTTCTCGCTCCTTATACTCCACTTTTCTTGTATTCTACTCCTCTTCTCATATTCCATTTTATTTCTTTTACTCCACTTATTTTCTCCTCACACTTCACACTTCTCTCTCCTCCTACTCCACTTCTCGCTCTTCCTACTCCACCTCTATCTTCACTCCTACTCCACCTCTCTTCTGCTTCTTCTCTCCACCTCCTCCATTTCTTTTCTCCACCTACTCCACTTTTCTCCACCTACTCCACCTCTCTCCACTTTCTCCACCTCTCTCCACTTTCTCCACTTCTCTCCACCTACTCCACCTCTCCTCTCCATGATCTCCCCTGAGGCACTGGGAAAGGAATGAGGCAGGCAGGCAGGCAGGCAGGCGAGGAAGATGGAGGGAGGAGGAGGAGGGTAAGAAAGAGGTATACTGTAGGTAGGGAGGGAATGAGAGAAGATGGGATATAAAAAAAAAGGTGAGAAGAAGGTGGGAGAGAGAGAGAGAGAGAGAGAGAGAGAGAGAGAGAGAGAGTGAGAGAGAGAGAGAGAGAGAGTGAGTGAGTGTGTGTGTGTGTTGAAGTGAAGGAAGGAGTGAGGAGTGAGAAGGAAGGTACGAGGCAGGTGGAGTGAATGTTATATCTTCATATATATTTTCCTACCTTTCTCATGTACGTCTTTCTTCCTCTTCCATAAATTCTTTCTTTCTCTTCTTTCACTTCTTTCTTCCTTCCTCTTACTCTACTTCTTTTCTTCTTCATTTCTTTTACCCTCTTTCTTCACTGCTTTCTTCATATTTCTTCACTTGTCATTTCTTATTATTATTCTTCCTTTATTTTCCTTGTTTCACTTCTTCTTCTTTCTACATTTCTTCTTCTTCCCCTCACATTCTATTTTTTTATTATTCCCTCCTTTCAATAGTCCTCATGTTCTTATTTATTCCCGTCTTTCTTGTGTTTCTCTATTATTATCTTTTCTATTCTATTGTTCTCTCTTCCTTTATTATTATTATCTTTATTATTATTATTTTATTTTATTCCCTCCCTTCCTCTTTTTTCTTGTCTTCTCACGATCTTTCTTTGTCTTTCTTCACTGCTGCTCTGTTTAATATTCCTTATTTATTTTATTTCTTCCTTCACTTCTTTCTTCCCACACATACTTTCCTTAAGAATATGAAGTGATTATAAACTATTAAAACCACACAGCGAGAAAAGAGCTGAAGGAAAGTGTTGCTTGAGAGAGAGAGATAGATAGATAGAATAGATAGATAGATGTGTATAGAAAGAGAGAAAGGGGGAGAGAGATAAATAGATAGATATGTAGAGAGAGAGAGAGGGGAGAGAGAGATAAATAGATAGATATGTAGAGAGAGAGAGGTGAGAGAGAGAGAGAGAGAGAGAGAGATAGATAGAGACTAAAATAGAATAAAATATATACTAATTGAACTATTAGACGCAGGGAGTGGGAGGATTAGTTGCATATTGACAGCGGGGGACAGACATACAGTCACAACAACGCTCATGATAACATTACGAGCCGCAGGGAGAAAGGATTAACTTCACAGGAATAGTTAGAGAGAGAGAGAGAGAGAGAGAGATCCAATTATATATAATTATACAATGTACAAAGATTTGTCTGTATATTATTTAGGTGTGTGCATAAGTAGATAAGTGTGTATTGGATTCAGATACCTATATGCAAATCCTCGTGTATGTGTTGTTTCGTTAGATTCTTCCTGTCAAAGTATTATTCAGGAGGCCGTGTGCAGTCATTGTTTACACCCAGGCATTTATAGTTAGACGTCTCAGCCAGCCCAAACCTATGTATTGTATTTAAATTATCTTGTATGGATTCTCACACGCACGGTACATATAGGGTATTCACTGTATAGCTGCTATCAACATTGATTTTGAGAAATATGTATGCGTTTGTGTGTGTGTATATGCGAGTGAATGGTATAAACTACACTAGATCATCAGATGTGGCAAAAGTATATGATGATATAATTATATGAGTATGGATGTACTGTTGAGCAAGTAGAAAGTGCAAGAAAAATATGACTGTATATGGTAACGTCTTTCAGTTCTTTGTAGTAAATCCTGGTACTTTTATTAATGAATCACTAAGACTCCAGAGCCAATGTAAAGTGGAACGTGATTGACTGAAATTTTGAGTGGTAGCCAGATGTCATATACACTCCTAATTTACTTACATTTTCTACTTGTTCAACTGTACATGTACTCGTATTATAACTCGTGTGTGTAAACCTTGTATGAACGGTGAACCCTTAGAAGGAGGTCAACGGGGGGCAGATGGAAAATATCAGGAAATAGTGAGATATGGTGATGGAGGCGACGTTAAGCCTCACTTGGGGTAGCATGGCAGAGGGTAGTGACACTGAAGGAGGAGAGGAAAGAGGAGCAAGAAAAGAACGAAAATAATAAAAAGAGAGTAGGTTTGATGCGGAGTGGGATAGAATCGAGTGACTAAACGAAGGGAATATAAGGAAGGAGGAGGATAGAAATAAGACTAGACGCATAGAGGTATGACACTGTATTTTCCCCCGATGACAGGAGGGAGACAGAGAGGTGATTTATGTGAGTAGAATGAGTGTGTTATTGATAGGAACTTGGAGCGAGAGAGAAAGAGGTGATTTATTAGAAAGGACTGGTTGTGTAAGTGGTGATGGAGGCATTGTGTGTGTGTGTGTGGAGAGAGAGAGAGAGAGAGAGAGAGAGAGAGACTGAGAGAGAGAGAGAGAGAGGTAATATATTATGAGAGGGGACTGAGTGTACGAGTGATCGATGTTCTCTCTCACAAGGCCCTCGATGTGACAAGCTGAAGCACAACGCTTAATATTAGATACAGACAGTAAGATCGATAGACATAGATGCTAGATATTAAATGCATGTCGGCAGCACATACTAAATAACATATGCAGACAAGAAATAAATACATGTAGTTAAATAGAAAAATCCCAGGTGGTAGATACAGGTAAAACTATAAGAATGGGTAGGGAAGGACATGAGAGGCAGAGAAGAGAAATAAAGATGATATATAAAAAAAGGAAATTGAAGAAAAGTTGAAAAAATACAATTGGAATTCATCTGTACACGAAATATATATGTATATATTTTGTATATTAGGATAGGAAGGAGGAAGGTAGAGTGATAATGGAAGTTGAATGCAAGTGGAAAGTGTGAAAAAGAAGATATGGGGGGAAGGGGAGGAGGATGAAAAAGGTCGATCAAACATAAAACAAAATTGAATGGAGAATGAAGGAAAAAGTGGAAGGAGGATTAGATGTGGGAAGATGGAATGAAGGAACAGGAGATACACAAAGGTCGTCAAAAGGCTGGGAACCTATTAGTCATTACGTTTGTGTGGCTATTTAGTGTAACCGAATGGCAACTGAATTTTCAAGTACTCGAAGTAAAGGAGGAAAGGGAAATGGTAGGAGTAGGAGAGAAAATAAAGAAAGGGAAGAAGAAAGGAAGGAGAGGGAACAGAAAGGGATACAAAAGGGAGGATCAGAGAAAAGTGGTGGTCTTCAGGGGAGGAGGAGAAAGAGGGCAAAGTGGAGATTCTTGGTGAAAATGTGTGTGTGTGTGTGTGTGAGAGAGAGAGAGAGAGAGAGAGAGAGAGAGAGAGAGAGAGAGAGAGAGAGAGAGAGAGAGAGAGAGAGAATGGAGGTTGTTGGTTAGAAGAAAATGTGTCTGGAAATAAAGCCTGTGAAAGTTGATTATGAACATGATGGGGATTGGGGTGGGGGTGGAGGTGGAGAGGGGGAGCACAATTAGAAGGGGAAAGGAGGGAAGAAAGAGGATTAAGTGAAGTAATGAAGTAGAAAGGTGAGATTGTTACAAGATGTATATAGGTCTATATAAGAAACAGATAGGGATATGAAGGAAGACTAATTTCCAATGAAAAACTGAAATGAGAATTTTTTTAAAGTAGGGTATGGAGGAAAAAGATATAAAGGAAACAGAAATAGGATAAAAAAAAAATGGATGATGAAACTATTAGATATATGATGCTTGTCCATCTATGGTGTTTCTCTCTCAGACCTATCCTAACCTAACCTAACAATTTATTAAGAATTCTTTAATTCACTATAATGTATATTTTTTGATCAGTCTTCACTATTTTAGACCATTCTAAGACACTTTTCTTCTATGGTGTTTCTCTCTCAGACCTATCCTAACCTAACAATTTATTAAGAATTCTTTATTTCACTATAATGTATATTTTTAGATCAGTCTTCACTATTTTAGACCATTCTAAGACACTTTTTTTCTATGATGTTTCTCTCTCAGACCTATTCTAACCTAACCTAACCTAACCTAACAATTTCTTAAGAATTCTTTAATTCACTATAATGTATATTTTTTTATCAGTCTTCACTATTTTAGACCATTCTAAGACACTTCTATGGTGTTTCTCTCTCAGACCTATCCTAACCTAACCTAACCTAACCTAACAATTTATTAAGAATTCTTTAATTCACTATAATGTATATTTTTAGACCAGTCTTCACTATTTTAGACCATTCTAAGACACTTTTCTTCTATGGTGTTTCTCTCTCAGACCTATCCTAACCTAACCTAACCTAACCTAACAATTTATTAAGAATTCTTTATTTCACTATAATGTATATTTTTAGATCAGTCTTCACTATTTTAGACCATTCTAAGACACTTTTCTTCTATGGTGTTTCTCTCTCAGACCTATCCTAACCTAACCTAACAATTTATTAAGAATTCTTTATTTCACTATAATGTATATTTTTAGATCAGTCTTCACTATTTTAGACCATTCTAAGACACTTTTCTTCTATGGTGTTTCTGTCTCAGACCTATCCTAACCTAACCTAACCTAACCTAACAATTTATTAAGAATTCTTTAATTCACTATAATGTATATTTTTAGATCAGTCTTCACTATTTTAGACCATTCTAAGACTTTTTTCTTCTATGGTGTTTCTCTCTCAGACCTATCCTAACCTAACCTAACCTAACCTAACAATTTATTAAGAATTCTTTAATTAACTATAATGTATATTTTTAGATCAGTCTTCACTATTTTAGACCATTCTAAGACACTTTTCTTCTATGGTGTTTCTCTCTCAGACCTATCCTAACCTAACCTAACCTAACCTAACAATTTATTAAGAATTCTTTATTTCACTATAATGTATATTTTTAGATCAGTCTTCAATATTTTAGACCATTCTAAGACACTTTTCTTCTATGATGTTTCTGTCTCAGACCTATCCTAACCTAACCTAACCTAACCTAACAATTTATTAATAATTCTTTAATTCACTATAATGTATATTTTTAGATCAGTCTTCACTATTTTAGACCATTCTAAGACTTTTTTCTTCTATGGTGTTTCTCTCTCAGACCTATCCTAACCTAACCTAACCTAACCTAACAATTTATTAATAATTCTTTAATTCACTATAATGTATATTTTTAGATCAGTCTTCACTATTTTAGACTATTCTAAGACACTTTTCTTCTATGGTGTTTCTCTCTCAGACCTATCCTAACCTAACCTAACCTAACAATTTATTAAGAATTCTTTAATTCACTTTAATGTATATTTTTAGATCAGTCTTCACTATTTTAGACCATTCTAAGACACTTTTCTTCTATGGTGTTTCTCTCTCAGACCTATCCTAACCTAACCTAACCTAACCTAACAATTTATTAAGAATTCTTTATTTCACTATAATGTATAATTTTAGATCAGTCTTCACTATTTTAGACCATTCTAAGACACTTTTCTTCTATGGTGTTTCTCTCTCAGACCTATCCTAACCTAACCTAACAATTTATTAATAATTCTTTAATTCACTATAATGTATATTTTTACTATAATGTATATTTTTAGATCAGTCTTCACTATTTTAGACCATTTTAAGACACTTTTCTTCTATGATGTTTCTCTCTCAGACCTATCCTAACCTAACCTAACCTAACCTAACAATTTATTAAGAATTCTGTATTTCACTATAATGTATATTTTTAGATCAGTCTTCACTATTTTAGACCATTCTAAGACACTTTTCTTCTATGGTGTTTCTCTCTCAGACCTATCCTAACCTAACCTAACCTAACCTAACAATTTATTAAGAATTCTTTATTTCACTATAATGTATATTTTTAGATCAGTCTTCACTAGTTTAGACCATTCTAAGACACTTTTCTTCTATGGTGTTTCTCTCTCAGACTTATCCTAACCTAACCTAACCTAACCTAACAATTTATTAATAATTCTTTAATTCACTATAATGTATATTTTTAGATCAGTCTTCACTATTTTAGACCATTCTAAGACACTTTCCTTCTATGGTGTTTCTCTCTCAGACCTATCCTAACCTAACCTAACCTAACAATTTATTAAGAATTCTTTATTTCACTATAATGTATATTTTTAGATCAGTCTTCACTATTTTAGAGCATTCTAAGACACTTTTCTTCTATGATGTTTCTGTCTCAGACCTATCCTAACCTAACCTAACCTAACAATTTATTAAGAATTCTTTAATTCACTATAATGTATATTTTTAGATCAGTCTTCACTATTTTAGACCATTCTAAGACTTTTTTCTTCTATGGTGTTTCTCTCTCAGACCTATCCTAACCTAACCTAACAATTTATTAAGAATTCTTTAATTCACTATAATGTATATTTTTAGATCAGTCTTCACTATTTTAGACCATTCTAAGACACTTTTCTTCTATGGTGTTTCTCTCTCAGACCTATCCTAACCTAACCTAACCTAACCTAACAATTTATTAAGAATTCTTTATTTCACTATAATGTATATTTTTAGATCAGTCTTCACTATTTTCGACCATTCTAAGACACTTTTCTTCTATGATGCTTCTCTTTCAGACCTATCCTAACCTAACCTAACCTAACCTAACAATTTATTAATAATTCTTTAATTCACTATAATGTATATTTTTAGATCAGTCTTCACTATTTTAGACCATTCTTAGACACTTTTCTTCTATGATGTTTCTCTCTCAGACCTATCCTAACCTAACCTAACCTAACCTAACAATTTATTAAGAATTCTGTATTTCACTATAATGTATATTTTTAGATCAGTCTTCACTATTTTAGACCATTCTAAGACACTTTTCTTCTATGGTGTTTCTCTCTCAGACCTATCCTAACCTAACCTAACAATTTATTAATAATTCTTTAATTCACTATAATGTATATTTTTAGATCAGTCTTCACTATTTTAGACCATTCTAAGACACTTTTCTTCTATGGTGTTTCTCTCTCAGACCTATCCTAACCTAACCTAACCTAACCTAACAATTTATTAAGAATTCTTTAATTCACTATAATGTATATTTTTAGATCAGTCTTCACTATTTTAGACCATTCTAAGACACTTTTCTTCTATGATGTTTCTCTCTCAGACCTATCCTAACTTAACCTAACCTAACCTAACAATTTATTAAGAATTCTGTATTTCACTATAATGTATAATTTTAGATCAGTCTTCACTATTTTAGACCATTCTAAGACACTTCTTCTATGGTGTTTCTCTCTCAGACCTATCCTAACCTAACCTAACCTAACCTAACAATTTATTAATAATTCTTTAATTCACTATAATGTATATTTTTAGATCAGTCTTCACTATTTTAGACCATTCTAAGACACTTTTCTTCTATGGTGTTTCTCTCTCAGACCTATCCTAACCTAACCTAACCTAACCTAACAATTTATTAAGAATTCTTTAATTCACTATAATGTATATTTTTAGATCAGTCTTCACTATTTTAGACCATTCTAAGACACTTTTCTTCTATGGTGTTTCTCTCTCAGACCTATCCTAACCTAACCTAACCTAACCTAACAATTTATTAAGAATTCTTTATTTCACTATAATGTATATTTTTAGATCAGTCTTCACTATTTTAGACCATTCTAAGACACTTTTCTTCTATGGTGTTTCTCTCTCAGACCTATCCTAACCTAACCTAACCTAACCCAACAATTTATTAAGAATTCTTTATTTCACTATAATGTATATTTTTAGATCAGTCTTCACTATTTTAGACCATTCTAAGACACTTTTCTTCTATGGTGTTTCTCTCTCAGACCTATCCTAACCTAACCTAACCTAACCTAACAATTTATTAAGAATTCTTTATTTCACTATAATGTATATTTTTAGATCAGTCTTCACTATTTTCGACCATTCTAAGACACTTTTCTTCTATGATGCTTCTCTTTCAGACCTATCCTAACCTAACCTAACCTAACCTAACAATTTATTAATAATTCTTTAATTCACTATAATGTATATTTTTAGATCAGTCTTCACTATTTTAGACCATTCTTAGACACTTTTCTTCTATGATGTTTCTCTCTCAGACCTATCCTAACCTAACCTAACCTAACCTAACAATTTATTAAGAATTCTGTATTTCACTATAATGTATATTTTTAGATCAGTCTTCACTATTTTAGACCATTCTAAGACACTTTTCTTCTATGGTGTTTCTCTCTCAGACCTATCCTAACCTAACCTAACAATTTATTAATAATTCTTTAATTCACTATAATGTATATTTTTAGATCAGTCTTCACTATTTTAGACCATTCTAAGACACTTTTCTTCTATGGTGTTTCTCTCTCAGACCTATCCTAACCTAACCTAACCTAACCTAACAATTTATTAAGAATTCTTTAATTCACTATAATGTATATTTTTAGATCAGTCTTCACTATTTTAGACCATTCTAAGACACTTTTCTTCTATGATGTTTCTCTCTCAGACCTATCCTAACTTAACCTAACCTAACCTAACAATTTATTAAGAATTCTGTATTTCACTATAATGTATAATTTTAGATCAGTCTTCACTATTTTAGACCATTCTAAGACACTTCTTCTATGGTGTTTCTCTCTCAGACCTATCCTAACCTAACCTAACCTAACCTAACAATTTATTAATAATTCTTTAATTCACTATAATGTATATTTTTAGATCAGTCTTCACTATTTTAGACCATTCTAAGACACTTTTCTTCTATGGTGTTTCTCTCTCAGACCTATCCTAACCTAACCTAACCTAACCTAACAATTTATTAAGAATTCTTTAATTCACTATAATGTATATTTTTAGATCAGTCTTCACTATTTTAGACCATTCTAAGACACTTTTCTTCTATGGTGTTTCTCTCTCAGACCTATCCTAACCTAACCTAACCTAACCTAACAATTTATTAAGAATTCTTTATTTCACTATAATGTATATTTTTAGATCAGTCTTCACTATTTTAGACCATTCTAAGACACTTTTCTTCTATGGTGTTTCTCTCTCAGACCTATCCTAACCTAACCTAACCTAACCCAACAATTTATTAAGAATTCTTTATTTCACTATAATGTATATTTTTAGATCAGTCTTCACTATTTTAGACCATTCTAAGACACTTTTCTTCTATGGTGTTTCTCTCTCAGACCTATCCTAACCTAACCTAACCTAACCTAACAATTTATTAAGAATTCTGTATTTCACTATAATGTATAATTTTAGATCAGTCTTCACTATTTTAGACCATTCTAAGACACTTTTCTTCTATGGTGTTTCTCTCTCAGACCTATCTTAACCTAACCTAACCTAACCTAACAATTTATTAATAATTCTTTAATTCACTATAATGTATATTTTTAGATCAGTCTTCACTATTTTAGACCATTCTAAGACACTTTTCTTCTATGGTGTTTCTCTCTCAGACCTATCCTAACCTAACCTAACCTAACCTAACAATTTATTAAGAATTCTTTAATTCACTATAATGTATATTTTTAGATCAGTCTTCACTATTTTAGACCATTCTAAGACACTTTTCTTCTATGATGTTTCTCTCTCAGACCTATCCTAGCCTAACCTAACCTAACCTAACAATTTATTAATAATTCTTTAATTCACTATAATGTATATTTTTAGATCAGTCTTCACTATTTTAGACCATTCTAAGACACTTTTCTTCTATGATGTTTCTCTCTCAGACCTATCCTAACCTAACCTAACCTAACCTAACAATTTATTAAGAATTCTGTATTTCACTATAATGTATAATTTTAGATCAGTCTTCACTATTTTAGACCATTCTAAGACACTTTTCTTCTATGGTGTTTCTCTCTCAGACCTAACCTAACCTAACCTAACAATTTATTAATAATTCTTTAATTCACTATAATGTATATTTTTAGATCAATCTTCACTATTTTAGACAATTCTAAGACACTTTTCTTCTATGGTGTTTCTCTCTCAGACCTATCCTAACCTAACCTAACCTAACCTAACAATTTATTAAGAATTCTTTATTTCACTATAATGTATATTTTTAGATCAGTCTTCACTATTTTAGACCATTCTAAGACACTTTTCTTCTATGATGTTTCTCTCTCAGACCTATCCTAACCTAACCTAACCTAACCTAACAATTTATTAATAATTCTTTAATTCACTATAATGTATATTTTTAGATCAGTCTTCACTATTTTAGACCATTCTAAGACACTTTTCTTCTATGGTGTTTCTCTCTCAGACCTATCCTAACCTAACCTAACCTAACCTAACAATTTATTAAGAATTCTTTATTTCACTATAATGTATATTTTTAGATCAGTCTTCACTATTTTAGACCATTCTAAGACACTTTTCTTCTATGGTGTTTCTCTCTCAGACCTATCCTAACCTAACCTAACCTAACCTAACAATTTATTAAGAATTCTTTAATTCACTATAATGTATATTTTTAGATCAGTCTTCACTATTTTAGACCATTCTAAGACACTTTTCTTCTATGGTGTTTCTCTCTCAGACCTATCCTAACTTAACCTAACCTAACCTAACAATTTATTAAGAATTCTGTATTTCACTATAATGTATAATTTTAGATCAGTCTTCACTATTTTAGACCATTCTAAGACACTTCTTCTATGGTGTTTCTCTCTCAGACCTATCCTAACCTAACCTAACCTAACCTAACAATTTATTAATAATTCTTTAATTCACTATAATGTATATTTTTAGATCAGTCTTCACTATTTTAGACCATTCTAAGACACTTTTCTTCTATGGTGTTTCTCTCTCAGACCTATCCTAACCTAACCTAACCTAACCTAACAATTTATTAAGAATTCTTTAATTCACTATAATGTATATTTTTAGATCAGTCTTCACTATTTTAGACCATTCTAAGACTTTTTTCTTCTATGGTGTTTCTCTCTCAGACCTATCCTAACCTAACCTAACCTAACCTAACAATTTATTAAGAATTCTTTATTTCACTATAATGTATATTTTTAGATCAGTCTTCACTATTTTAGACCATTCTAAGACACTTTTCTTCTATGGTGTTTCTCTCTCAGACCTATCCTAACCTAACCTAACCTAACCTAACAATTTATTAAGAATTCTTTAATTCACTATAATGTATATTTTTAGATCAGTCTTCACTATTTTAGACCATTCTAAGACACTTTTCTTCTATGGTGTTTCTCTCTCAGACCTATCCTAACCTAACCTAACCTAACCTAACAATTTATTAAGAATTCTGTATTTCACTATAATGTATAATTTTAGATCAGTTTTCACTATTTTAGACCATTCTAAGACACTTTTCTTCTATGGTGTTTCTGTCTCAGACCTATCCTAACCTAACCTAACCTAACCTAACAATTTATTAAGAATTCTTTAATTCACTATAATGTATATTTTTAGATCAGTCTTCACTATTTTAGACCATTCTAAGACTTTTTTCTTCTATGGTGTTTCTCTCTCAGACCTATCCTAACCTAACCTAACCTAACCTAACAATTTATTAAGAATTCTTTAATTCACTATAATGTATATTTTTAGATCAGTCTTCACTATTTTAGACCATTCTAAGACACTTTTCTTCTATGGTGTTTCTCTCTCAGACCTATCCTAACCTAACCTAACCTAACCTAACAATTTATTAATAATTCTTTAATTCACTATAATGTATATTTTTAGATCAGTCTTCACTATTTTAGACCATTCTAAGACACTTTTCTTCTATGATGTTTCTCTCTCAGACCTATCCTAACCTAACCTAACAATTTATTAAGAATTCTGTATTTCACTATAATGTATAATTTTAGATCAGTCTTCACTATTTTAGACCATTCTAAGACACTTTTCTTCTATGGTGTTTCTCTCTCAGACCTATCCTAACCTAACCTAACCTAACCTAACAATTTATTAATAATTCTTTAATTCACTATAATGTATATTTTTAGATCAGTCTTCACTATTTTAGACCATTCTAAGACACTTTTCTTCTATGGTGTTTCTCTCTCAGACCTATCCTAACCTAACCTAACCTAACCTAACAATTTATTAAGAATTCTTTATTTCACTATAATGTATATTTTTAGATCAGTCTTCACTATTTTAGACCATTCTAAGACACTTTTCTTCTATGATGTTTCTCTCTCAGACCTATCCTAACCTAACCTAACCTAACCTAAATATTTATTAATAATTCTTTAATTCACTATAATGTATATTTTTAGATCAGTCTTCACTATTTTAGACCATTCTAAGACACTTTTCTTCTATGGTGTTTCTCTCTCAGACCTATCCTAACCTAACCTAACCTAACCTAACAATTTATTAAGAATTCTTTATTTCACTATAATGTATATTTTTAGATCAGTCTTCACTATTTTAGACCATTCTAAGACACTTTTCTTCTATGATGTTTCTCTCTCAGACCTATCCTAGCCTAACCTAACCTAACCTAACAATTTATTAATAATTCTTTAATTCACTATAATGTATATTTTTAGATCAGTCTTCACTATTTTCGACCATTCTAAGACACTTTTCTTCTATGGTGTTTCTCTCTCAGACCTATCCTAACCTAACCTAACAATTTATTAAGAATTCTTTATTTCACTATAATGTATATTTTTAGATCAGTCTTCACTATTTTAGACCATTCTAAGACACTTTTCTTCTATGGTGTTTCTCTCTCAGACCTAACCTAACCTAACCTAACAATTTATTAATAATTCTTTAATTCACTATAATGTATATTTTTAGATCAGTCTTCACTATTTTAGACCATTCTAAGACACTTTTCTTCTATGGTGTTTCTCTCTCAGACCTATCCTAACCTAACCTAACAATTTATTAAGAATTCTTTATTTCACTATAATGTATATTTTTAGATCAGTCTTCACTATTTTAGACCATTCTAAGACACTTTTCTTCTATGATATTTCTCTCTCAGACCTATCCTAGCCTAACCTAACCTAACCTAACAATTTATTAAGAATTCTTTAATTCACTATAATGTATATTTTTAGATCAGTCTTCACTATTTTAGACCATTCTAAGACACTTTTCTTCTATGATGTTTCTCTCTCAGACCTATCCTAACCTAACCTAACCTAACCTAACAATTTATTAAGAATTCTGTATTTCACTATAATGTATATTTTTAGATCAGTCTTCACTATTTTAGACCATTCTAAGACACTTTTCCTCTATGGTGTTTCTCTCTCAGACCTATCCTAACCTAACCTAACCTAACCTAACAATTTATTAATAATTATTTAATTCACTATAATGTATATTTTTAGATCAGTCTTCACTATTTTAGACCATTCTAAGACACTTTTCTTCTATGGTGTTTCTCTCTCAGACCTATCCTAACCTAACCTAACCTAACCTAACAATTTATTAAGAATTATTTATTTCACTATAATGTATATTTTTAGATCAGTCTTCACTATTTTAGACCATTCTAAGACACTTTTCTTCTATGGTGTTTCTCTCTCAGACCTATCCTAACCTAACCTAACCTAACCTAACAATTTATTAATAATTCTTTAATTCACTATAATGTATATTTTTAGATCAGTCTTCACTATTTTAGACCATTCTAAGACACTTTTCTTCTATGGTGTTTCTCTCTCAGACCTATCCTAACCTAACCTAACCTAACAATTTATTAAGAATTCTTTATTTCACTATATTGTATATTTTTAGATCAGTCTTCACTATTTTAGATCATTCTAAGACACTTTTCTTCTATGGTGTTTCTCTCTCAGACCTATCCTAACTTAACCTAACCTAACCTAACAATTTATTAAGAATTCTTTATTTCACTATAATGTATATTTTTAGATCAGTCTTCACTATTTTAGACCATTCTAAGACACTTTTCTTCTATGGTTTTTCTCTCTCAGACCTATCCTAACCTAACCTAACCTAACAATTTTTTAATAATTCTTTAATTCACTATAATGTATATTTTTAGATCAGTCTTCACTATTTTAGACCATTCTAAGACACTTTCCTTCTATGGTGTTTCTCTCTCAGACCTATCCTAACCTAACCTAACCTAACCTAACAATTTATTAAGAATTTTTTATTTCACTATATTGTATATTTTTAGATCAGTCTTCACTATTTTAGACCATTCTAAGACACTTTTCTTCTATGATGTTTCTGTCTCAGACCTATCCTAACCTAACCTAACCTAACCTAACCTAACAATTTATTAAGAATTCTTTAATTCACTATAATGTATATTTTTAGATCAGTCTTCACTATTTTAGACCATTCTAAGACTTTTTTCTTCTATGGTGTTTCTCTCTCAGACCTATCCTAACCTAACCTAACAATTTATTAAGAATTCTTTAATTCACTATAATGTATATTTTTAGATCAGTCTTCACTATTTTAGACCATTCTAAGACACTTTTCTTCTATGGTGTTTCTCTCTCAGACCTATCCTAACCTAACCTAACAATTTATTAAGAATTCTTTATTTCACTATAATGTATATTTTTAGATCAGTCTACACTATTTTAGACCATTCTAAGACACTTTTCTTCTATGATGTTTCTCTCTCAGACCTATCCTAACCTAACCTAATAATTTATTAAGAATTCTTTAATTCACTATAATGTATATTTTTAGATCAGTCTTCACTATTTTACACCATTCTAAGACTTTTTTCTTCTATGGTGTTTCTCTCTCAGACCTATCCTAACCTAACCTAACAATTTATTAATAATTCTTTAATTCACTATAATGTATATTTTTAGATCAGTCTTCACTATTTTAGACCATTCTAAGACACTTTCCTTCTATGGTGTTTCTCTCTCAGACCTATCCTAACCTAACCTAACAATTTATTAAGAATTTTTTATTTCACTATATTGTATATTTTTAGATCAGTCTTCACTATTTTAGACCATTCTAAGACACTTTTCTTCTATGATGTTTCTGTCTCAGACCTATCCTAACCTAACCTAACCTAACAATTTATTAAGAATTCTTTAATTCACTATAATGTATATTTTTAGATCAGTCTTCACTATTTTAGACCATTCTAAGACTTTTTTCTTCTATGGTGTTTCTCTCTCAGACCTATCCTAACCTAACCTAACCTAACCTAACAATTTTTTAAGAATTCTTTAATTCACTATAATGTATATTTTTAGATCAGTCTTCACTATTTTAGACCATTCTAAGACACTTTTCTTCTATGGTGTTTCTCTCTCAGACCTATCCTAACCTAACCTAACCTAACCTAACAATTTATTAAGAATTCTTTATTTCACTATAATGTATAATTTTAGATCAGTCTTCACTATTTTAGACCATTCTAAGACACTTTTCTTCTATGATGTTTCTCTCTCAGACCTATCCTAACCTAACCTAACCTAACCTAACAATTTATTAATAATTCTTTAATTCACTATAATGTATATTTTTAGATCAGTCCTCACTATTTTAGACCATTCTAAGACACTTTTCTTCTATGGTGTTTCTCTCTCTGACCTATCCTAACCTAACCTAACCTAACCTAAAAATTTATTAAGAATTCTTTAATTCACTATAATGTATATTTTTAGATCAGTCTTCACTATTTTAGACCATTCTAAGACATTCTTCTTCTATGATGTTTCTCTCTCAGACCTATCCTAACCTAACCTAACCTAACCTAACAATTTATTAATAATTCTTTAATTCACTATAATGTATATTTTTAGATCAGTCTTCACTATTTTAGACCATTGTAAGACACTTTTCTTCTATGGTGTTTCTCTCTCAGACCTATCCTAACCTAACCTAACCTAACCTAACAATTTATTAAGAATTCTTTATTTCACTATAATGTATATCTTTAGATCAGTCTTCACAATTTTAGACCATTCTAAGACACTTTTCTTCTATGATGTTTCTGTCTCAGACCTATCCTAACCTAACCTAACCTAACCTAACAATTTATTAAGAATTCTTTAATTCACTATAATGTATATTTTTAGATCAGTCCTCACTATTTTAGACCATTCTAAGACACTTTTCTTCTATGGTGTTTCTCTCAGACCTATCCTAACCTAACCTAACCTAACCTAACAATTTATTAAGAATTATTTATTTCACTATAATGTATATTTTTAGATCAGTCTTCACTATTTTAGACCATTCTAAGACACTTTTCTTCTATGATGTTTCTCTCTCAGACCTATCCTAGCCTAACCTAACCTAACCTAACAATTTATTAATAATTCTTTAATTCACTATAATGTATATTTTTAGATCAGTCTTCACTATTTTAGACCATTCTAAGACACTTTTCTTCTATGGTGTTTCTCTCTCAGACCTATCCTAACCTAACCTAACCTAACAATTTATTAATAATTCTTTAATTCACTATAATGTATATTTTTAGATCAGTCTTCACTATTTTAGACCATTCTAAGACACTTTTCTTCTATGATGTTTCTCTCTCAGACCTATCCTAACCTAACCTAACAATTTATTAAGAATTCTTTATTTCACTATAATGTATAATTTTAGATCAGTCTTCACTATTTTAGACCATTCTAAGACACTTTTCTTCTATGGTGTTTCTCTCTCAGACCTATCCTAACCTAACCTAACCTAACCTAACAATTTATTAATAATTCTTTAATTCACTATAATGTATATTTTTAGATCAGTCTTCACTATTTTAGACCATTCTAAGACACTTTTCTTCTATGGTGTTTCTCTCTCAGACCTATCCTAACCTAACCTAACCTAACCTAACAATTTATTAAGAATTCTTTATTTCACTATAATGTATATTTTTAGATCAGTCTTCACTATTTTAGACCATTCTAAGACACTTTTCTTCTATGATGTTTCTCTCTCAGACCTATCCTAACCTAACCTAACCTAACCTAAATATTTATTAATAATTCTTTAATTCACTATAATGTATATTTTTAGATCAGTCTTCACTATTTTAGACCATTCTAAGACACTTTTCTTCTATGGTGTTTCTCTCTCAGACCTATCCTAACCTAACCTAACCTAACCTAACAATTTATTAAGAATTCTTTATTTCACTATAATGTATATTTTTAGATCAGTCTTCACTATTTTAGACCATTCTAAGACACTTTTCTTCTATGATGTTTCTCTCTCAGACCTATCCTAGCCTAACCTAACCTAACCTAACAATTTATTAATAATTCTTTAATTCACTATAATGTATATTTTTAGATCAGTCTTCACTATTTTAGACCATTCTAAGACACTTTTCTTCTATGGTGTTTCTCTCTCAGACCTATCCTAACCTAACCTAACAATTTATTAAGAATTCTTTATTTCACTATAATGTATATTTTTAGATCAGTCTTCACTATTTTAGACCATTCTAAGACACTTTTCTTCTATGGTGTTTCTCTCTCAGACCTAACCTAACCTAACCTAACAATTTATTAATAATTCTTTAATTCACTATAATGTATATTTTTAGATCAGTCTTCACTATTTTAGACCATTCTAAGACACTTTTCTTCTATGGTGTTTCTCTCTCAGACCTATCCTAACCTAACCTAACAATTTATTAAGAATTCTTTATTTCACTATAATGTATATTTTTAGATCAGTCTTCACTATTTTAGACCATTCTAAGACACTTTTCTTCTATGATATTTCTCTCTCAGACCTATCCTAGCCTAACCTAACCTAACCTAACAATTTATTAAGAATTCTTTAATTCACTATAATGTATATTTTTAGATCAGTCTTCACTATTTTAGACCATTCTAAGACACTTTTCTTCTATGATGTTTCTCTCTCAGACCTATCCTAACCTAACCTAACCTAACCTAACAATTTATTAAGAATTCTGTATTTCACTATAATGTATATTTTTAGATCAGTCTTCACTATTTTAGACCATTCTAAGACACTTTTCCTCTATGGTGTTTCTCTCTCAGACCTATCCTAACCTAACCTAACCTAACCTAACAATTTATTAATAATTATTTAATTCACTATAATGTATATTTTTAGATCAGTCTTCACTATTTTAGACCATTCTAAGACACTTTTCTTCTATGGTGTTTCTCTCTCAGACCTATCCTAACCTAACCTAACCTAACCTAACAATTTATTAAGAATTATTTATTTCACTATAATGTATATTTTTAGATCAGTCTTCACTATTTTAGACCATTCTAAGACACTTTTCTTCTATGGTGTTTCTCTCTCAGACCTATCCTAACCTAACCTAACCTAACCTAACAATTTATTAATAATTCTTTAATTCACTATAATGTATATTTTTAGATCAGTCTTCACTATTTTAGACCATTCTAAGACACTTTTCTTCTATGGTGTTTCTCTCTCAGACCTATCCTAACCTAACCTAACCTAACAATTTATTAAGAATTCTTTATTTCACTATATTGTATATTTTTAGATCAGTCTTCACTATTTTAGATCATTCTAAGACACTTTTCTTCTATGGTGTTTCTCTCTCAGACCTATCCTAACTTAACCTAACCTAACCTAACAATTTATTAAGAATTCTTTATTTCACTATAATGTATATTTTTAGATCAGTCTTCACTATTTTAGACCATTCTAAGACACTTTTCTTCTATGGTTTTTCTCTCTCAGACCTATCCTAACCTAACCTAACCTAACAATTTTTTAATAATTCTTTAATTCACTATAATGTATATTTTTAGATCAGTCTTCACTATTTTAGACCATTCTAAGACACTTTCCTTCTATGGTGTTTCTCTCTCAGACCTATCCTAACCTAACCTAACCTAACCTAACAATTTATTAAGAATTTTTTATTTCACTATATTGTATATTTTTAGATCAGTCTTCACTATTTTAGACCATTCTAAGACACTTTTCTTCTATGATGTTTCTGTCTCAGACCTATCCTAACCTAACCTAACCTAACCTAACCTAACAATTTATTAAGAATTCTTTAATTCACTATAATGTATATTTTTAGATCAGTCTTCACTATTTTAGACCATTCTAAGACTTTTTTCTTCTATGGTGTTTCTCTCTCAGACCTATCCTAACCTAACCTAACAATTTATTAAGAATTCTTTAATTCACTATAATGTATATTTTTAGATCAGTCTTCACTATTTTAGACCATTCTAAGACACTTTTCTTCTATGGTGTTTCTCTCTCAGACCTATCCTAACCTAACCTAACAATTTATTAAGAATTCTTTATTTCACTATAATGTATATTTTTAGATCAGTCTACACTATTTTAGACCATTCTAAGACACTTTTCTTCTATGATGTTTCTCTCTCAGACCTATCCTAACCTAACCTAATAATTTATTAAGAATTCTTTAATTCACTATAATGTATATTTTTAGATCAGTCTTCACTATTTTACACCATTCTAAGACTTTTTTCTTCTATGGTGTTTCTCTCTCAGACCTATCCTAACCTAACCTAACAATTTATTAATAATTCTTTAATTCACTATAATGTATATTTTTAGATCAGTCTTCACTATTTTAGACCATTCTAAGACACTTTCCTTCTATCGTGTTTCTCTCTCAGACCTATCCTAACCTAACCTAACAATTTATTAAGAATTTTTTATTTCACTATATTGTATATTTTTAGATCAGTCTTCACTATTTTAGACCATTCTAAGACACTTTTCTTCTATGATGTTTCTGTCTCAGACCTATCCTAACCTAACCTAACCTAACAATTTATTAAGAATTCTTTAATTCACTATAATGTATATTTTTAGATCAGTCTTCACTATTTTAGACCATTCTAAGACTTTTTTCTTCTATGGTGTTTCTCTCTCAGACCTATCCTAACCTAACCTAACCTAACCTAACAATTTTTTAAGAATTCTTTAATTCACTATAATGTATATTTTTAGATCAGTCTTCACTATTTTAGACCATTCTAAGACACTTTTCTTCTATGGTGTTTCTCTCTCAGACCTATCCTAACCTAACCTAACCTAACCTAACAATTTATTAAGAATTCTTTATTTCACTATAATGTATAATTTTAGATCAGTCTTCACTATTTTAGACCATTCTAAGACACTTTTCTTCTATGATGTTTCTCTCTCAGACCTATCCTAACCTAACCTAACCTAACCTAACAATTTATTAATAATTCTTTAATTCACTATAATGTATATTTTTAGATCAGTCCTCACTATTTTAGACCATTCTAAGACACTTTTCTTCTATGGTGTTTCTCTCTCTGACCTATCCTAACCTAACCTAACCTAACCTAACAATTTATTAAGAATTCTTTAATTCACTATAATGTATATTTTTAGATCAGTCTTCACTATTTTAGACCATTCTAAGACATTCTTCTTCTATGATGTTTCTCTCTCAGACCTATCCTAACCTAACCTAACCTAACCTAACAATTTATTAATAATTCTTTAATTCACTATAATGTATATTTTTAGATCAGTCTTCACTATTTTAGACCATTCTAAGACACTTTCCTTCTATGGTGTTTCTCTCTCAGACCTATCCTAACCTAACCTAACAATTTATTAAGAATTCTTTATTTCACTATATTGTATATTTTTAGATCAGTCTTCACTATTTTAGACCATTCTAAGACACTTTTCTTCTATGATGTTTCTGTCTCAGACCTATCCTAACCTAACCTAACCTAACCTAACCTAACAATTTATTAAGAATTCTTTAATTCACTATAATGTATATTTTTAGATCAGTCTTCACTATTTTAGACCATTCTAAGACTTTTTTCTTCTATGGTGTTTCTCTCTCAGACCTATCCTAACCTAACCTAACCTAACCTAACAATTTATTAAGAATTCTTTAATTCACTATAATGTATATTTTTAGATCAGTCTTCACTATTTTAGACCATTCTAAGACACTTTTCTTCTATGGTGTTTCTCTCTCAGACCTATCCTAACCTAACCTAACCTAACCTAACCTAACAATTTATTAAGAATTCTTTATTTCACTATAATGTATATTTTTAGATCAGTCTTCACTATTTTAGACAATTCTAAGACACTTTTCTTCTATGATGTTTCTCTCTCAGACCTATCCTAACCTAACCTAACCTAACCTAACAATTTATTAATAATTCTTTAATTCACTATAATGTATATTTTTAGATCAGTCCTCACTATTTTAGACCATTCTAAGACACTTTTCTTCTATGGTGTTTCTCTCTCAGACCTATCCTAACCTAACCTAACCTAACCTAACAATTTATTAATAATTCTTTAATTCACTATAATGTATATTTTTAGATCAGTTTTCACTATTTTAGACCATTGTAAGACACTTTTCTTCTATGGTGTTTCTCTCTCAGACCTATCCTAACCTAACCTAACCTAACCTAACAATTTATTAAGAATTCTTTATTTCACTATAATGTATATCTTTAGATCAGTCTTCACAATTTTAGACCATTCTAAGACACTTTTCTTCTATGATGTTTCTGTCTCAGACCTATCCTAACCTAACCTAACCTAACCTAACAATTTATTAAGAATTCTTTAATTCACTATAATGTATATTTTTAGATCAGTCCTCACTATTTTAGACCATTCTAAGACACTTTTCTTCTATGGTGTTTCTCTCTCAGACCTATCCTAACCTAACCTAACCTAACCTAACAATTTATTAAGAATTATTTATTTCACTATAATGTATATTTTTAGATCAGTCTTCACTATTTTAGACCATTCTAAGACACTTTTCTTCTATGATGTTTCTCTCTCAGACCTATCCTAGCCTAACCTAACCTAACCTAACAATTTATTAATAATTCTTTAATTCACTATAATGTATATTTTTAGATCAGTCTTCACTATTTTAGACCATTCTAAGACACTTTTCTTCTATGGTGTTTCTCTCTCAGACCTATCCTAACCTAACCTAACCTAACAATTTATTAAGAATTCTTTATTTCACTATATTGTATATTTTTAGATCAGTCTTCACTATTTTAGATCATTCTAAGACACTTTTCTTCTATGGTGTTTCTCTCTCAGACCTATCCTAACTTAACCTAACCTAACCTAACAATTTATTAAGAATTCTTTATTTCACTATAATGTATATTTTTAGATCAGTCTTCACTATTTTAGACCATTCTAAGACACTTTTCTTCTATGGTTTTTCTCTCTCAGACCTATCCTAACCTAACCTAACCTAACAATTTTTTAATAATTCTTTAATTCACTATAATGTATATTTTTAGATCAGTCTTCACTATTTTAGACCATTCTAAGACACTTTCCTTCTATGGTGTTTCTCTCTCAGACCTATCCTAACCTAACCTAACCTAACCTAACAATTTATTAAGAATTTTTTATTTCACTATATTGTATATTTTTAGATCAGTCTTCACTATTTTAGACCATTCTAAGACACTTTTCTTCTATGATGTTTCTGTCTCAGACCTATCCTAACCTAACCTAACCTAACCTAACCTAACAATTTATTAAGAATTCTTTAATTCACTATAATGTATATTTTTAGATCAGTCTTCACTATTTTAGACCATTCTAAGACTTTTTCTTCTATGGTGTTTCTCTCTCAGACCTATCCTAACCTAACCTAACAATTTATTAAGAATTCTTTAATTCACTATAATGTATATTTTTAGATCAGTCTTCACTATTTTAGACCATTCTAAGACACTTTTCTTCTATGGTGTTTCTCTCTCAGACCTATCCTAACCTAACCTAACAATTTATTAAGAATTCTTTATTTCACTATAATGTATATTTTTAGATCAGTCTACACTATTTTAGACCATTCTAAGACACTTTTCTTCTATGATGTTTCTCTCTCAGACCTATCCTAACCTAACCTAATAATTTATTAAGAATTCTTTAATTCACTATAATGTATATTTTTAGATCAGTCTTCACTATTTTAGACCATTCTAAGACTTTTTTCTTCTATGGTGTTTCTCTCTCAGACCTATCCTAACCTAACCTAACAATTTATTAATAATTCTTTAATTCACTATAATGTATATTTTTAGATCAGTCTTCACTATTTTAGACCATTCTAAGACACTTTCCTTCTATGGTGTTTCTCTCTCAGACCTATCCTAACCTAACCTAACAATTTATTAAGAATTTTTTATTTCACTATATTGTATATTTTTAGATCAGTCTTCACTATTTTAGACCATTCTAAGACACTTTTCTTCTATGATGTTTCTGTCTCAGACCTATCCTAACCTAACCTAACCTAACAATTTATTAAGAATTCTTTAATTCACTATAATGTATATTTTTAGATCAGTCTTCACTATTTTAGACCATTCTAAGACTTTTTTCTTCTATGGTGTTTCTCTCTCAGACCTATCCTAACCTAACCTAACAATTTTTTAAGAATTCTTTAATTCACTATAATGTATATTTTTAGATCAGTCTTCACTATTTTAGACCATTCTAAGACACTTTTCTTCTATGGTGTTTCTCTCTCAGACCTATCCTAACCTAACCTAACCTAACCTAACAATTTATTAAGAATTCTTTATTTCACTATAATGTATAATTTTAGATCAGTCTTCACTATTTTAGACCATTCTAAGACACTTTTCTTCTATGATGTTTCTCTCTCAGACCTATCCTAACCTAACCTAACCTAACCTAACAATTTATTAATAATTCTTTAATTCACTATAATGTATATTTTTAGATCAGTCCTCACTATTTTAGACCATTCTAAGACACTTTTCTTCTATGGTGTTTCTCTCTCAGACCTATCCTAACCTAACCTAACCTAACCTAACAATTTATTAAGAATTCTTTAATTCACTATAATGTATATTTTTAGATCAGTCTTCACTATTTTAGACCATTCTAAGACATTCTTCTTCTATGATGTTTCTCTCTCAGACCTATCCTAACCTAACCTAACCTAACCTAACAATTTATTAATAATTCTTTAATTCACTATAATGTATATTTTTAGATCAGTCTTCACTATTTTAGACCATTCTAAGACACTTTCCTTCTATGGTGTTTCTCTCTCAGACCTATCCTAACCTAACCTAACCTAACCTAACAATTTATTAAGAATTCTTTATTTCACTATATTGTATATTTTTAGATCAGTCTTCACTATTTTAGACCATTCTAAGACACTTTTCTTCTATGGTGTTTCTCTCTCAGACCTATCCTAACCTAACCTAACCTAACCTATCAATTTATTAAGAATTCTTTATTTCACTATAATGTATATTTTTAGATCAGTCTTCACTATTTTAGACAATTCTAAGACACTTTTCTTCTATGATGTTTCTCTCTCAGACCTATCCTAACCTAACCTAACCTAACCTAACAATTTATTAATAATTCTTTAATTCACTATAATGTATATTTTTAGATCAGTCCTCACTATTTTAGACCATTCTAAGACACTTTTCTTCTATGGTGTTTCTCTCTCAGACCTATCCTAACCTAACCTAACCTAACCTAACAATTTATTAATAATTCTTTAATTCACTATAATGTATATTTTTAGATCAGTTTTCACTATTTTAGACCATTGTAAGACACTTTTCTTCTATGGTGTTTCTCTCTCAGACCTATCCTAACCTAACCTAACCTAACCTAACAATTTATTAAGAATTCTTTATTTCACTATAATGTATATTTTTAGATCAGTCTTCACAATTTTAGACCATTCTAAGACACTTTTCTTCTATGATGTTTCTGTCTCAGACCTATCCTAACCTAACCTAACCTAACAATTTATTAAGAATTCTTTAATTCACTATAATGTATATTTTTAGATCAGTCTTCACTATTTTAGACCATTCTAAGACACTTTTCTTCTATGGTGTTTCTCTCTCAGACCTATCCTAACCTAACCTAACCTAACCTAACAATTTATTAAGAATTCTTTAATTCACTATAATGTATATTTTTAGATCAGTCTTCACTATTTTAGACCATTCTAAGACACTTTCCTTCTATGGTGTTTCTCTCTCAGACCTATCCTAACCTAACCTAACAATTTATTAAGAATTTTTTATTTCACTATATTGTATATTTTTAGATCAGTCTTCACTATTTTAGACCATTCTAAGACACTTTTCTTCTATGATGTTTCTGTCTCAGACCTATCCTAACCTAACCTAACCTAACAATTTATTAATAATTCTTTAATTCACTATAATGTATATTTTTAGATCAGTCTTCACTATTTTAGACCATTCTAAGACACTTTTCTTCTATGGTGTTTCTCTCTCAGACCTATCCTAACCTAACCTAACCTAACCTAACAATTTATTAAGAATTCTTTATTTCACTATAATGTATAATTTTAGATCAGTCTTCACTATTTTAGACCATTCTAAGACACTTTTCTTCTATGATGTTTCTCTCTCAGACCTATCCTAACCTAACCTAACCTAACCTAACAATTTATTAATAATTATTTAATTCACTATAATGTATATTTTTAGATCAGTCTTCACTATTTTAGACCATTCTAAGACACTTTTCTTCTATGGTGTTTCTCTCTCAGACCTATCCTAACCTAACCTAACCTAACCTAACAATTTATTAAGAATTATTTATTTCACTATAATGTATATTTTTAGATCAGTCTTCACTATTTTAGACCATTCTAAGACACTTTTCTTCTATGGTGTTTCTCTCTCAGACCTATCCTAACCTAACCTAACCTAACCTAACAATTTATTAATAATTCTTTAATTCACTATAATGTATATTTTTAGATCAGTCTTCACTATTTTAGACCATTCTAAGACACTTTTCTTCTATGGTGTTTCTCTCTCAGACCTATCCTAACCTAACCTAACCTAACAATTTATTAAGAATTCTTTATTTCACTATATTGTATATTTTTAGATCAGTCTTCACTATTTTAGATCATTCTAAGACACTTTTCTTCTATGGTGTTTCTCTCTCAGACCTATCCTAACTTAACCTAACCTAACCTAACAATTTATTAAGAATTCTTTATTTCACTATAATGTATATTTTTAGATCAGTCTTCACTATTTTAGACCATTCTAAGACACTTTTCTTCTATGGTTTTTCTCTCTCAGACCTATCCTAACCTAACCTAACCTAACAATTTTTTAATAATTCTTTAATTCACTATAATGTATATTTTTAGATCAGTCTTCACTATTTTAGACCATTCTAAGACACTTTCCTTCTATGGTGTTTCTCTCTCAGACCTATCCTAACCTAACCTAACCTAACCTAACAATTTATTAAGAATTTTTTATTTCACTATATTGTATATTTTTAGATCAGTCTTCACTATTTTAGACCATTCTAAGACACTTTTCTTCTATGATGTTTCTGTCTCAGACCTATCCTAACCTAACCTAACCTAACCTAACCTAACAATTTATTAAGAATTCTTTAATTCACTATAATGTATATTTTTAGATCAGTCTTCACTATTTTAGACCATTCTAAGACTTTTTTTCTTCTATGGTGTTTCTCTCTCAGACCTATCCTAACCTAACCTAACAATTTATTAAGAATTCTTTAATTCACTATAATGTATATTTTTAGATCAGTCTTCACTATTTTAGACCATTCTAAGACACTTTTCTTCTATGGTGTTTCTCTCTCAGACCTATCCTAACCTAACCTAACAATTTATTAAGAATTCTTTATTTCACTATAATGTATATTTTTAGATCAGTCTACACTATTTTAGACCATTCTAAGACACTTTTCTTCTATGATGTTTCTCTCTCAGACCTATCCTAACCTAACCTAATAATTTATTAAGAATTCTTTAATTCACTATAATGTATATTTTTAGATCAGTCTTCACTATTTTACACCATTCTAAGACTTTTTTCTTCTATGGTGTTTCTCTCTCAGACCTATCCTCACCTAACCTAACAATTTATTAATAATTCTTTAATTCACTATAATGTATATTTTTAGATCAGTCTTCACTATTTTAGACCATTCTAAGACACTTTCCTTCTATGGTGTTTCTCTCTCAGACCTATCCTAACCTAACCTAACAATTTATTAAGAATTTTTTATTTCACTATATTGTATATTTTTAGATCAGTCTTCACTATTTTAGACCATTCTAAGACACTTTTCTTCTATGATGTTTCTGTCTCAGACCTATCCTAACCTAACCTAACCTAACAATTTATTAAGAATTCTTTAATTCACTATAATGTATATTTTTAGATCAGTCTTCACTATTTTAGACCATTCTAAGACTTTTTTCTTCTATGGTGTTTCTCTCTCAGACCTATCCTAACCTAACCTAACCTAACCTAACAATTTTTTAAGAATTCTTTAATTCACTATAATGTATATTTTTAGATCAGTCTTCACTATTTTAGACCATTCTAAGACACTTTTCTTCTATGGTGTTTCTCTCTCAGACCTATCCTAACCTAACCTAACCTAACCTAACAATTTATTAAGAATTCTTTATTTCACTATAATGTATAATTTTAGATCAGTCTTCACTATTTTAGACCATTCTAAGACACTTTTCTTCTATGATGTTTCTCTCTCAGACCTATCCTAACCTAACCTAACCTAACCTAACAATTTATTAATAATTCTTTAATTCACTATAATGTATATTTTTAGATCAGTCCTCACTATTTTAGACCATTCTAAGACACTTTTCTTCTATGGTGTTTCTCTCTCAGACCTATCCTAACCTAACCTAACCTAACCTAACAATTTATTAAGAATTCTTTAATTCACTATAATGTATATTTTTAGATCAGTCTTCACTATTTTAGACCATTCTAAGACATTCTTCTTCTATGATGTTTCTCTCTCAGACCTATCCTAACCTAACCTAACCTAACCTAACAATTTATTAATAATTCTTTAATTCACTATAATGTATATTTTTAGATCAGTCTTCACTATTTTAGACCATTCTAAGACACTTTCCTTCTATGGTGTTTCTCTCTCAGACCTATCCTAACCTAACCTAACCTAACCTAACAATTTATTAAGAATTCTTTATTTCACTATATTGTATATTTTTAGATCAGTCTTCACTATTTTAGACCATTCTAAGACACTTTTCTTCTATGATGTTTCTGTCTCAGACCTATCCTAACCTAACCTAACCTAACAATTTATTAAGAATTCTTTAATTCACTATAATGTATATTTTTAGATCAGTCTTCACTATTTTAGACCATTCTAAGACTTTTTTCTTCTATGGTGTTTCTCTCTCAGACCTATCCTAACCTAACCTAACCTAACCTAACAATTTATTAAGAATTCTTTAATTCACTATAATGTATATTTTTAGATCAGTCTTCACTATTTTAGACCATTCTAAGACACTTTCCTTCTATGGTGTTTCTCTCTCAGACCTATCCTAACCTAACCTAACAATTTATTAAGAATTTTTTATTTCACTATATTGTATATTTTTAGATCAGTCTTCACTATTTTAGACCATTCTAAGACACTTTTCTTCTATGATGTTTCTGTCTCAGACCTATCCTAACCTAACCTAACCTAACAATTTATTAATAATTCTTTAATTCACTATAATGTATATTTTTAGATCAGTCTTCACTATTTTAGACCATTCTAAGACACTTTTCTTCTATGGTGTTTCTCTCTCAGACCTATCCTAACCTAACCTAACCTAACCTAACAATTTATTAAGAATTCTTTATTTCACTATAATGTATAATTTTAGATCAGTCTTCACTATTTTAGACCATTCTAAGACACTTTTCTTCTATGATGTTTCTCTCTCAGACCTATCCTAACCTAACCTAACCTAACCTAACAATTTATTAATAATTATTTAATTCACTATAATGTATATTTTTAGATCAGTCTTCACTATTTTAGACCATTCTAAGACACTTTTCTTCTATGGTGTTTCTCTCTCAGACCTATCCTAACCTAACCTAACCTAACCTAACAATTTATTAAGAATTATTTATTTCACTATAATGTATATTTTTAGATCAGTCTTCACTATTTTAGACCATTCTAAGACACTTTTCTTCTATGGTGTTTCTCTCTCAGACCTATCCTAACCTAACCTAACCTAACCTAACAATTTATTAATAATTCTTTAATTCACTATAATGTATATTTTTAGATCAGTCTTCACTATTTTAGACCATTCTAAGACACTTTTCTTCTATGGTGTTTCTCTCTCAGACCTATCCTAACCTAACCTAACCTAACAATTTATTAAGAATTCTTTATTTCACTATATTGTATATTTTTAGATCAGTCTTCACTATTTTAGATCATTCTAAGACACTTTTCTTCTATGGTGTTTCTCTCTCAGACCTATCCTAACTTAACCTAACCTAACCTAACAATTTATTAAGAATTCTTTATTTCACTATAATGTATATTTTTAGATCAGTCTTCACTATTTTAGACCATTCTAAGACACTTTTCTTCTATGGTTTTTCTCTCTCAGACCTATCCTAACCTAACCTAACCTAACAATTTTTTAATAATTCTTTAATTCACTATAATGTATATTTTTAGATCAGTCTTCACTATTTTAGACCATTCTAAGACACTTTCCTTCTATGGTGTTTCTCTCTCAGACCTATCCTAACCTAACCTAACCTAACCTAACAATTTATTAAGAATTTTTTATTTCACTATATTGTATATTTTTAGATCAGTCTTCACTATTTTAGACCATTCTAAGACACTTTTCTTCTATGATGTTTCTGTCTCAGACCTATCCTAACCTAACCTAACCTAACCTAACCTAACAATTTATTAAGAATTCTTTAATTCACTATAATGTATATTTTTAGATCAGTCTTCACTATTTTAGACCATTCTAAGACTTTTTTTCTTCTATGGTGTTTCTCTCTCAGACCTATCCTAACCTAACCTAACAATTTATTAAGAATTCTTTAATTCACTATAATGTATATTTTTAGATCAGTCTTCACTATTTTAGACCATTCTAAGACACTTTTCTTCTATGGTGTTTCTCTCTCAGACCTATCCTAACCTAACCTAACAATTTATTAAGAATTCTTTATTTCACTATAATGTATATTTTTAGATCAGTCTACACTATTTTAGACCATTCTAAGACACTTTTCTTCTATGATGTTTCTCTCTCAGACCTATCCTAACCTAACCTAATAATTTATTAAGAATTCTTTAATTCACTATAATGTATATTTTTAGATCAGTCTTCACTATTTTACACCATTCTAAGACTTTTTTCTTCTATGGTGTTTCTCTCTCAGACCTATCCTCACCTAACCTAACAATTTATTAATAATTCTTTAATTCACTATAATGTATATTTTTAGATCAGTCTTCACTATTTTAGACCATTCTAAGACACTTTCCTTCTATGGTGTTTCTCTCTCAGACCTATCCTAACCTAACCTAACAATTTATTAAGAATTTTTTATTTCACTATATTGTATATTTTTAGATCAGTCTTCACTATTTTAGACCATTCTAAGACACTTTTCTTCTATGATGTTTCTGTCTCAGACCTATCCTAACCTAACCTAACCTAACAATTTATTAAGAATTCTTTAATTCACTATAATGTATATTTTTAGATCAGTCTTCACTATTTTAGACCATTCTAAGACTTTTTTCTTCTATGGTGTTTCTCTCTCAGACCTATCCTAACCTAACCTAACCTAACCTAACAATTTTTTAAGAATTCTTTAATTCACTATAATGTATATTTTTAGATCAGTCTTCACTATTTTAGACCATTCTAAGACACTTTTCTTCTATGGTGTTTCTCTCTCAGACCTATCCTAACCTAACCTAACCTAACCTAACAATTTATTAAGAATTCTTTATTTCACTATAATGTATAATTTTAGATCAGTCTTCACTATTTTAGACCATTCTAAGACACTTTTCTTCTATGATGTTTCTCTCTCAGACCTATCCTAACCTAACCTAACCTAACCTAACAATTTATTAATAATTCTTTAATTCACTATAATGTATATTTTTAGATCAGTCCTCACTATTTTAGACCATTCTAAGACACTTTTCTTCTATGGTGTTTCTCTCTCAGACCTATCCTAACCTAACCTAACCTAACCTAACAATTTATTAAGAATTCTTTAATTCACTATAATGTATATTTTTAGATCAGTCTTCACTATTTTAGACCATTCTAAGACATTCTTCTTCTATGATGTTTCTCTCTCAGACCTATCCTAACCTAACCTAACCTAACCTAACAATTTATTAATAATTCTTTAATTCACTATAATGTATATTTTTAGATCAGTCTTCACTATTTTAGACCATTCTAAGACACTTTCCTTCTATGGTGTTTCTCTCTCAGACCTATCCTAACCTAACCTAACCTAACCTAACAATTTATTAAGAATTCTTTATTTCACTATATTGTATATTTTTAGATCAGTCTTCACTATTTTAGACCATTCTAAGACACTTTTCTTCTATGATGTTTCTGTCTCAGACCTATCCTAACCTAACCTAACCTAACAATTTATTAAGAATTCTTTAATTCACTATAATGTATATTTTTAGATCAGTCTTCACTATTTTAGACCATTCTAAGACTTTTTTCTTCTATGGTGTTTCTCTCTCAGACCTATCCTAACCTAACCTAACCTAACCTAACAATTTATTAAGAATTCTTTAATTCACTATAATGTATATTTTTTGATCAGTCTTCACTATTTTAGACCATTCTAAGACACTTTTCTTCTATGGTGTTTCTCTCTCAGACCTATCCTAACCTAACCTAACCTAACCTAACAATTTATTAAGAATTCTTTATTTCACTATAATGTATATTTTTAGATCAGTCTTCACTATTTTAGACAATTCTAAGACACTTTTCTTCTATGATGTTTCTCTCTCAGACCTATCCTAACCTAACCTAACCTAACCTAACAATTTATTAATAATTCTTTAATTCACTATAATGTATATTTTTAGATCAGTCCTCACTATTTTAGACCATTCTAAGACACTTTTCTTCTATGGTGTTTCTCTCTCAGACCTATCCTAACCTAACCTAACCTAACCTAACAATTTATTAATAATTCTTTAATTCACTATAATGTATATTTTTAGATCAGTTTTCACTATTTTAGACCATTGTAAGACACTTTTCTTCTATGGTGTTTCTCTCTCAGACCTATCCTAACCTAACCTAACCTAACAATTTATTAAGAATTCTTTATTTCACTATAATGTATATCTTTAGATCAGTCTTCACAATTTTAGACCATTCTAAGACACTTTTCTTCTATGATGTTTCTGTCTCAGACCTATCCTAACCTAACCTAACCTAACCTAACAATTTATTAAGAATTCTTTAATTCACTATAATGTATATTTTTAGATCAGTCCTCACTATTTTAGACCATTCTAAGACACTTTTCTTCTATGGTGTTTCTCTCTCAGACCTATCCTAACCTAACCTAACCTAACCTAACAATTTATTAAGAATTATTTATTTAACTATAATGTATATTTTTAGATCAGTCTTCACTATTTTAGACCATTCTAAGACACTTTTCTTCTATGATGTTTCTCTCTCAGACCTATCCTAGCCTAACCTAACCTAACCTAACAATTTATTAATAATTCTTTAATTCACTATAATGTATATTTTTAGATCAGTCTTCACTATTTTAGACCATTCTAAGACACTTTTCTTCTATGGTGTTTCTCTCTCAGACCTATCCTAACCTAACCTAACCTAACAATTTATTAAGAATTCTTTATTTCACTATATTGTATATTTTTAGATCAGTCTTCACTATTTTAGATCATTCTAAGACACTTTTCTTCTATGGTGTTTCTCTCTCAGACCTATCCTAACTTAACCTAACCTAACCTAACAATTTATTAAGAATTCTTTATTTCACTATAATGTATATTTTTAGATCAGTCTTCACTATTTTAGACCATTCTAAGACACTTTTCTTCTATGGTTTTTCTCTCTCAGACCTATCCTAACCTAACCTAACCTAACAATTTTTTAATAATTCTTTAATTCACTATAATGTATATTTTTAGATCAGTCTTCACTATTTTAGACCATTCTAAGACACTTTCCTTCTATGGTGTTTCTCTCTCAGACCTATCCTAACCTAACCTAACAATTTATTAAGAATTTTTTATTTCACTATATTGTATATTTTTAGATCAGTCTTCACTATTTTAGACCATTCTAAGACACTTTTCTTCTATGATGTTTCTGTCTCAGACCTATCCTAACCTAACCTAACCTAACCTAACCTAACAATTTATTAAGAATTCTTTAATTCACTATAATGTATATTTTTAGATCAGTCTTCACTATTTTAGACCATTCTAAGACTTTTTCTTCTATGGTGTTTCTCTCTCAGACCTATCCTAACCTAACCTAACAATTTATTAAGAATTCTTTAATTCACTATAATGTATATTTTTAGATCAGTCTTCACTATTTTAGACCATTCTAAGACACTTTTCTTCTATGGTGTTTCTCTCTCAGACCTATCCTAACCTAACCTAACAATTTATTAAGAATTCTTTATTTCACTATAATGTATATTTTTAGATCAGTCTACACTATTTTAGACCATTCTAAGACACTTTTCTTCTATGATGTTTCTCTCTCAGACCTATCCTAACCTAACCTAATAATTTATTAAGAATTCTTTAATTCACTATAATGTATATTTTTAGATCAGTCTTCACTATTTTAGACCATTCTAAGACTTTTTTCTTCTATGGTGTTTCTCTCTCAGACCTATCCTAACCTAACCTAACAATTTATTAATAATTCTTTAATTCACTATAATGTATATTTTTAGATCAGTCTTCACTATTTTAGACCATTCTAAGACACTTTCCTTCTATGGTGTTTCTCTCTCAGACCTATCCTAACCTAACCTAACAATTTATTAAGAATTTTTTATTTCACTATATTGTATATTTTTAGATCAGTCTTCACTATTTTAGACCATTCTAAGACACTTTTCTTCTATGATGTTTCTGTCTCAGACCTATCCTAACCTAACCTAACCTAACAATTTATTAAGAATTCTTTAATTCACTATAATGTATATTTTTAGATCAGTCTTCACTATTTTAGACCATTCTAAGACTTTTTTCTTCTATGGTGTTTCTCTCTCAGACCTATCCTAACCTAACCTAACAATTTTTTAAGAATTCTTTAATTCACTATAATGTATATTTTTAGATCAGTCTTCACTATTTTAGACCATTCTAAGACACTTTTCTTCTATGGTGTTTCTCTCTCAGACCTATCCTAACCTAACCTAACCTAACCTAACAATTTATTAAGAATTCTTTATTTCACTATAATGTATAATTTTAGATCAGTCTTCACTATTTTAGACCATTCTAAGACACTTTTCTTCTATGATGTTTCTCTCTCAGACCTATCCTAACCTAACCTAACCTAACCTAACAATTTATTAATAATTCTTTAATTCACTATAATGTATATTTTTAGATCAGTCCTCACTATTTTAGACCATTCTAAGACACTTTTCTTCTATGGTGTTTCTCTCTCAGACCTATCCTAACCTAACCTAACCTAACCTAACAATTTATTAAGAATTCTTTAATTCACTATAATGTATATTTTTAGATCAGTCTTCACTATTTTAGACCATTCTAAGACATTCTTCTTCTATGATGTTTCTCTCTCAGACCTATCCTAACCTAACCTAACCTAACCTAACAATTTATTAATAATTCTTTAATTCACTATAATGTATATTTTTAGATCAGTCTTCACTATTTTAGACCATTCTAAGACACTTTCCTTCTATGGTGTTTCTCTCTCAGACCTATCCTAACCTAACCTAACCTAATCTAACAATTTATTAAGAATTCTTTATTTCACTATATTGTATATTTTTAGATCAGTCTTCACTATTTTAGACCATTCTAAGACACTTTTCTTCTATGGTGTTTCTCTCTCAGACCTATCCTAACCTAACCTAACCTAACCTAACAATTTATTAAGAATTCTTTATTTCACTATAATGTATATTTTTAGATCAGTCTTCACTATTTTAGACAATTCTAAGACACTTTTCTTCTATGATGTTTCTCTCTCAGACCTATCCTAACCTAACCTAACCTAACCTAACAATTTATTAATAATTCTTTAATTCACTATAATGTATATTTTTAGATCAGTCCTCACTATTTTAGACCATTCTAAGACACTTTTCTTCTATGGTGTTTCTCTCTCAGACCTATCCTAACCTAACCTAACCTAACCTAACAATTTATTAATAATTCTTTAATTCACTATAATGTATATTTTTAGATCAGTTTTCACTATTTTAGACCATTGTAAGACACTTTTCTTCTATGGTGTTTCTCTCTCAGACCTATCCTAACCTAACCTAACCTAACCTAACAATTTATTAATAATTCTTTAATTCACTATAATGTATATTTTTAGATCAGTTTTCACTATTTTAGACCATTGTAAGACACTTTTCTTCTATGATGTTTCTGTCTCAGACCTATCCTAACCTAACCTAACCTAACAATTTATTAAGAATTCTTTAATTCACTATAATGTATATTTTTAGATCAGTCTTCACTATTTTAGACCATTCTAAGACACTTTTCTTCTATGATGTTTCTGTCTCAGACCTATCCTAACCTAACCTAACCTAACCTAACCTAACAATTTATTAAGAATTCTTTAATTCACTATAATGTATATTTTTAGATCAGTCTTCACTATTTTAGACCATTCTAAGACTTTTTTCTTCTATGGTGTTTCTCTCTCAGACCTATCCTAACCTAACCTAACAATTTATTAAGAATTCTTTAATTCACTATAATGTATATTTTTAGATCAGTCTTCACTATTTTAGACCATTCTAAGACACTTTTCTTCTATGGTGTTTCTCTCTCAGACCTATCCTAACCTAACCTAACAATTTATTAAGAATTCTTTATTTCACTATAATGTATATTTTTAGATCAGTCTACACTATTTTAGACCATTCTAAGACACTTTTCTTCTATGATGTTTCTCTCTCAGACCTATCCTAACCTAACCTAATAATTTATTAAGAATTCTTTAATTCACTATAATGTATATTTTTAGATCAGTCTTCACTATTTTACACCATTCTAAGACTTTTTTCTTCTATGGTGTTTCTCTCTCAGACCTATCCTCACCTAACCTAACAATTTATTAATAATTCTTTAATTCACTATAATGTATATTTTTAGATCAGTCTTCACTATTTTAGACCATTCTAAGACACTTTCCTTCTATGGTGTTTCTCTCTCAGACCTATCCTAACCTAACCTAACAATTTATTAAGAATTTTTTATTTCACTATATTGTATATTTTTAGATCAGTCTTCACTATTTTAGACCATTCTAAGACACTTTTCTTCTATGATGTTTCTGTCTCAGACCTATCCTAACCTAACCTAACCTAACAATTTTTTAAGAATTCTTTAATTCACTATAATGTATATTTTTAGATCAGTCTTCACTATTTTAGACCATTCTAAGACACTTTTCTTCTATGGTGTTTCTCTCTCAGACCTATCCTAACCTAACCTAACCTAACCTAACAATTTATTAAGAATTCTTTATTTCACTATAATGTATAATTTTAGATCAGTCTTCACTATTTTAGACCATTCTAAGACACTTTTCTTCTATGATGTTTCTCTCTCAGACCTATCCTAACCTAACCTAACCTAACCTAACAATTTATTAATAATTCTTTAATTCACTATAATGTATATTTTTAGATCAGTCCTCACTATTTTAGACCATTCTAAGACACTTTTCTTCTATGGTGTTTCTCTCTCAGACCTATCCTAACCTAACCTAACCTAACCTAACAATTTATTAAGAATTCTTTAATTCACTATAATGTATATTTTTAGATCAGTCTTCACTATTTTAGACCATTCTAAGACATTCTTCTTCTATGATGTTTCTCTCTCAGACCTATCCTAACCTAACCTAACCTAACCTAACAATTTATTAATAATTCTTTAATTCACTATAATGTATATTTTTAGATCAGTCTTCACTATTTTAGACCATTCTAAGACACTTTCCTTCTATGGTGTTTCTCTCTCAGACCTATCCTAACCTAACCTAACCTAACCTAACAATTTATTAAGAATTCTTTATTTCACTATATTGTATATTTTTAGATCAGTCTTCACTATTTTAGACCATTCTAAGACACTTTTCTTCTATGATGTTTCTGTCTCAGACCTATCCTAACCTAACCTAACCTAACAATTTATTAAGAATTCTTTAATTCACTATAATGTATATTTTTAGATCAGTCTTCACTATTTTAGACCATTCTAAGACTTTTTTCTTCTATGGTGTTTCTCTCTCAGACCTATCCTAACCTAACCTAACCTAACCTAACAATTTATTAAGAATTCTTTAATTCACTATAATGTATATTTTTAGATCAGTCTTCACTATTTTAGACCATTCTAAGACACTTTTCTTCTATGGTGTTTCTCTCTCAGACCTATCCTAACCTAACCTAACCTAACCTAACAATTTATTAAGAATTCTTTATTTCACTATAATGTATATTTTTAGATCAGTCTTCACTATTTTAGACAATTCTAAGACACTTTTCTTCTATGATGTTTCTCTCTCAGACCTATCCTAACCTAACCTAACCTAACCTAACAATTTATTAATAATTCTTTAATTCACTATAATGTATATTTTTAGATCAGTCCTCACTATTTTAGACCATTCTAAGACACTTTTCTTCTATGGTGTTTCTCTCTCAGACCTATCCTAACCTAACCTAACCTAACCTAACAATTTATTAATAATTCTTTAATTCACTATAATGTATATTTTTAGATCAGTTTTCACTATTTTAGACCATTGTAAGACACTTTTCTTCTATGGTGTTTCTCTCTCAGACCTATCCTAACCTAACCTAACCTAACCTAACAATTTATTAAGAATTCTTTATTTCACTATAATGTATATCTTTAGATCAGTCTTCACAATTTTAGACCATTCTAAGACACTTTTCTTCTATGATGTTTCTGTCTCAGACCTATCCTAACCTAACCTAACCTAACCTAACAATTTATTAAGAATTCTTTAATTCACTATAATGTATATTTTTAGATCAGTCCTCACTATTTTAGACCATTCTAAGACACTTTTCTTCTATGGTGTTTCTCTCTCAGACCTATCCTAACCTAACCTAACCTAACCTAACAATTTATTAAGAATTATTTATTTCACTATAATGTATATTTTTAGATCAGTCTTCACTATTTTAGACCATTCTAAGACACTTTTCTTCTATGATGTTTCTCTCTCAGACCTATCCTAGCCTAACCTAACCTAACCTAACAATTTATTAATAATTCTTTAATTCACTATAATGTATATTTTTAGATCAGTCTTCACTATTTTAGACCATTCTAAGACACTTTTCTTCTATGGTGTTTCTCTCTCAGACCTATCCTAACCTAACCTAACCTAACAATTTATTAAGAATTCTTTATTTCACTATATTGTATATTTTTAGATCAGTCTTCACTATTTTAGATCATTCTAAGACACTTTTCTTCTATGGTGTTTCTCTCTCAGACCTATCCTAACTTAACCTAACCTAACCTAACAATTTATTAAGAATTCTTTATTTCACTATAATGTATATTTTTAGATCAGTCTTCACTATTTTAGACCATTCTAAGACACTTTTCTTCTATGGTTTTTCTCTCTCAGACCTATCCTAACCTAACCTAACCTAACAATTTTTTAATAATTCTTTAATTCACTATAATGTATATTTTTAGATCAGTCTTCACTATTTTAGACCATTCTAAGACACTTTCCTTCTATGGTGTTTCTCTCTCAGACCTATCCTAACCTAACCTAACAATTTATTAAGAATTTTTTATTTCACTATATTGTATATTTTTAGATCAGTCTTCACTATTTTAGACCATTCTAAGACACTTTTCTTCTATGATGTTTCTGTCTCAGACCTATCCTAACCTAACCTAACCTAACCTAACCTAACAATTTATTAAGAATTCTTTAATTCACTATAATGTATATTTTTAGATCAGTCTTCACTATTTTAGACCATTCTAAGACTTTTTCTTCTATGGTGTTTCTCTCTCAGACCTATCCTAACCTAACCTAACAATTTATTAAGAATTCTTTAATTCACTATAATGTATATTTTTAGATCAGTCTTCACTATTTTAGACCATTCTAAGACACTTTTCTTCTATGGTGTTTCTCTCTCAGACCTATCCTAACCTAACCTAACAATTTATTAAGAATTCTTTATTTCACTATAATGTATATTTTTAGATCAGTCTACACTATTTTAGACCATTCTAAGACACTTTTCTTCTATGATGTTTCTCTCTCAGACCTATCCTAACCTAACCTAATAATTTATTAAGAATTCTTTAATTCACTATAATGTATATTTTTAGATCAGTCTTCACTATTTTAGACCATTCTAAGACTTTTTTCTTCTATGGTGTTTCTCTCTCAGACCTATCCTAACCTAACCTAACAATTTATTAATAATTCTTTAATTCACTATAATGTATATTTTTAGATCAGTCTTCACTATTTTAGACCATTCTAAGACACTTTCCTTCTATGGTGTTTCTCTCTCAGACCTATCCTAACCTAACCTAACAATTTATTAAGAATTTTTTATTTCACTATATTGTATATTTTTAGATCAGTCTTCACTATTTTAGACCATTCTAAGACACTTTTCTTCTATGATGTTTCTGTCTCAGACCTATCCTAACCTAACCTAACCTAACAATTTATTAAGAATTCTTTAATTCACTATAATGTATATTTTTAGATCAGTCTTCACTATTTTAGACCATTCTAAGACTTTTTTCTTCTATGGTGTTTCTCTCTCAGACCTATCCTAACCTAACCTAACCTAACCTAACAATTTTTTAAGAATTCTTTAATTCACTATAATGTATATTTTTAGATCAGTCTTCACTATTTTAGACCATTCTAAGACACTTTTCTTCTATGGTGTTTCTCTCTCAGACCTATCCTAACCTAACCTAACCTAACCTAACAATTTATTAAGAATTCTTTATTTCACTATAATGTATAATTTTAGATCAGTCTTCACTATTTTAGACCATTCTAAGACACTTTTCTTCTATGATGTTTCTCTCTCAGACCTATCCTAACCTAACCTAACCTAACCTAACAATTTATTAATAATTCTTTAATTCACTATAATGTATATTTTTAGATCAGTCCTCACTATTTTAGACCATTCTAAGACACTTTTCTTCTATGGTGTTTCTCTCTCAGACCTATCCTAACCTAACCTAACCTAACCTAACAATTTATTAAGAATTCTTTAATTCACTATAATGTATATTTTTAGATCAGTCTTCACTATTTTAGACCATTCTAAGACATTCTTCTTCTATGATGTTTCTCTCTCAGACCTATCCTAACCTAACCTAACCTAACCTAACAATTTATTAATAATTCTTTAATTCACTATAATGTATATTTTTAGATCAGTCTTCACTATTTTAGACCATTCTAAGACACTTTCCTTCTATGGTGTTTCTCTCTCAGACCTATCCTAACCTAACCTAACCTAACCTAACAATTTATTAAGAATTCTTTATTTCACTATATTGTATATTTTTAGATCAGTCTTCACTATTTTAGACCATTCTAAGACACTTTTCTTCTATGGTGTTTCTCTCTCAGACCTATCCTAACCTAACCTAACCTAACCTAACAATTTATTAAGAATTCTTTATTTCACTATAATGTATATTTTTAGATCAGTCTTCACTATTTTAGACAATTCTAAGACACTTTTCTTCTATGATGTTTCTCTCTCAGACCTATCCTAACCTAACCTAACCTAACCTAACAATTTATTAATAATTCTTTAATTCACTATAATGTATATTTTTAGATCAGTCCTCACTATTTTAGACCATTCTAAGACACTTTTCTTCTATGGTGTTTCTCTCTCAGACCTATCCTAACCTAACCTAACCTAACCTAACAATTTATTAATAATTCTTTAATTCACTATAATGTATATTTTTAGATCAGTTTTCACTATTTTAGACCATTCTAAGACACTTTTCTTCTATGGTGTTTCTCTCTCAGACCTATCCTAACCTAACCTAACCTAACCTAACAATTTATTAAGAATTCTTTAATTCACTATAATGTATATTTTTAGATCAGTCTTCACAATTTTAGACCATTCTAAGACACTTTTCTTCTATGATGTTTCTGTCTCAGACCTATCCTAACCTAACCTAACCTAACAATTTATTAAGAATTCTTTAATTCACTATAATGTATATTTTTAGATCAGTCTTCACTATTTTAGACCATTCTAAGACACTTTTCTTCTATGGTGTTTCTCTCTCAGACCTATCCTAACCTAACCTAACCTAACCTAACAATTTATTAAGAATTCTTTAATTCACTATAATGTATATTTTTAGATCAGTCTTCACTATTTTAGACCATTCTAAGACACTTTCCTTCTATGGTGTTTCTCTCTCAGACCTATCCTAACCTAACCTAACAATTTATTAAGAATTTTTTATTTCACTATATTGTATATTTTTAGATCAGTCTTCACTATTTTAGACCATTCTAAGACACTTTTCTTCTATGATGTTTCTGTCTCAGACCTATCCTAACCTAACCTAACCTAACAATTTATTAATAATTCTTTAATTCACTATAATGTATATTTTTAGATCAGTCTTCACTATTTTAGACCATTCTAAGACACTTTTCTTCTATGGTGTTTCTCTCTCAGACCTAACCTAACCTAACCTAACAATTTATTAAGAATTCTTTATTTCACTATAATGTATAATTTTAGATCAGTCTTCACTATTTTAGACCATTCTAAGACACTTTTCTTCTATGATGTTTCTCTCTCAGACCTATCCTAACCTAACCTAACCTAACCTAACAATTTATTAATAATTCTTTAATTCACTATAATGTATATTTTTAGATCAGTCCTCACTATTTTAGACCATTCTAAGACACTTACCTTCTATGGTGTTTCTCTCTCAGACCTATCCTAACCTAACCTAACCTAACCTAACAATTTATTAAGAATTCTTTAATTCACTATAATGTATATTTTTAGATCAGTCTTCACTATTTTAGACCATTCTAAGACATTCTTCTTCTATGATGTTTCTCTCTCAGACCTATCCTGACCTAACCTAACCTAACCTAACAATTTATTAATAATTCTTTAATTCACTATAATGTATATTTTTAGATCAGTCTTCACTATTTTAGACCATTCTAAGACTTTTTTCTTCTATGGTGTTTCTCTCTCAGACCTATCCTAACCTAACCTAACAATTTATTAAGAATTCTTTAATTCACTATAATGTATATTTTTAGATCAGTCTTCACTATTTTAGACCATTCTAAGACACTTTTCTTCTATGGTGTTTCTCTCTCATACCTATCCTAACCTAACCTAACAATTTATTAAGAATTCTTTATTTCACTATAATGTATATTTTTAGATCAGTCTTCACTATTTTAGACCATTCTAAGACACTTTTCTTCTATGATGTTTCTCTCTCAGACCTATCCTAACCTAACCTAACCTAACCTAACAATTTATTAAGAATTCTTTAATTCACTATAATGTATATTTTTAGATCAGTCTTCACTATTTTAGACCATTCTAAGACTTTTTTCTTCTATGGTGTTTCTCTCTCAGACCTAACCTAACCTAACCTAACAATTTATTAATAATTCTTTAATTCACTATAATGTAAATTTTTAGATCAGTCTTCACTATTTTAGACCATTCTAAGACACTTTCCTTCTATGGTGTTTCTCTCTCAGACCTATCCTAACCTAACCTAACAATTTATTAAGAATTTTTTATTTCACTATATTGTATATTTTTAGATCAGTCTTCACTATTTTAGACCATTCTAAGACACTTTTCTTCTATGATGTTTCTGTCTCAGACCTATCCTAACCTAACCTAACAATTTATTAATAATTCTTTAATTCACTATAATGTATATTTTTAGATCAGTCTTCACTATTTTAGACCATTCTAAGACACTTTTCTTCTATGGTGTTTCTCTCTCAGACCTATCCTAACCTAACCTAACCTAACCTAACAATTTATTAAGAATTCTTTATTTCACTATAATGTATAATTTTAGATCAGTCTTCACTATTTTAGACCATTCTAAGACACTTTTCTTCTATGATGTTTCTCTCTCAGACCTATCCTAACCTAACCTAACCTAACCTAACAATTTATTAATAATTCTTTAATTCACTATAATGTATATTTTTAGATCAGTCCTCACTATTTTAGACCATTCTAAGACACTTACCTTCTATGGTGTTTCTCTCTCAGACCTATCCTAACCTAACCTAACCTAACCTAACAATTTATTAAGAATTCTTTAATTCACTATAATGTATATTTTTAGATCAGTCTTCACTATTTTAGACCATTCTAAGACATTCTTCTTCTATGATGTTTCTCTCTCAGACCTATCCTAACCTAACCTAACCTAACCTAACAATTTATTAATAATTCTTTAATCCACTATAATGTATATTTTTAGATCAGTCTTCACTATTTTAGACCATTCTAAGACACTTTTCTTCTATGGTGTTTCTCTCTCAGACCTATCCTAACCTAACCTAACCTAACCTAACAATTTATTAATAATTCTTTAATTCACTATAATGTATATTTTTAGATCAGTCTTCACTATTTTAGACCATTGTAAGACACTTTTCTTCTATGGTGTTTCTCTCTCAGACCTATCCTAACCTAACCTAACCTAACCTAACAATTTATTAAGAATTCTTTATTTCACTATAATGTATATTTTTAGATCAGTCTTCACTATTTTAGACCATTCTAAGACATTTTTCTTCTATGATGTTTCTGTCTCAGACCTATCCTGACCTAACCTAACCTAACCTAACAATTTATTAAGAATTCTTTAATTCACTATAATGTATATTTTTAGATCAGTCTTCACTATTTTAGACCATTCTAAGACTTTTTTCTTCTATGGTGTTTCTCTCTCAGACCTATCCTAACCTAACCTAACCTAACCTAACAATTTATTAAGAATTCTTTAATTCACTATAATGTATATTTTTAGATCAGTCTTCACTATTTTAGACCATTCTAAGACACTTTTCTTCTATGGTGTTTCTCTCTCAGACCTATCCTTAAGAATTCTTTATTTCACTATAATGTATAATTTTAGATCAGTCTTCACTATTTTAGACCATTCTAAGACACTTTTCTTCTATGGTGTTTCTCTCTCAGTCCTATCCTAACCTAACCTAACAATTTATTAATAATTCTTTAATTCACTATAATGTATATTTTTAGATCAGTCTTCACTATTTTAGACCATTCTAAGACACTTATCTTCTATGGTATTTCTCTCTCAGACCTATCCTAACCTAACCTAACCTAACCTAACAATTTATTAAGAATTCTTTATTTCACTATAATGTATAATTTTAGATCAGTCTTCACTATTTTAGACCATTCTAAGACACTTTTCTCTATGATGTTTCTCTCTCAGACCTATCCTAACCTAACCTAACCTAACCTAACAATTTATTAAGAATTCTTTAATTCACTATAATGTATATTTTTAGATCAGTCTTCACTATTTTAGACCATTCTAAGACACTTTTCTTCTATGGTGTTTCTCTCTCAGACCTATCCTAACCTAACCTAACCTAACCTAACAATTTATTAAGAATTCTTTATTTCACTATAATGTATATTTTTAGATCAGTCTTCACTATTTTAGACCATTCGAAGACACTTTTCTTCTATGGTGTTTCTCTCTCAGACCTATCCTAACCTAACCTAACCTAACCTAACAATTTATTAAGAATTCTTTATTTCACTATAATGTATATTTTTAGATCAGTCTTCACTATTCTAGACCATTCTAAGACACTTTTCTTCTATGATGTTTCTCTCTGACCTATCCTAACCTAACCTAACACTTTATTAATAATTCTTTAATTCACTATAATGTATATTTTTAGATCAGTCTTCACTATTTTAGACCATTCTAAGACACTTTTTTCTTCTATGGTGTTTCTCTCTCAGACCTATCCTAACCTAACCTAACCTAACCTAACAATTTATTAAGAATTCTTTAATTCACTATAATGTATATTTTTAGATCAGTCTTCACTATTTTAGACCATTCTAAGACATTCTTCTTCTATGATGTTTCTCTCTCAGACCTATCCTAACCTAAGCTAACCTAACCTAACAATTTATTAAGAATTCTTTAATTCACTATAATGTATATTTTTAGATCAGTCTTCACTATTTTAGACCATTCTAAGACACTTTTCTTCTATGGTGTTTCTCTCTCAGACCTATCCTAACCCAACCTAACCTAACCTAACAATTTATTAAGAATTCTTTATTTCACTATAATGTATATTTTTAGATCAGTCTTCACTATTTTAGACCATTCTAAGACACTTTTCTTCTATGATGTTTCTCTCTCAGACCTATCCTAACCTAACCTAACTTAACCTAACAATTTATTAATAATTCTTTAATTCACTATAATGTATATTTTTAGATCAGCCTTCACTATTTTAGACCATTCTAAGACACTTTTTCTTCTATGGTGTTTCTCTCTCAGACCTATCCTAACTTAACCTAACAATTTATTAAGAATTCTTTATTTCACTATAATGTGTATTTTTAGATCAGTCTTCACTATTTTAGACCATTCTAAGACACTTTTCTTCTATGGTGTTTCTCTCTCAGACCTATCCTAACCTAACTTAACCTAACCTAACAATTTATTAAGAATTTGTTATTTATTATAATGTGTATTTTTAGATCAGTCTTCACTATTTTAGACCATTCTAAGACCCTTTTCTTCTATGGTGTTTCTCTCTCAGACCTAACCTAACTATTTATTAAGAATTCTTTAATTCACTATAATGTATATTTTTAACCGATAGATCTTAGGTTCGAATCCCCGGTGGGGGTGCAATTTTCTTTTATTTTTTTTATTGGAAAAAAAAATTACCAATGGGGGGGGGGGCTTTCATCCCAGTATCCTTACAGCCCAAGCCGAAGGCTGTTACCAATTGGCAGCTCGTGCCTTGCTATTAAATCGTGGCTGTTACAATGCCACCTTCTGATGTAGTTGCGTCATGGATAACATTTGTGCTTTTAAAGCTGGCATGGTTTCTCTGGGGGACCAGCAGCAACACTGCATAATCGACACCTCCCACCCTCGTTATAAATTCACATAAAAATAATTAGAGGAAATTTATTGACAATACCACATCTAGGATCTTCACCCAGACAACGTCGGGTATCGCTGCTAGTACTGTATACATATATATTTATAAAATAGAGTTCCCTGTTTATCTCCAAGACTGTCTCCATTTTTGGTGGCTGCTGGCTTCTCTGGATAGATAAGGGATCCAAACAGACTGGAAGACAGACGTTTGGTCATATCTCTGTTGGTATAAATGTGTGTGTGTTCGCTTAGGCCCCAGTTTGTGTGTGTGTGTGTGTTGTTGGCTACACTTGATTTTGTTTTTATTTGTTGGGCGAGGAAGGAAGAAATAGAAGAGCGTCCCGGATACTGAGTTTTAGATGAAGTAGCAAGACAAAAGAACCCTAACGATGAGAAGGAGAAAGGGTAAGCACGTAAGGAGTTGGAAGGAGAGAGAAAGGATAACAAGAGGGGAGATGATTATAAGGGATGATGATGATGAAAGAGAGAGAGAGAGAGAGAGAGAGAGAGAGAGAGAGAGAGAGAGATGCATGAATAGTGAAATAACTTTATAAAGAGATAGAATAATTAAGCGATAAATACTAAGCCTAGATAGAGAGATATGTAGATAAATAGATAGATAGAAGATAGATGCGTAAATATATAAATTTCATCAAGATCGTGAACAGATAGACACACACACAAACAAACGAAGAGAAACAAAAGAGATGGAGAAGCGGAGAACAGAGAGAAGAGGTAAGCGAAGTGGAGAGGGGAGAGGAGAGGGGGTGGGGGGAGAGGAGGGTTCGAGACACCACTCCATCTGGCTAAATTAGTCAGCATGAAGGAATGGACTGAGACACAAAAATATAAAAGGCAAACAAAAGCCCTAGACAGAGAGAATGTACAAAAGTTGAGAGAGAGAGAGAGAGAGAGAGAGAGAGAGAGAGAGAGAGAGAGAGAGAGAGAGAGAGAGAGACGCTGAGCTGTAAATTAATTTGCCCACTCACCCTTGAATAATGTAGCTTATCTCTCTCTCTCTCTCTCTCTCTCTCTCTCTCTCTCTCTCTCTCTCTCTCTCTCAGTAAAACAGTGTTGAGAGAGAGAGAGAGAGAGAGAGAGGGGGGGGGGGGGGTTAGGCCAGCAAGCGAGGGAGTAATCTCTCAGAAAGGAATATGAAAGCTCTACCTATCCCATGGGGCTCTTTCTTTTCTCCTTCTCTTACTCACACACTCGCTCACCCTGACGTATATGCTCTCTCTCTCTCTCTCTCTCTCTCTCTCTCTCTCTCTCAACCTACTTTGTTTCTCTATTTGTTCCTTTTCCATCATTAACCATTCATTCCTGTTCTCTTTCCTTACCTTCCTTCTCTTTCTTTCCTTTCCTTTCCTAAGCCTTCCATTTTCCATCTCATTCCCATCCCTTCACACATTTTTCACATCCTTTGATTTTATTTACTTTATTTCTTCCATTTTCGTCCTTTCACTGTTTCCCTAGACCTTTATTCCTTACTTTACACATGCAGCTCTCTTCTTCCCTCACCATACACAGCTCTCTTCTCTCCTCCTCTCCTTGCCTTGCCTTCCCTCCCCTTCCCTTCCCTTCCCTTCCCTCCCCTTCCCTTCCCTTCCCTTCCTTCCCCTTCCCTTCCCTTCCCTCCCCTCCCCTCCCCTTCCCTCCCCTTCCCTTCCCTCCCCTCCCCTTCCCTTCCCTTCCTCCCAGTGGCTCGGCTTTCTGTATGGGGTGATTATCTGGGAATCTACCTCTTCTCCATATGCTTCCTCTCTACTGCCTCCCCTAACTCTGGCTAGCTTCCATTTCCAGTTTCTCTTCACCTTTACTCCTTTCCCTTTCACCAGCATCCTCTTTATCGTTTTCCATCTACGTCATCCATTCTTTTAATTTCTTTATGTAGACCTACCTCCCTTTCCCTTCCCTATTCTTCCTTTTTCATTCGTTACCCATACTTTTGATTATCCTTGTCCATCCATTCTATATTTTACAACATTTTTTTCCCCTGTTTTTCTGCCTTTAACTTCATCCTGTCTTTCCTTTCCTCTTTTCTTCCTACTTTTCTTGTTTTATCTCCACTTTCTCCTGTAATTCCCTTTCCTTCCCATATGTAATTTCACTTAGTTTTGTCCTTTCTGCCTCCCCTCTCCTTCCCATTCCTACCTTTGCAGTGCCGTTGCCGCTTGTAGAGAGATAACATATGCGCTAACCATAACTGCTCTCCCATCTTCTTTTCCTCCGTTTCCTTCTCCTCATATTCCTTCCCCTCAGTTTTCTTCCCTCTGCCCCTCAGCTTCTTTCCCGCCTCTGCCCCTCAGCTTCCTTCCCACCTCTGCCCCTCAACTTTCTTCCTTCTCCTTCCCCTCAGTTCCTTCCCTCTTCTTCCCCTCAGTTTCCTTCCCTTTTCTTCCCCTCAGCTTCCTTCCCTTTTCTTCCCCTCAGCTTCCTTCCCACTTCTGCCCCTCAACTTTCTTCCCTCTCCTTCCCCTCAGTTCCTTCCCTCTTCTTTCCCTCAGTTTCCTTCCCTCTTCTTCCCCTCAGTTTCCTTCCCTCTTCTTCCCCTCAGCTTCCTTCCCACTTCTTCCCCTCATCTTCCTTCCCTCTTCTTCCCCTCAGCTTCCTTCCCTCTTCTTCCCCTCAGTTTCCTTCCCTCTTCTTCCCCTCAGTTTCCTTCCCTCTTCTTCCCCTCAGCTTCCTTCCCACTTCTTCCCCTCAGTTTCCTTCCCTCAGCTTCCTTCCCACTTCTTCCCCTCATCTTCATTCCCTCTTCTTCCCCTCAGCTTCCTTCCCCTCAGCTTCCTTCCCTCTGCCCCTCCCTTCTCTCCCTTCCCGACTTTGCACAGGAAGCGATAAGCTGGGTCAGTCCCGTTTCCCCTGCCCTGCCCCTTTCATCTCTCCTCTCGTCACTAACACTGTATAGATGGGGTCACTCCTCACCAGTTCATTCATCACTCCACTCATGTATGTATGTACCAGCAAGATATAAAGCCATTTTTTTTTTGTATTGTTTTCCTTTTAATTCATGCAGTGATATGATTAAGGACATTCTTTTATTATGTTTTAAATGTGTTAACTGTGCTCTGGGAATCATTACGAGTTGACTGACTGATACACTCTCATCACCATTTTATTCTCAACATAAACTGGAATCATGCACTTCTTTTTTTGTCATTCCACTCTATTCTCAAGCAAAGTATATACAGACAGACAGACAGACAGACAGACAGGCCTATTGGGATATAGAGATTCCCTCCCCTTCATCTGGTTTGGCTTCCCCTCTACCCCTCTACTCCCGGGCATTGAATGGGAGGATAAGCCACGATAAGCCCCCTTATACTCGCTACCATGACTTACCTTGTCTTCCCTTTCCCTGTCTTCCTTTACCTTTCCTTGCCTTGCTTTTCCTTTCCTTGCCTTGCCTTCCCCTGCCTTCCCCTGCCTTCCTTGACTTCCCCTGCCTTCCTTGACTTCCCCTGCCTTCCTTGACTTCCCCTGTCTTCCCTTGCCTTTCCTTGACTAACCTTGCCTTCCCCTACCCTGCCTTTCCTTGCCTTTCCTTGAATTGACATGCCTTCCCCTACCTTCCCTTGCCTTTCCTTGACCTCCCCTTCCTTCATTTCACTTCCATTCACTTTCCCCTTCCCTTCCATTACATAATATTCCCTTTCAGTCTCATCCATTCCATTTCATTCCATCCCTTCCCATTCTTCCATTTCTTCTCATTCTTTCGCTGTCCATTCCATTCTCTTCCAGATTTTTCACTTTCCTATCCTTTCACATACAATTTCAACCTTCTCTTCGATTAATATGATATAGCCTTTTTGTGTGTATGTGCTTCATTTCAACAAAACCATATATATTCTTCAGCCGTAAAAACACATTATTCCTTTTCACTTCCCTCTGCTATCACCTCCCCCTAGGCATCATAACACAGCAGATTGTGCTCTTGTGACATCATCTGTACCCTCTCCTGCCCTGTTGCTCTCTACCACGTCCAACACAACACGACACGACAGGACACCCCCGTCCAGCCCCATCCAATTATCCTGGCTTGCTTCCAAATCCGACTGGCTGGTGATGCCTCTGTGCCCCGCTGTTGTGTCCTGCCACCCACCTGGACACAAACAGGACAAAGATACCCTGTGTTGGTGAAAGGTTGACTGATATTACATTGAACACAAACACACAAACAGGACACACAAACAGGACACAAAGATACCCTGTGTTGGTGAAAGGTTGACTGATATTACATTGGACACAAACACACATACAGGACACACAAACAGGACACAAAAATACCCTGTGTTGGTGAAAGGTTGGCTGACATTACATCTGTCCAATAGTGTTGTGGTGGTTCAAGTGCGACTACAGGTGATTTTTTTTTTCATCTCTACTGTATACCGGTTCAATATATTATTCCATCCTCTTTATATTACGTCCTTCCCTAGATAGGTTAGCCATAGTTTGTTCATACATCCTTTCACACATTCCTATTAAGGGGGTGTGGGAGAAGGGGACAGGCTTGGGGGGGACTGGGGGTTAAGGGAATAGGGGGACAGGAAATAAAAGTAGTAGCCTTCCACTTAACTGTCTTTGCCCGCCGACGAATAAATGAAGTCGAATTATTTTTTATCCACAAATCTCGTTGCTGGAAAAAATAAATACTATTTTAATGCTTTTCAGTTTACCTCCCAAATATATCCCTTAAGGAAGAATTCGGTGTTGGTAATTTGGAACAACAGAATCCTCCAAACTATTTCAAGCAACAGAACACCATTATTTTTACTATTCTGGTCCTGTTTCTTAACATACTTTAGAGGAATCAAGGTACTCCAATGTAACAAAAAGCGAATTACCACCTTAACCCTTCCTCTCTACTCCACCTGCGACTCTACTCCAGCCTACCTCCTCCTGTACTCCCTCCTCCTACTTTTTACTAACTCCCTCCTACTCTACTTTTTACTGACTCCCTTCTCTTCATTTTACTGACTCCCTCCTCTACTTTTCACTAACTCTCTCCTCCTCTACTTTTTACTAACTCCATCCTCCTCTTCTCTTTTATAACTCACTACTCCTCAACTCTTTTATAACCCCTTCTCCTCTACTTTTTCCCTACTCCCTCCTTTTCTGCCCCCTCCTCCTCTACTCTTTCCCAACCAACTTTTCCTCTACTTTCTCAACCAACTCCTCATCTACTCTTTCCCAACCAACTCTTCCTCTGCCCTTTCCCAACTCCCTTCTCTACTCTTTCCCAACTCCCTCCTCCTCTTCAAGCACTTCATTTTCGTGCCACCTCTGTGTCGTAGCCCTCTCCCCTTCGCCACCCTTCATTCAATCGCCCAATATCCCTTCCATCCGTCCACGTCCACTCACTTGACGTCACTAAACCTAGCTTGCTTCCCCTTTACTTTCTCTCCCCCTCTCTCCTTATCTCTCTCTCTCTCTCTCTCTCTCTCTCTCTCTCTCTCTCTCTCTCTCTCTCTCTCTCTCTCTCTCTCTCTCTCTCTCTCTCTCTTTCTCTCTCTCTCTTTCTCTCTCTCTCTCTCTCTCTCTCTCTCTCTCTCTCTCTCTCTCTCTCTCTGTTTTCCATTACTTTATTTTCTTTTATCTTTTGGCCTCCTCCCTCTGTTCCTGCTTCCTTTTCTTTCTCTTCTTTCTTTCTGGTATCTTTTTTCGTATTCCCCTTCCTGTGTTGCAATTTCCTTTTATCTTTTTTCCATTTTCTCTCTATCCTTTAACCCACACCATCTAACCTTTCCATCTCTTCCTCCTTTCCTTCCCTTCAAGCTTCTCCTTCCTTCCCTTCCATCTCACCTCATCTTCCACTTTCTTCATCTCTTTTCCTCCTCTCCTTCTTCTTCCTCCTTCCCTTTTTTATTATATTAGAGGGAATGAAGATTAGGAGGGAATTTTCACCGTAGCAACCCTTCCTTTAATTATATTTATTTAATGGGTATTTAAATGGTTCATAAACTATATTTATGAGGTTTTATGTGTAAGAAATTGTGTGTAACTCCTGGTTGTTGTATATATATATATATATATATATATATATATATATATATATATATATATATATATTTGTCATCCATCCATATTCCTTTCCCTCATTTGTTCATTTTCTTATATTTTCTCTCATTATTTATTTTGCTTCTCATCCTCATTCTCCTCCTCGTTTGCATTTTCCTACCCTGCTCCCTGACTCTTTCTTTCCTGCCCTACTTTTCCTTGTTTGCTTCATCACCACCACCACCACCTCACCAACTCCTCCACCTCAAACACCACCACCATCACCACCACCTCCACCTCAAACACCAACACTACCTCATCTCCTCCTACACCTCCACATCAAACACCAACCACAAGCACCACCACCACCACCACCACCACCACCAGCACCACCACCACCAACCACAAGCACCACCACCACCACCAACCACAAGCACCACCACCACCACCACAAGCACCTTCCGTCTTACCTTTTAGTGAGTGGGATCAAAGCGGACCTGAGGCCTGGATCATCCCCATCATCATTCTCATTATCTTCACTGTTTTTGAATTTCCTGTCGCGTGGTAAGAGAAGATAGGAGGAGGAGGAAAACATAAAGGGGAGAAGAGAAAAGGAAGAGGAGCTAGGAGAGTAAGGATGGGGTGAGGCGAGGGGAAGGTAAAGAATAAGGAGTGATAGAAATGAACAGATGGTGAAGGATGGGAGAGAAGAAAATGAAAAGCTGGGAAAATAAAATGGGAGATAAAGGAGAGGATGGGAAAAGAAAGAAGGGGAGAGGAACAAAGACTCGAAGGGAAAATAGAGGGATAAAATGTGAGTGTGTTTGTGTACGTGTGTCTGTTGTGTGTGTGAGTATTTATCAGACAGACAGACAGAGAGACAGAAACACAGACAGACAGAGTGAGAAGAAGAGGTCATATCTCCTCACTTTAAGGCTCCAGTAAATATTCATGAGCTGCTAAAAGGACTGTGGGTATCAGAGGAATCGTAACCCATTAGAGACTGAACGCTTCCCTCAGCCCCTGCATCTGACGGTGATAATTTGACCCCCTCCCTTCCCTCCCACCACCAACCAACCATCACCAACAAATGTCACGTACTGGTGGTGGTGGTGTTTTTATTTATTGTGTTGTGTTTTGTGTTCTGATGTTTTGTTTTAAAGTGTAAGGTTGATTATGTGTGTGTGTGTGTGTGTTGATCGAGGTGGGTAAATAGGTAGGTAGTTGATTAGTTGATAGAGGAGGTAAGTACAGTACAATGGGGAGTGGTCAGGCTGTCTGGTTTGGTTGTAGCTGAGATTATAAAGTTACTAGGTGTATAGTTGTTGTTGATGAAGTTCCTCAAGGTGTCTGACAGAGCAGCCCCGAAGTGGTGGTATAGTAATAGTGGCTGACTGCGGTGGTTAAGTTAAGTAGGACACGGAGCTGGAGCGGGTTGGGGCAGGACGGGGCCGGGCGGGGCGGGGCGGGGCGTGAGAGTGGCAGACAGTTTAAGTATTCAGAGGCAAAGGTCAGAGGTACAAACTTCAGGGGCATTAACCCTTTATATGTTCGTTTAATTTTAGCTCTACCGTGGGTTGGTTGCTGGTGGTGCTCTCTGTGTGGTTTTATTTGTCTGTGTATAGTTGGCGGCAAATGTCGTGTCGCCTCACTTATTAGCGTGGGATAACATGAAGGATATTTATCAAAGCAACACATTCACCAAACATAATTACAATATCCAGTGGTTAACTAATATATTATTCTTCTGTTATTTTTTTTTTCTCGAGCCTGTGAAGCATATATTTCCATACTGTACTTCCTGACTTGGCAGATGTGGGGTGGCGACATGACTTTTTACCCCGACTGTACATCGTGAGACAAAACAATGCTTTCTTGCAGGACAAACGTCAAGTCAAAATAATGTCAATGAGGTTTTCTTGTCACTCAGTATTAGATTCATTGTCGTGTACAGTCGGCGGCAAATGTCCTGTCACTATATCTACAAAGTCATAAAGTAAGTATGGAAATATAATCTTCAGTTCTTTTTAATTTTAAGGACCCTGTGATCATGTATGAAAATAGGAGGCTTCTGATTCCTCCTGACCCTGCCACCACGAAGCACGCTCCTTCCAATTATATGTGGTGTTTGTTTCGTGGCAATATTTGAAGGACTCTCTTATATCCAATTTTCTGACTACATCACATGCCTTAACACATCATATTTTTGCATTATTTTGATAGACCATAATAAATCAAGGGTTCCTTAAAAAACACTTTTTATGGTTGTTATTGATTTTTTACATGAGTTGTGTTTAGCTTTCGACAT